>VZTF01008849.1:1293717-1452558 GCA_013397755.1 Cnemophilus loriae
TTACCGTCACTTAAAAGCCGCGCCGTGACCTTGGCGAGTGCCGGGGCGGCCGCCGCCGGGTCACCTTCGCGGGGCGTGCGGGGCGGTGCGGGGCGGCCGGGCGGGTGCCGGCCCCGCCGGACTCGGCAACAGGTTAGAAAGAACCTGGTGTCGCAACAGCGAAACTCGGGGCTGGATGTTTTTCACTCGGCGTGAAATGAGCGAGGGGATCTGGGCGCGTTTTTTCTTTCGAACAGCCCTCCAGAAAACCTCCGCCGCGCCTCGGGCGCGCCTCAGCTCCCGCCGGGGAAGGCACAGGGAGACCCTGTGACATTTTATGGGCAGAGAGATCGCTCTGATAAGCTCGGAGCACTCGCATCTATGGAGCTGTACTGAAAGAGGTATTTCTTTGTTTGTTTCTTTAGTCGCTGGAAATAAAATATTTGAAATAGTTGCGTTACAACCTTGCTGGACCGTTTGTCTTTGGCTGCACTTTTTACACACACAAGACGCAATGTTGATATTATTCTTACATTATTTACTGCTTAGTGTATTATTTTTCATTGACTCTTCGATTAAATAAAAAAAGAAAAGAAAAAAACTTACTTTTTAAGTTAATGGGAAAGCATGCTCTGTGTGTGTGCCAGAGGGCAAGTGGAGTAGAGGTCACTGACAAGCTCTCGGCTTGACAAAGCATGCCACAAATACTATGGCAGGCTTCTTTCCAGGTGAGAAAAAAGTCCTTCCGTGTCTGCTGCACTTTAGTAGCTGAAACAAGTAATTTGACGGGTTCAATCAACAATACTGCGGGAGTTTGTCCTATTTTGCGTGGGGTCAGAATGCATTAAGGGTAGAAATAGGAAATCAGATATCACTGCTGCGCACAGTGAAGGGTTTCATATAAATAATGAGGACATAGGCTTGGAAATTTTGAACTCTTGGTCCGTTGTTGGGATGACGCATGATCTGTGTGGCTAACCTTCATGACAGGGAAAGTTAGACTCTCATATTTTCTTGAAGCTTAAGTAAAAATGGCTATTTCCTTTCTCCTCCCTGTTATTTTATAGAAATATCTTTTTGATAAGAATCACTGGTGAGTTATCTCAGCAGCGCTCTGCAGATGCTGCCCAGCACTGTGTGGAGTTATCTTTGCATCTTGTAGTCAAAGTGTTCAAGCCCATACATAACAAAACATGCTTATTGTGTGCGCTGGTTTTGGTTTGTTGTTAGTAAATGTCCTGGATACGCCCATGCCGATCATCTTGTCTGGTGCTCCTGCATACTTTATAAATGAAGCCAGTTCATCAGATACTATTTCGTGCTCTCCCTGCGAGGACCATTAATCAAGGAAGGCCCCTTGGGTGGCTGTGCAGTGTGTCGGGTGTGGGGCAGGGTGTTGGCAGGAGCCGAGGGCAATGGGGCCAGGCCTCGTGCTGGCAGGGCTGTGTTTTGTGTTCGGATGTGAGTTTGCCTGCTGGTCTGGAGCAGGCTGATAAGATGCTCTTCTTTTCACAGTGCACTCCTTAGATTCAAAGAGCTAAAAGGGCCGACTGAATCAGAAAAACAAACAGACCCTTTTTCCCCAATAGGCAGAGAAAGAAATGAATGCAGGGGTATTATGTGGGCTTAAGACGCTGGGTACCAAAGGTTTCTTTTGTTAGTGTGTAGCTATTCTCTGCTCAAACGCTTCCTACATAAGGAGCCAGGGTCTGTGCTTTTCTCCAGTTAAGTCCATGGAAAACTCCTATTAACTTCATTCATGCCGACTGGCGTCGATTAGCGATTGGCTTTCTGATCTCCCTTTCACTCAGACTTCACCTGCAGGGGTGAGCTGATGTCAAACAGTGCTGAAGAGCACTGCAAGCCTAATTTTTCAACCCTTGATAATTAAGAAAAGTTCAGATTAAGTCTCTGTGTGCTCTGTGTAACCCATATTCAGACAATGGCATTGTAGTTGTGCTTTAGCTTGAGACATTAGGTACTGTTATTGTAGGAAAAGCTGTCAACCAATGTCTCTAAAAGGAGTAGCTGGATTTCCTATGCTAACAGTGTGTAGTATGTGAAGCTGAAACAATTTTAAGTAACTTAAAAGAGAAATTAAATATTTTTAGCATCTTTTATGTCTCTGTTGGTATTTTAATACATATCAGATTAATAAAAGAACACTTCGTGTTTAGTACTATCCTATTTAATTTTTAAGAGTCTATAGCAGATTCAATTGAAAAAATGAGTGATTAACTGATAAAAGACAAGGTGACACTATCCTGATTTATTTTAAAGGCATTGTAGTATAATGTGGATTTCTACTTTATTTAAAACGTTGACAAAATGTCATCTAGGTAGAGTAGGTTCAGATCTTTACCCATACTCTCTTTTTGTTTTCCCAAATAACTGTATATTGTTTTATAAACAAATCTGTGCTTATAGTATTATGTTTGTTACCTGTTGTATTTGCGCTGTGCAACTCAGGCACGTAGGAGCCGGTCAACATTCTCAATTTCAGGTCAGATTTGATTGGGTGGTGCCTGATCATCTTTTCTCTTTTAGAGTACTTGTAAGAATACTAAAGTGTGGTCTACTGAAAAGGATTTCCTGCATTATGGGCAGACAGGCGTATTGAAAATACTCCTACCAGGCTTAAAATTGAGACGTTGCTTAAATGAGTGACAGCTCATCTGAGAATTAATTTGAAATGCAGATGTAGGTCTTGTTAAAGAATGAAAGCCACACAATATCTGCAGTAATAACCTGTCACAACCCTCATAGCCATACATCCTGTCTGAAAAAGGTAGGTATAAGCTAATATTTTTACTATCGAGGTTACTTGAGCTATTGCAAAGAATACACGTGTGTGCATCTGTAATGGAAAGGAAACAAAATGACATACAATGTACCGCTTAATACAGGCTTTTTTAGCTCTTGGTTTGTTGAGAACAAGATGATTCTCTGTCCCTCCTCCCACTTTTGTTATTCTCATGTAAATCAGGAGGCGCTCCTCTGAAGTAAATATTTCTACACTCTGTAAAATTATCGTAAATGGAAAATTAGGCTTTCTCCTGCCATCTGCTCCTTGAATCTACAGAGCTACTCCAGCTATTTGATTAGGGATTTTAAATCGCTTTGTGCAGGGAGGTTCCTCTGCTCTCAGGTTTCTCGAAGAGGAAGCCAGAAGCAGCTCTGGAGGCCTGGGAAGGAGGCGAGTGCAGGGTCCTACCGGCGCAGCCTGGGTGCTCAGCCCAGTGTCTGTGCCTTTTAACAGCTTTGCCCAGTAACGATGGTTCTTGTTACATTTTGATGAATGTGATGTTTATCTCACCAGCATAAGGAGATTTACATAGTTTGCTGCTTTCAAGAAGATTAACTGGGCGTAGCTGCACATGAGGAATTTAACACTGATTTGATGTTTGGCCTGTGTATGGAGGGACAGACAAAGCTTTTGATCAATCTTTTAATGCAGCTATGTTAATATCAAGTGTTGTTGGGTTTGGAGTTTTGAAAAGTTGAAGGTTTGGGTGGGTTTGTAATGATGGTTAAATGAAGAAAGCTTTTGCCAGTGTCAGGCTAAAAATGTAGATCAGTCTTTCACTCCATCTATGGGTTTAACCTATCAAGAAGCTACACCTGTAACCCTACTTTATTATTTCCCAGCTGGCACTGTGTGTGGTGTCTGTGTGTGTGAGTAGGAACCTCATTAAACTTGCAAGACCTGGGCATGGTCATAACTCAAAACATGCAGCTCCATGGAGCAGGCTGTGCCCAGAGGGATTTGACACAACACCTCCTGCGTGTATGGATGGTGCTGCAGCAGGGGGAGGCTGAGGTGCCTACGATTGAGCAGGTGTCTGTGGTTACAGAAATAAAATGGGATTAGTTTCTTTTTGTTGCTTTTTCTCAGAACTTTAAGAATTGTAATTTTGTATCACTGGCTGGAGATGACGGACTCTATTTCCCTTTACATTGTATACAATGTTAGAGGGTCTCCCTGGGTTTCCGCAAAACTGAACTCCTACGTTAAGTACCAGCTACTTTAATTTTTTAAGTGCTTCTGTAAGATCGTTTGTGAAGTTCTGCTTTATTCTCAAGGGAGCAGAACTACTCACTCAGTGGGTTTCTATACTTGTACCAAAATCTGAATGAAAGAAATAAAAGGAAACACCTTATCTTGTTCAGGCATGATGTTATAGATTACGAAAAGTGATATGATTGTCTTATCTGTATTTGGCAATTTGAAGTCTTTGTTTAGTATTTCTAACAGGGTGAACAACACATTTTTGTCTCTTTGGAAATGTTATTGTTTAAAGTATGTGTCTTTGCCATTTAGTTTCACATGGAAGGGAAGATAGAAGTCTGTGTCTCGAACATCTGCTGTTTTGTTTTGGGTTCATTTTTTTCCCCTGAAACTTCCAACTGTTAAAAAAATTGCTTGAGTTAACACATTTCAGAAGGGTTAGATCCTTTAAACTGTAACTGCTGGCAGGGAGGAGAGGGGAAGGAAGGAAGGGAGGGGAAAATCCTTTCCTGAGAGCTTGAGATGGCTCCTGAAACATCCGCAGTGCTGCAACCAAGTAAATAAAAATAATGATCAGTTGACATTAGAACTGTTTCGGTCTGCATTTTTTTCCCCCTTTTAAGGTTGTGGTTGAAATTGACCTTTGCTTGTTGCAGGAGATGGTGTATAACAAAAGAAGTCAATGGAGACTAGAAACCTCTAGCGGATTTCCCTCATGGATCTGTTTCCAACTTCTTCTGAATGTTTTTCTTCTTTTCTACAATCAGATGTTTTAAAACATCTTACTTGGGAGACAGTGTGAAGGCTTATAAATCTGTAATCCTAATGAAGAGGTGCATGGAGATGTTTTGATTGTGGAAGAAGTGTTGGCCAGAAGTTTTCTAAAAAGCCAACACATTAGAAAGTTCTCGAGCCTTGTTGAAGTAATCGTGAGTTATTTTGCATACGTTTCAGAATTGCAGCGTACTGTGATAATTATAACAGCCCTGCAGAAGCCACTGTATTTGCAGCTTCCTGATGCAACAGGAAAGGGAAGGGATGAGTTAGAAATAGAGGAGAAACGGGGAGGGGAACCATGGATTAGATAAGCACAAGCCTCCTAACCCAGCAACTTAGGAAACATACACACAACAAAAAAATCATGTGCTGTAAGGGCTGGTTACTGTGATTAGCATAGCTTTAGCTGTTTCCCTCGAGAGACTACAGTTAAGGCAGTGTAGCTGCAGCTGTGTATTGACTCACAAAGTTGTTTGAAACTGCAGTTGAAGTAATTGAATGCTGGTGAGAGATGCTTTAAACAAATTCAAGATTACCTAGGTTTGTGGCAGTTTGAGTTAGTTTATTTCTAGGAGTTTAAATTAAGTAACTTTTATTACTGTTTATGTAAATTGATTTTTAACAGTAGAACTTGATACCAATTTTAAGACTTAACCTGTGCACTAAGATGCATTGGCTTAGAAATATCTAGCAAGTATGTTGAAGTCTTACAAGCTCTTCAAAACCGAAATATGGTTGCAACATTCCAAAAATGTCTTTTTTTTTTAACTTATTATGTAGTATAAGGATATATCAGCTCTAAGGTCTGTTGCAAAATAAAAGCTGACAATTACAGAAGTGTACCAATATATAATAATATAATTTATAATAATATAATTTATAATAATACTTTTTTGTTCATATGTCCTCATAAAAGCCATGTTGTACACTTAACTGTAGTTGTTTAGGAAATCACTAGTGTGTGTCTTATTCGTTTAAAGTATTCTGCTCTAGAAAAATGATGTGTCAAATAGACTGTGTATTTAGAATTTACTTATTTGACAGAATTGTAGAACTTCATGAGGCTGCAGTGGAAGCAAACAACACATTGTTCTAGGGAGCCTCATTTGGGCTTTATTTTCCTTTGTTGAAGAACAGCAGAAACACCAGGGCAAGGTGAGCATCAAACTTAGTCTAGCCTGATGCTTACCTGCTTGTGAAATGAAATGTTTCTTTACAGCAGCTAGATATGTGTAACTTTACTTCATCACTGATTCTCTCTTGACAGTGTCTCTTATTGGCAATGGCACTTTCACACCTTATTGTGTGGGTTTTTTTCTGTTTCTCTGCTTAGATGAGAAAGGGATTTATTTCTTTCCTTACCTTCTATTGTTTTCTGTCCTTTTATATCAGAATCTCCTCTACCATATGGTGCTTTGTTCAATAAAATGGAAACATGAGTCCTTAGGTTAACTACAGCTCATATATTCTGTCATTTGGGTACTACAGCATAACAATGTTAGAATTCAGTCCTTTAGGATATTTGAGGTGTGTGTATGGCACTTCCATTTTTACTGTGCTTGAGGAGTGAAATCTAGGTATTTAAGAGTGAGTTTGGATGAGCATTACAAGAGAGCTTTTCTCAGGGTTGTTAGTCACTGCAGGGCACTTTTCATGCCTGAGGTCTTACCAGCTCCTGGAAGGCTGCTGCACCTTGGTGGAGTATCCAGTTATCTTTGAAAATCTGAAGCAGTGTTCATAGATGCTTGGCTCTTCTGAGGTGATTCACAATCCTACTTTAAGGTTTACTTGACCCACAGAAACTTTATCATGTTGGGCTTATGCTACTGCAACAACCCCAAATCACTCCAAACACCAGACAGGCAAGGGTAAAATCAAACTCAGATCCTTGTTAACAAGTCCACAAATAAAAATACAGAATTCTTGAAACAGAGAAATGAAAAAAAACCCCGAACAAAATAGTGGCATAGCAGCTGGAAGTTTCCTTTACCTTGTATGCAGGTGTGTGGCACACGACCTGCAGTCTTCTCAGGGAGACTGGTTATTGTCCAACCCTGTCACCTCAAGTTGTGTTCGGAGAAGAGACTCTGATTTAAGGCTTTGTATTTTTCTGTATTTTATTTGTACTTAACTCACTTGAAGGGGTAGATATTGCTTTTTATTTTGTGCATCGATGATGCCTCTTTCACTCAGCCTTCTTTCACCATACCATAGGTTGTTTTTTCCTGCTTTGGAAGCAGTGATGTCTCTTGGGCATCCCCAGGTGCAATGCTGCCTGCCCAGGCTTTGGAGTGCTCTTTAGCTGAGCACTAAAAGTGACGGTTGGTGTGTTGCAAAGGAGATCCCATGTATGAAATGATGAAGGAATTTCAAGTCTTGTGGTGTTTTTCTTTCTCTTCCGCCTATGTGCATAATTTGCTAATAATGCTTTAAAAAGTTGTGCAACAGATATTTTAGTGGGCTACTGTGGGAGTGGGGGAGACCCTGTCGCTCCAGCTGCTGCAGGTGACTGGCAGGTGTGTGTCACCTGTGTGCCTACCTTTGAGCATGGCCACGGTGACCCATTTGGAACTGTTTGTATTGCTACACGCATGTGTGTTCTGGCTTAGCTTAGCTAATCACTTAGCCAAGGTTTTGAATAACCTATTACAACATGAAACTCTTTGAAGTATGTATTGTAGAAGTAACATACAGTACAACTCTGTTGACTTGGCCCCCTGTGGCTGTGCTGTGGGAGAGGAGGGACACAGCGGGTGTGCCATGCCCTGGCCAGGGACGTGCCTGCTACAAGCCCAGGAAAGCAGCGGCCACACTGGATAAACCTGGGCTTTGGCAGAGCCGGCACACGGTTCCACGGACTTCTGTCCGCTATGAAAGCAACCACCAGCAGACAAGATCCTTTGAAGTGTTTAGTAGTCTGTCTTCCAGATGAGTTCAAGAAGAGTTCTAAAACTGTGGGTCTGAATTTTAAGGCTCTTGCTTGTGCCAGTGCGTATTTACATAGCCGGTGGTGCCACTGCATGGGGTGAGACTGCCGACATCAAAAAGTGCTTATTGATGCAGAGAACCAGAAGACTTCTGAATTTCCCCAATGAAAAACCCGAGTTGAGTAGTTGGTATATCGTGGGGTTAGTGTTAAACTCACATTCAGAAGAATCAAATGGTATTTAAATTGCTTTAATATTATTCCACCCAATCTAGTTGGCTTGCATAATCCTCATTATGATAGTACTTGTGCTCATTTCAAAGTACTTCTGTGTAATTTGGAAAAAGAATTTGAGATGGGTATTAAATACAATTGCTTAGCTACTAACCTTTGAAACGGGGGCATTTTTTGGCTTTTATTCAGCATTCCAGGAGATATATCTCTGAATGCTACTTGTGAGAAACACTTACCAAAACTGAGGTTTAAGAAAAGTGTTTCACTTACACAAAAAAATAAATTATAAGATTTCTTTATTGTCTTAGGGTAACAATGCCTCCAATGCACACATATACTTGTAAATATTCCAGAGTTAGGGACAATTTTTGAGATGAGAGAACCAATAGTATCCTGCAGTACTGAGGAACTATAGAATACATGTGAAAGCTTCAGTAATTTTAATGAATAAAGAATACTAAGATGAAATTCAGTATATAGAATTTCAGCTGGTTAAAGGTGCTAGTGATACTTAGGGCACACTGTGGCACCAGTAGAAGAATGCAGGAGCTTCTTCGTTTTTTTTGAAGTGCTCTAAGAGCTGCCTCCATTCCCGGTTACAATATTCTGCAATGCTGTGGAGGCTAATGCAAGATGGAAATGGTTAAGGACGTCGTTGTTTCAGCATTAGGTCGATATTTTAATTGCTGTAGTGACAAAATCATGTTAACTTTGGAAGCAGACTTTGTCAGATTGCCAGCAAACATACTGTTCTTAGATCTGTCAGGTGTGGAGTGTCATGGTCTCAGAAATCACTCAGGGCTGTAGACTGGCTTAGTCATTATAAAAGGCACTCTGGCTTTTCACTTAACCGTTCTTTATTCTGATAAGTTGTTGGGAATTCTCTGCTCTGAAGCTCCTGACAATTTTGTGCTTTCTGGTTTAATGTTTCTGTTGCAACTTTATTATTGTTTTAGTATTATTAATGTATGGTTTTGTATTCCAGTATATTAGATGATGTAAATAAACATCTAGCCTGTGTGTCTTATCTTTCTATCAAAAGACATTATTTTGGTGTGACACTTCTCCACTGACCCTCTTTCAAAATGACTGAATCCATCTCCACCTTCTTCAGTTCCTGAAATAAGTGCTGTGTTGAGTCATTGTCCTGGGTAATAATAGAAGTCCCGGGTCAGCCACACCTGTAAAGGTTATTCATAGGTATTAAGATGGTGACCTGAAGTTCAAAATGGTCCTGTCACTGATATTTTGGATAATCTTAACTAAATTGTTAAGGTTTGACTCTTCAAAAGGTACTTGCTAATATTAGTTTCCTACAGCTCAGATTTTGCACAGAAATATACTAACATCTGCAAGTGGTTCAAATACTACAGCAATTAGGACTAAATATCCTGGGAAAAAAATTACATATATACACATGCACACATACCTACAGAGATGTCTGTGTTTGTCTGTCCCCTGAAGCTCAGGATAGAGAAGATTATTTGGAATGATAGAACAGTGTTCAAATTCTGTCTGTCATGTACTGTGTGAGTAGTTTCTTTATGGTCTATGAGAACATTCATCTGAACACTGTTATTGATATTTCCAGATTAATAACAATGGCAACGTTCATTTGGGCAAGAAACTGGTCTGTTGAAACTATGTAGAACTCTAGTTTTCAAGAAGAGTATTGGTTGGTTTACTGTTAGCAATAGGTAAGTTTATTTCTAAGCAGATGTTTGTTGGGCAGAAAGGCAGTCAACTGTGAAAATATTACCGAGAACAGGAATAACTCCCTGAAGTTCAGTGGCTTAGATTTTACAGAAATTTAATCTAGTAATCTTTAGTGGTTTTATGGCCTTATCTTTCCTATGAAATGAACTTCCTTAGGGTTTGGGAGTTTTTTCCCCCTTTTTTTTTTCTTTTTTTTTTTTNNNNTTTTTTTTTAACTGGGAAGTCCTTATTCCAGTATTCTGTTGTCCCATTTAAATTTTGAAATCCAGTTAAATTGCATAAATTCAGAATTCAAGTGTTTGTTTGTTTCAAGGAAATGCAATACACAGTCGTTCCACTTCAATTTACGGTGACTTTTGTAGTGAACCAATGCTGGTGTACAAGATTATTAGTGTTAAACATCCAACTGTTGTGCAGATGGATAAGCTGCAAAGCTGGAATTGCTGCTAAGAAAAGTGCAGCTGAATGTACTTATTAAAAATGTGATTCCTTGAAACTGTCCACAGCGTAAGGCAAACTTGAAAGCAGTTGCTAAACACTGAGATTGTGCAGTAAGCAGAGGCAAGTGATTAATTTATCTTAAAAAGTTAGCAGTTGGCTGGGCAGATTCCCTTTCACTGCAGAGTTTTGAGGTTAATTATCACTTCCAAATGTATTTATTAGAACTGTTTTCTTTCAACCTATAACTTCTATAACCTATAACTTTCTGGTGCATTCCGAGGTATGATTCCTCAGCTGAATTC
Organism: Cnemophilus loriae; assembly: GCA_013397755.1. Lineage (NCBI taxonomy): Eukaryota > Metazoa > Chordata > Aves > Passeriformes > Corvidae > Cnemophilus > Cnemophilus loriae. The sequence continues at coordinate 1,304,102 of VZTF01008849.1, forward strand.
TTGTACCAAGGACAAGAACATGACTGTTAAAACTGTGGATGAGTTGGGCTCTGTGCCCGAATGAACCAGTTTATTCCTGACTGGTGTTTGTCATCTATCCATACATAGCACCAGACATGGTGCAAGTGTCTCTTCACCACCCAGAGGTGGAGGCTCTCCCACAGGTGCTGCAGCTGTTGTGCCAGCTGTGCTGATGCGTGGCCTGCTGCCTGCAGGGGCTTTGGAACACTTTGGTGGCTGCGGTGAGCGCTCCTTGGATCGGCTCTGATTGTAGCTGTAGCCGCTCACACGTCTGAGTCAGACTGTTACCTGCACTGCCACGACCAGTTCTGCTTGGCAGTTGAATTTCTCGTATGTTATTAATGTTGTATTAGTAGTACGTCTGGAAGCTTTCCTAGGTGTTATTTCTTGTGTTTTTTCATTTCAGAATTGACAGTGATTCATTGTGCAGTCAGACATTCACCCCAGCAGCTATTTGGATGCACCAAGGAACGGCATCCTGCATTTGCTTAGCTTACAGCTGCTAAATCTTTGTAACTGAACTTCAGAACTAAGTTTCTGGGTGTAAAAGGGATTGTTCATTATCATACACCGTGAAGTCACGAGCATTTTAATTTTAGAATACGTCATATTGTGTGGCTTGACTTTCTGACATCTGAATGATATTCTTAACCACTTAAAACCACTTGTCTCTCAGAATTCAAAATCTGAGTTAAAAAGTAGCTGCATTAATTTAAACAGTAGTTTGCAAAAGAAAAAAAAAAGTTTTGTCTCTCGGTTCAAATCAAGAGTGAAGTTTTAAATTAGAAGGCAATATGTGAGAAAAACTGGTAAGGGCTGTGGAAGTGACTTAGAACAATTCTTCTGTTTGTATGATTCAATATAAATTACAGCTATCAAGAAGAACAGGAAATTATAGATAAAGTAATAACATGGGGTTTTTTTGAATTGCATGCATGAGGATTTTGAACAAGATTGTCATTTGTAAAAAGTCAGCATTCAGAAAGTATTGGATCTAATAAGTGATAAGCATCTACCAAAACATCATCCTTTAAAGAATGAGAAAAGACTGACTTGGGTTTGTTTCAGATAAGGTTGTAAGGAAAATCTGACCCTAAGGCCAGAGCAGCATTGCTGGATGTGGTATGTACACAGGATTTCACGTACTTTTAGCAGACAGGTTTGTGCATGCTGCTTGTTGCCTTACTTGTAAGACTCAGTTAGCCAGAGGTACCACGTGTGTTTGCTGCAGTTGTCTTACTTTGTGTATGAAAAACCAATGTTGGTTTAGTTCCGGATTTTTTGACAGCCTAACACTGTTTTGTTGCCACTTTCGTGAGTAAGCACCATTGGTAAATGAAGCAGTCTGAACTTCTTTTTTGTTTTTTCTTTTTTTTTTCTTTTTCTTTTTTTCTTTTTTTTTTAATTCTTTTCTGACTTTTGATGAGCAAGGGGGAAACACCAGGAGGGAGAGTGAGCAGCCATAGGGACAAGGATGCTGCTTTTTGGAGTAATGCCAGCCTAAGCTGTTCCTTGAACTGCCATCTTGGTTGTGGGTCCACAATTGCCTGCATTGCACTTGGATCTTTTCAGCCAAACTGAGGGAGAGGTTGGCTTGAAAGCTGAGCCGCCAGCAGGACCAGCAAAGCCATCTTTGTTCTTTATTTGGTACTGCACCAAAGCCTTTTATCAGACCAGCAGATCTAACCACCCGTCTTAAGGCTTTTTGACTTCCCTATACCGCCCTTTTCCGTTTCACTATCTGCACATCCTAGATATCTCAGAAAGTGCTGTTTCTACTTGACAACTTTATCAGGAGTTGAATTTCCATGTCAAAACACCTGATCAATAATGTTTGAAAGATCTCAGCTTTCCACACTGTTCTTAGTTGATCTGGTGCTACGTTTGGGCTGTCAAAGGTCAGTGCAGACAAATCGTTCCTAATGTGCAGCTACCCCAGACATCTACTGAGGAGCTCCACCAGAAGTTACGGGCCCTTGGAAATCTTGCTGTTGTTTTTGTGGATGAATCTTCAGTTTTAATTAAAGGCCTACCTTTACAGCTTTGAGAATTTCATCCTACTGAAGGAATATTGTTTTCTGTATTTGTAAGGAGAAGCAGACTGCTATCTATAAAAGTAGGCTCATGTGTTGGATTTTGCTATGCTGATTTTAGCAAACTCCTTGCTATGTTTTATCAAGTCCCCAGATTTGTTGTGTTCACAGTATTGTAGTGAATTGCCTTAATGTATGAAAGAACTCCTTCTCATCTGTGCACCCTTGATCGCTTGCATTTAGGAAAATATTTACATTTTTCGTAACTTTGCATAAAGTGGATTAGATTTACTAATTGGTTAGATTCTCTTGCTACTGCTACTACTTCTAATTTAAATGTGTCATGCTGCTTTTTGCTATGGCTTAAAATTCAGAAGAGTTCACCCACAGATTGTCTTAAATGAATGCTCAGCAACTTTGTGCATTAAACAGACCTAAAATCAGCTTCTCTAGGCCACGGATGTAGACGTGCTGCCCAAACTAGCTTTCGTTAAACAAGAGAATGGTTTTGCTAGAAATAGCCTGGATCTGTTGAGACTGATGCTGAGCAAGTGCTAACAAGCCCTGCTTGATCCAAGTTGAATGGGATTAAGTAGTATTTGTACTATACTAAGCACTGTGTTCTGCAGTATCCTAGTCCCAGTTCCCCGAAATTATGCTGGAAAAGTGATTGCTCAATTAAGCATTCTGGTAATGAAGCAAGTGATTTGTGTATTACTGTAACATCTAAAATTCTCCTTAAAGAAATGAAGCAATGCTCCTTTTTCACTCTTGTGCATAAAAATTGTCTATCGGGAACGAGAAAAATGTGTTGGAGGGCATAACCAGTGAGTACTGTGAGATGCAAAAGATGTAGTGATGGGAATTGTGAGCAGAAAATGCTTCCCTCTAACTTCTAGGAAGCTAAACCAAGCTACAACTGCAGGTTAGGATTCTGGAGATATCAAAAGACAAAGATTATTACTTTCTTGACTTTTCCAGGATAAAATTGTCCAAATGTCAACATTTTCCTAGTATTCTTTGTAGCAGATGGTTTCAAGATAGCAGCTCATAAAGTCTTGCAGAAGAAAGAAAAATTAAGGGATAATGTCTTAATCCACAGTGTTCAAACAGCCTGTAATTTAATTCAAGATTTGGATATATGAGATACATAGATCTAAAATAATGTACATAGAACTGCTTTATGTGTGTATACTTGAACAAACACACACACACACTTTGAAGGACAAAGGGGTAACAAATGAGAGAAACCATGTATATTTATTGCTGTTCATCAAGCTACACTTTCTGCTGCTAGTGTTTCCTGATCAACTGGGAACGTCTTGAGCTGTCTGTACTATCTCAGAAGCATTTTCTGTAGTAATAGCAGCTGCAGGAAAGGTGGTGTTAGGTATCTGTCTGAACCATTCACTGGCTGGATGAGTTGTTCTTGTTTCCATCTTTCCCAAGAGTTAAACATAGCTGCTTTTGTCAGGCTAAACTGATTGTAATTTGTTCTGTCGTTCCTGTGCATGGGTGTAAATCTCTACGTGCTACGTAGGAGAAAGTTGTACAAGTTGTTCTGGGCATGACTGCATTCCTTTTTCCCTGAAGAGCGCAGGGTATCCTGTGTGTGACTGTGTATTACATCATATATCTGGAGAAAATGGACTTTTAATGTCAGCTGCGCTGGACATACTGTAGTGAACATTTGGCCAAGAAGGTTGGATGTGGTGGGCTTTAGTATGGCTGTCTAATGGTATAGGATCATCTCTGAGAAATGTCAAAAGTAGCATGGTGTCCACTGGCCCAGTAATTTGTAAGCAATTGTCCTTGGTGCTTTCTGCACACAGCTTTTTCTCAGCTCTTACTTTAAATCACTTTTGCTGGGTGTAAGGCAAACTTACTGCAGTGCAGTGTTCGTTGCCTTCCATGAGAGCACAAATTAGACCTTGTCTGTCCTGGAGGTGTCGTTGTGCGTGTCACTGAGCTGATACAGTTGAATTAATGAAAATCTTTGGTAAGTCCTGCTGCTGTGTCACAGCCTTGCTGCAGGCGTTGCAGCCAGGTCCCCGTACCGAGGCCACACTCCCCTCCCAAATGGGAAATGATGCAGGAGGCAAACATTTTAGAAGCAAAAAAGTTAGCTCCATTTCTTTTCTAATGAGATTTGAGCTTCTACGTTTTATTCTAGGAAACCATGTAGAGTGTTGGGAGTCATTTAGAAGACTTTGGGAATGTCATTTGCAGTGTCATACATTCTACACGCAGTCTCATTACAATCCAAAGAAAATTGGTGTGTATGTTGCAGACCAACCAGAGTTTGCTCCCTGGTGCTCTGTAGAAGAGTCCTATGTTGAGAAGTTTTGCCAACATTATACACTGCTGTACTCTGGTCTGTCAGTTCTATACAATGTTGAAATTTATAAAACTTCTGGACAGACTTTCAGCTTGTGCAAATGAATGGAGAACCACTGGGTTAGAGTGGAGCTAGGCTGATATATTCAAGTGCAGAAAACTGACAACTCCTTACGTAATGAGTCTGATGGTTTAAAAAGTTTCTACCAATGTTGCTTGTGTTTTAAAACCGTATTGCTAATTTAATAATACTTGGCTGCTTGTGTTCAGTTTGGTGGTTTTGCCATGGAGGAGAATCACATTTATGGAGGAGTGGTCACTCTTCCATAGCAAATTACGAGTTCAGTGTCAGACCATATTATATATAAATAATAATAAATATTTAAATAAATATGAAATATATATGTGTGTGTGTATACATACACCCCTTGCAGCAACATAGTCCCAAACGTGGACTCCTTGAATGTCAAAATACCATGACAAATTAGCACAAAATCCTAGCTAAAATTTAGTTGATAGTCACTTCAACCCTTGCTGGAATAATTGTAAAAGTGTCTTGTACTTCCCTTTTTCTTGACTGCAGTATGTAAAAGGCAGTGGGGTATGAAACCCTGATGGATTTAACACTGTTAGTGTTTCTTGAATTAGGTATGTACTTTCCTAGTTATACCTGAGACTCGCTTTGATCCTTTACCAGCAATGCTGTGCATGTCCTGTTTCAGTGCGTTGATTATGAGTTGTATCTGCTGCATTTTATCATATTGCAGAACATTAAAACCATAAGGGCACTTCTTGAAATTTCTGAAGTGAGTAGCAAAAAGATGAATGGAACTTTCAGTGCAGCACAGGTCATGCTGACCTCAATTCTATGGCAAATACTATGAAATGAAACACTATGGAAATAATTGCAGTGGAGTAACTAGGAAGGACAGTGATGCTCCGAGTATGCTTTTGTGTTCTTCAGCTCATGGAGGAGTCATTTATTCCCATGGAAAGTGATGCAAGATGCTGTTCTCACTGAAATTGGTTCAACTGTAACTTGACATAGGCACATAACAAGCTGCTGAGCAGCTGAGATTGGACTTTTGTGATCTCAAAATTACAGTAACCTTTGCGTTGCACTCAGGCAGTGTATCTACACTGGCTTGTTCTTTGCTGATTACGTTAGTTAGGCCTGGAAACACTTAGAAAAGGGAAAACATTTGCAAAGTGAGTAGGAAGGATAAAATATCTAAAGTACTTTGAAGCATAAATTGTGCAGCTTGAAGAGCCTTTTAATGGGGGCATCCAGATTCAGTCTTGATGAAGGCTTACAAAACTGACTTTTTCTACCCTTTTTTTGTATGACGTGCCACTTTTCCAACAGCTGGAGGTGCTGGCTGTGGTCAAGAGGGTGTGGTCTCTCAGAGAGATTAAGATTTAGGAATGCAGAAGAAAGGGCCAGAGCCAGCTGTCTCAACTGTTCCATTGATGTTGTCAAAGTAAGCAGCAGGAATGGACTGGGCTACCTATTAAATACTTGTGTAATGGCCTTACCAGGAAGAACATACATCCTCTTCTTTAGGATAGAACAGAGGGATGTAACAGTCACAGTAACAATGCTGCTGCTACGCTGGGTGCAGTATGTTGCCCATAAGGAATCAGCAATCATACACAAAGGGATTTTGATAGGAATTGACTCCCTCATGCATGGTCGGGCACAAGTTCTTCAATTTATTTAACTTGAATAAACAGAAAATGACATAGCGGATCCCATGTCAGCCAAAAGAGCCATCTGTGGTCTAACCCTGTGACAAACAGTATAGCAATAATTCCAATGCCACCAACAGCGTGGAGTTTGCCAGAAAAGCAGATGCTTCTTTTGACATGCATCTTCAATGCGGTGCCACTTCTATCCTATAATTGCTGTCTATGGAGGGAGGGTGGATAGGATAGCCAGATGAGCAGAACGCTGACATTGTCATTTTGGGGAGAAAAGCCAACAATTTGGAAAATAATAAAAAAAAGAAATTAAAAAGAAGTATAAAAGTAATTTTTAAAAAGCTGAAATAAAAAGCTGCAAAGTTCTCCTGTGTGTGTTGTGTAATCTGTGACACTTTTAAAGTAAGAGACAATACTTGCAAGGATTTATCAGAAATCTAAAGTCTAATACAATATGAAAGAAGAGTAAATAATACTTCAGAAACTTCTGAGCAGAGTTTTAAACTTTTTTTTAAAAAAAGCATTTCCTTCTCTTTTCTTTTAAAGAACTAAAGACTGGCCAAACATACTTAACATATTTCTTTTGTTTTTGGTTTTTTTTTTTTTTCTGAATTGTTAGCTTTTGTAATACAGATATTTAGGCAGTTCTTGAATAAGACAAGGTGTCTGTATGTATACTCTGCTACTTTTTAACCAGCTTTATGAGATATGCAGACTTAGCAGGATTAACCTCCAAAATACAGTGATGGATGACATCCCTAATAGTTAAGAGATGGCATATTTACTGCTTTATGAAGTTAAAAATGTGACTACCTACAACGATAAAAAAATATGCATTTTAAACGTCACGAACAGAAGTTCTTGAAAGCAGCATGTTTTTGATCACATTGAATATTGTCCATGGCCCTGGAGGTAAAAGTTCACAACAGATAATGGCAAAGAAGTTGAACAAATAGCAGTAGAGCTGGAGATTAGCATTCTTCTAATGAGAGTCTGTCCTCTGAACAGAAGTAACAGCCTTATGTAGTGCAGGAGTGTCACTGCCAGAGCTTAGTTTTGTGGGATTTACTTAGAGAAATGGTTACCTGCCCTCTTGTATTTTCCTGCAAGGGAGCCAAAAAATATCCAGGATAAAGTCATGTCTCTCATTTTCCGTACATTTAAGTCCCACTTCTTCCCGTTACGCTATAAGTGCAGTCAGAGGATAATACATATTATTTATTTTCAGATCTCAGTACGCTGACATCTGAAGAGTTTTTAAATGGAGGTAGTGAGTAGGAGTTTCCCGTTTAATAAATGCTAAAGCAGAGTCCTATATACAATGAGAAGGGACCACTGTGAACCCCTTAATGCTTATGAAAAGCTTATTGAATAATTTTTTACTTTAATTCCATGAGTACTGTCCTCTGAGCTGCCATTGAAGTGCTTGTGAGCTGTATGTGATTTGCAGGCTCTGATGTGACCATCTGTGATCTGGTCTAAACTACTGCATGACCCAGGAGTTTTTAAGTTAATTGCGGTTTCAGGTGAAGCATTTCTCCTTACCAAAGGTATCTTGAATGTTTCCTGCTGTGGAGAACGTTATAAGATTTTATATGCTGCTATTAACATGTACCAAGGGATGTGTGATGCAAGGGAGGATTTTTTAATTATTTGGATTCAGTGTCATGTGTTGGACTTGCTACCTTTCAGGTGCTTGCATAAACCATTAGTATGCAAGTTACTCTGAAAATGGATGTGTTTTCTTTTAATTGTAGTTTGAATCCTCTGGCTGGAACAAAAACTTAAACATAGTCTAGATATTCAGTACCCTGTGCTTTCTGGATCCTGAGCAAAAGCCTTGGCTGGTTTCACTGAAGAAAAACTGTGTGTGTACTAGAATCAAGAAGGAAGTTGGCAGTGAATTCTTTTGTGTCTATTGCTCAGTGAAGGGCTAACCACAGAAACATGTACATGCTCTTTTTCTCTGTCTGGTAGGTCTTAGTACCATGCTGTCTTTCTTCAGGTACTTCAGCATCTTGACTTTTTTAGATTCTTTTGATGTGGCCTAGTTGTTGGATTGCTGCAGCTTGTTCATATTTCAGGAACTAAAACTCAAATACTTTGCTTTATATGTGTCTATAATTCTGTCATGGCTAGGGCATGGTACCAAGGTATTGTTTCAGGGGATTGTCCAGGAAATCCAGGTATAAAACTGAGAGGGAAGATGGATGCTGTGATTCACGATGAGCAGGTGGATGGCGAAAGGGAGGGTTCAGTACACCTGGAAAGGAACAGGATGTAGTCCAGTTCAGCACTCTCCTTGATCTCCTTTGGGATAGCTTTTGTGCTGGGGTGTGGCTAGGTTTGTGTATTCTGCACTTTTTATTTGTCTCTGAACTAGGGGGATCAGTCAGTGGAGCACTGAAAAATCCCTGACACGGGATAAAGTCAATGGAGTAGGTGAGTTCCTGGTGACTTTGAAGCTTTTTCGTTTATCAGTGAGACTCTAGAAGAGCTACCTGAACCAGAAAGAGTTTCTTGCACGCATTACTTGCTTTATTGTTACCATCTTGCCTGCCAACTCCAAGTTAGAAAGCTTTTCTTCTTGAGTAATAACAATAAAAAAATCTCCACAACCTATTCTTGGAGAAAAAAATCTGTTCAGAAGCATCAGTGTGGGTTTTGTCATATACTTCAACGTATTGAAGGATTATGCTCACACTTTTCCCAAGTGTCTTCATAGAAAGGATATGGATAGATTTTGAGCTTTCTTTCATTACTAGCAGAAGATAGCTGTTGCATTAAGCTTTAGATGTGTAATTTAAATAATACTGGTTCCATTCCCTGTAAAAATATGGAAATGTGACATTTTATAGCAAGCTGGAATGGTTTACTTCGGTACTTTCTGGTTTTAGTAATTGTTGCTTTCTGGTGAGAACAGGTTCAGTCCTGCCATGTTACTGTAAGATCTGAGGAAAGAAAGCAAAACAGCTCAGTGGGGAGCGATCTTGGGTTATAATCAGTAGAGTCTAGAGGTGAAATTGTTAGGAGCATCTGAGCCATGACTAGGGGTTTATGCTAGGCTTTGACTTGTTTCATTGCTGGTAGAGCCACTCTTCATGAAGATCTTTTAAAAAGGAAGCTGCGAGAAGTGCCTACTCATTCATGGAAGGAAGGGCTTCTTTAAATGGCTCAGAAAGAGTGCATTAACTGCTTCCCTGGATTTTGCCAGAAACATTTTTCTTACTGGCAAATTGGGTCAAATTAGTTAAAATACAGTAAATAAAGAAGAAAGAGAATATTAACTAAAAGCAAATATTGGAGTGAAAATAACTTTTTTGAATTATTGTCTTCATAGATGCATGATGATATCCACCTATGGTTTTGTTTCTTTTTAGTATGGAAAAGACTGTTATTTAGGAAAATAGTTTTCACAGGACTTGGCTGTAACATAAAGTCAAGAAAAAAGGTATAACCCTATACTTTTATCTTGCAAAGCACCTCTTAAAACTTATGTATTAAGGCAAGGGGGCTTCTCTGTTCAGTGTGATACATTTTTTTCCTTGATTACTTAATTTTCATCCTATTTATTGCAGTCCATCGTTGCTGTAATCCCAACTGTAGTATTTTGGGCATAGTTCTTTCATACCAAGATATGGAACATTTAGAGTGTTTTTTGGGAGGAACACAGGGGTGGATCTCCAGGTGCTCCTGGGCTGCCTGTGATGTTTTGTAACAGGCAGTCTTTGCCCAATGCGAGCCTCCACCCTCAAGGTCCCACATCTTCCCAGGAGTTGTTTCTGCTCCATGTGGCTGAACCACTAACACCTGTCATCACCACCTAAAGGAAGATGGAATAGGCTTGCATCCTGCGTATGCAAGTAGCTCTGTATGATCACAAAACATGATGTCCGTAGTTTCTGCCTTGTGCAGTACACCAGCCCTTTCTGGAATAGTTCTGTTGACTCTTGCAGTGTCACTATGAGATCATATTTTTTACCTGTGCAAAGAGAAGTTAAGGTCGGTGGTTTAAAGGAGAAAAAGGGGGCAGGTATCAGGGTTTTTCCTGCCTGAGGAAGTTTTCAACAGGAGTCTGGAGCTTCTGAGATACTCTTTATACTGGTATCATGCTGAAAATGCTTAGATTTGGTTGCTGAATCTTCCTGTGACCAGTGCTTACAGACGGAAGAACAACAGTTGGAGAACCTGCCCTAAGGTAGGAGATGTGAGTAAAGCAGCAGCAAAGCTTTCGATTTCTGCTAGTTGGCTCGTGTCCACTGAGAACTGAACTTGGAGAGGCCTCCAGAAATTCAGTTTTGCTTGTCATGGTGTTTCAGACATGATGAGGAAAAACGTGAAACAGAATAGTGCAGGACACTCAAAATGGCATCTCTGCTGCAGCCGTCACTTTGCTGGCTTAGAATAAGTGATCAAGGTTTAATGTTTCCTTATTTAAAGAGAGGTAATAAAGCAACTGTCTTCATCCATGAACACTCATTTCTGTTAAACACTTGGAGTTCTTCTTTCTGCTAGGGACTTGATTTAATTCCAAATTACTGCCTATTTCCTAAGATGTGCACAAAGTGTTGCAGTGTCTTGCTTCACTAAGTATGGCATCTTCTGTTCTCCTGAGCCCTTGCTGTCATTGTACATGTAAAGCTCTCTCTAACCTGAAGTGTTAGGTAGATTAATAAATAAACAAGCAACCCCTAATCTAACAAAAAATAAATCCAGATTTAATACTTTTTCTCACTGTTGCACACATCCACAAAAATGTATGGTAATTTTTATATCAATGCCCCTTACTGAAGGTGCTGCTTTCAAAACCAGGGAGGTTAGGCAAAGGCAGGCAGGGTAAGCAGGTGCTTGTAGCTTAGTCACCTGAACAAAGCTAGGGAAACACTACTGATGAGATTTTGATACTGTGAGATGATCCAAGTAGTAATTCTGGCTAAATCTGATAGTTAATGTATGCTGCAATTTATGGTTTGAATTTGCAGTAGATGTGTGAGAACCAACTCTGTTGTTAAAAGTTATGGTACTTTTCCCATTAGGAATTTTAGCTGAGTGATTAAACTCATAATTAAATGCTAGAATGTTATATAACTTCATATGCATGCTTTTATTGCACAAAGTTAGAGACTTAAATGGATTGCTACTGTAGTGATCATACTCTGTTTTGGGACAGTCACTGTCCAAGTTATCTTCTGCTTGTTGAAGTTCTATTGGACTTCTGTAGTCTGAAGGCATCAGGGATGAGTATCTTTCCACCCCCAGGTCAAAGGAATTTCTTGGGGTTATTCCATTTTGGTTTGGTGTCTTTTTTTTTCTCTTGACAGTAAAGAGATTCTTCTGTTTCTTGGTAGACAAAATCCTGCTCTGACTCATTTGCAGTCCTTAAGCGTAGAATGATTTAGAAGAAAGACAGGAATGGCTCATATAAGATGAGTATATTCTCCAGCTGTTTTTCAGTACTTGCGGTTATTCCCATTTGGGGTTTATATTGAGAAGAAAACACAGGCAGACAATTCCTCTTGTTTTAAGGTACTTCATGGGGACTGTTCAGTCACTGAGCTTTTCATTTTCCTAATAAGTACCTGTGGTTTTCCTGTTGCTGTGGTGGGGTTGTGGAGGGCTGGAGGGAAGGACCCTCAGAGATCGGACAAGGGTGTTGGGAGCTCCTCACAGCTGCTCCAGAATGGGCTGGGGAGATCATGGAGCAGATGGGCTGATAGTTCTGTCATTGGCTCTTTTTGCTTAGATGTTTGTTAAAGATGACAGGAAGGAAACTGCTGTGTAAAAAGAATGATCACTAATTACCTTTTGGAGTGAAAACTAAGGAGGAAATGGCAAACCAGTGTGACAGTGGTATTTCTTGCAAACAGGAATATTGTCACAAGAAATAATGGTCTTTTTCTTACAATCATTCCTCCTATCCTTGAGTTCTGTGTTTTAATTTAAGATGGAATGATTACAAAGGAAAATTAATAAATGTATTTTTGTGTATGTTGCAATATTGCAAATTATTGTGAGGTCCATTCAGAAAAAACTTAAGAACAGCTTTTGATATGGATTTGTAGCAGAAACTACAGTTCATAAACCGAAACTTTTCAAATTTGATTTCAGGTTTTAGACAAAGCACTCAGTTAAGGTTTGTGAAAGCTGTTTCTAAACAAACAACCCCAAACTTTGGCCAGGTCTCCACTGCAGAATGTCTTGCCAGCAAAGCACTGTGTATCAGCCAGGGGTGTGGAAAAAAGTCATACATCCTCACTGACATCAATATGTTGGCAAAAGCCCAGGTGTGGATGCAGCTGTGCAGGCAGAAGAGAGCTTTTATTGGCTTAGCTGATGTTGTTTGGGGAGGCGATGCAACTACGCCAGCAGACAAACTCTTCTCCTGGCCTGCGCCGTCAGCGTAGGAGGCTCCGGCAGCGCGGTCACGGCGTCGAGGCTGCACTGCCAACCAGCCCTTTGCAGCAAGAGCAACTGGGAAAAAAGGGCACTTTGAACAACAGAGGGACCTCTATAATTTAGTTTTTACAAGTAGTCGTCGATGAGGAACAGAGTGGAAAGAGTGATTCAGATTTTAAAATTAAAGTTTTAATGTAAAAAGCGTGTTTTAGTTGTATGGCTTTAAAATGTCACTGTCTCTTTAATGGCTGGCTGGCTGTCATTGGGCTGTGGGCTTTGAGAGCTGCAGGACACCCAGCACATGTGTTTTGTAAAGTCTTTAAGGCTCGTAAAGGTATGAGTCTCTGTGGAAGCGGTGAAAAACCTCCTGTCTGTAAGCTTAGGAAGACAACTATAGTCCCATTTGCGTTCCCATCATGTTTGAATGTGACTACTAGTACTAGAACATCTTCATGTTTAAATAGAAGTTTGAATTTCTCAGAATGGAGTGTTTATGTTTTACAGGCGGGCAGAGTTAGGATTCCTGCTCTCTCTACACACAGACACACATTTTCCTCTCCTGCCTTTGGCCAGCTGGTGACAAGATTTTACAAAACTCCTGTTCTTTATAACATGGAAAAACAAAGATTTTAGGTGAAAAACACTGTAAGAAATAAAAGCAAAACCAAGCCAAAGATACTGAAAAACTTAATAGAGGCTCTTAGCCTTCAATTGTAATTACAGATATGTGTATGTTGAGTTTTCTGGCAGCTGTACATGCCCAATTTGAAAACATGAAGAGAGCAGTTGTGCATTTGATCACTGTTTGCATTTTGAGAACTTCACTGAAGGCTTTTTGAAGACAATATCCCTGTGCCAGACGAAGTTTGTTTTGTCGTGAAAATGTTTTGAAACTAGTTGCTCTGTCATTCTGCATTGCTTGTAACCCTAAAAATAATTGCCTGGCATTACTGGAAGCAGAGTGGTCTGACAGACTGACTTGTGCTGCTATTGTTAAAATCCATCAATGTTTCCATTGCAGACTTGGAAGGGAGCATTTAATCTTTTTCCGTGGAAGAAATTCTAGATCAGTGCTTCAATTCCAAATATAAATATTTTGGAAGAGATTTGATGTTTCTTAAAATCTTTATTAAAAACAACAAAAACAAAAAAATCTCTACCCCTATGGCAATGAAATATTGATATTCAGTTTTGAAATACTAAATGATCAGGAATGTATTTCATTTTTTTTTGTAATTTTCTGTTCAAGTAAATTAGGCAGCAACAATGTTACTACTTATCAATGTTGATTTTATAGTAAGTCTTGCAGTTGGCCGTTCCACGCCATTATAGCTGCATAATAAACTTTGCAGCATGCCAAATTGGAAGATTTCAAAACCTTCCTAGGGAAACACAAAAAAGAAACACATAATTGCCGTAAAGTATCTGATATAAGGCATGCCTTTGTACTTTTCTCCCACTCACACTTTCATTCCAATTTCCTGAGGTTATCTCCAAAATAGTTTCGCTTTTCTTGTGTATTTTCTTGTATGTAGTTTCATGGGTGCTTTAAACAGAGATAAACTCTAATCCTTTCCTCTCTGCCTTCACATTCCTGTTCTCTGCCTTGTGACAGCCAAAGCTTTTGCGTAGTGCAAAGCCACATGTGGTGTACCAGATCAGGGAAGATCATTTTTTGGTTCAGTTTGTGGCTATACAACCGTTTGTACTAATCCAAAGAAGAGGGTGGCACTAGGGTGGGAACAAGTGAGTCTACACTGACATCTCGCTTTATATTCCATTTATTTTTTCCCACTACTGTGCCTTTCCTCTGCCTTCACGGGGCAGGCAGTTCTTTGCTATGAGCTTCTGGTGGAAGCTCAGGCTTTTGCAGGGAAGGGGCCACATGCAGCCACTTTGTCAGTGAAAACCATGTAGTCACAAGATGTTTACAGGCAACTTCAGTTCTCTAAAATATTTTTTGAAGTATTCCTCTCTTACGACACCACAGACATGTTCATAGTACTTTTTGTACAGTGCCCTGCTATACTTTTGTTAATGCAAATGATTTCTCTACTGCAGATTTCCTCTAGGATGTTTTTATGTTCCATTAGGTTCTGATTTTAAGAGCAATAGCATTAGATACCTTGAGGAGTAGGTAGAAGTGCTTACGTGCTTTTCTCCTTTTGAAACTTGAATTTTTTACCATTATATGGTAAAAAATATAGAGCCTTTTTGCTTGACAATTGTGAAGTAATCTACAAATATGGAGATAGACAGTAGTATGAAAGTTCTCCCAAGGAAAACCATTCATTTAAAGTCTGGTCCTTAAGTTATCTGTGCTCCTTCTCTATCTCTAAAAAAATAATAGCACTATTGTGTGAAGTACTAAAAGTCAGAAGAGATAGAAAAGAGGCTTCTAATTATTTCTGGTTTTTTGATAGATTAAGGAAAGAACATGGTCTTTGTGTCCACCACAATTTGACATGTGAAACAGTCATAGTGATATAAACTTTGTACCTGCTGGAACCTAGAGTAACAATATCTCTTATTTCATTTTCACATCAGATGACACAATGAAGAGTGATAAAATCCTGTGAGTAACATTCAGTGGAGGTTATATATAATTTGACCCTGTGTCATGCATTGAGCATGCATCAAGTGGTGGTTGGGGATACTAGGATGTTCCTGTGAATCCTGTCCCGAATGTGGTGTGAAAGCAGTTGTATTTAAAATCTGTGGGTAATTAGGAACAGGTTGAACACAGTGCTCCAAACGGTAACCAGGCTGCTGTAGACTCAGCTAATGTACATGCTGTGATTGCTACCTCTACTTTAATGTGCTTTTTCCTTTGCAGCAGTCCATTGTACCAGCCCACCCAATGGCTCCTCCTAGTCCCAGCACCACCAGCAGTAATAACAACAGTAGTAGCAGCAGCAACTCAGGATGGGATCAATTAAGTAAAACTAACCTTTACATCAGAGCACTGCCTCCAAACACCACTGATCAGGACCTGGTAAAGTTATGCCAACCGTAAGTACTACGTTTAAATGTAAATTATAATGTCATACCTTAAAAGCTTATAGTAGGTATAGAAGATGAGTGTTTGGATTATGAGGGAAGAAAACCAGATTCATAAACAAACACCTTCATGCTGTGATATGATGGCAGGTTTCAACTTTGCTGGCAATCAGAAGGAAAAGATTGTTTGATGCTTTGGAGAAACAAAGAAAGTGGAAATACAGTGGTGAACTGAAGCAACCCACTGCTTTCGAAAAAACTGTGATTACCCATAGTGCTGTTGAAATCACAGATAAAATTAATACCTAAGTGTGAAACTTGCTATTGAGAGCCTGCGTAGAGGGTCTCCTCTGTTCACTACTAAGATAGTCTGTTGATATAAACTCGAGTAATTGTTCTGAATCACTGTAAACTACAATGTGCATTTGAAGCACTTATCCTAGTTTCAGACTAATTTATGGCTGTTCTTTACTGCACAGTTATTTTTATGAGTAGGTATAGTTGATCCACGTAAGAATCCTCTCTAGTGGCTGAAGTTCTGCGTAGACTTGGCTTAGCAGAGGTTTTCAGGCAGTATTGTTAACCTAAGATTTTTTTGCTTATGAGAGTTATTTGTTTTGGTTTTTAATTTTAACAGCAGCACGTGCCTCTTACTTTCAGATATGGGTTATATGTCAAAAGGCTGTGCAGTTGGGTTGTTTATACACTGTTTAAAATCACCTGCCTTAAGTGTTTTACTGAATTTTTAAAATGTCTTAGTACTTCTGAAATTCATAATGCACTGTCTGGATTATTTTGAAATCAAAAGTACTTAGCTAAATTTTCAATGCTACATGTAAGAAAACATCCAAATCTATCTATCTTGGATGAAGAATTGTTAAGATTTGTATATAATGCTACTGTCTGAAATTCTAAAAATAATTTTATGTTCCATTTAGTAGATAAGTGACTATGAGTATACAAAAATAGAGTACAACACAAGTAAGAAAAATAGCTAGGAAAACCTGTAAATTTTGGATCCAAGCTTATATAAAGTGCCTTTGGTTTTGAATATTGCAAAAAATCTGATACTTAATTTATAGAGGAGATTTTCTATTTTGATTTTTAAAAAAATTGGACTTTCAGAGTAGTAGTCACATACAAGTCATCTTAGTATTATAATAAAAACTTGCACTCAGGTCTTTAAAGAAAAAAAAATTCTATTTGCTCATTTTTCCAACAGTAAATGAAATCCTTGTGTTTTGCAGAGAAGAGAATAGATAATCAATCTGTGAAAAGACTTGTTGATAAAGTAAACATTTTTACAGCTTACTATGTGACAATGACCTCTTGTAACTTGAATTTTAGTTGCAAATGCATGTTTTACAGAAGTGGATTTTTCTTTCCCGTTTTTGTCTTTTGAACTGATGAAGAAACCTTGGCCTGTGCACTCATGTTATGTTAGGACAGAGCTGTGAGGTTATTTTGCACTGGAGCTGCCCCAGTAACTACTATTTGTGCAGTGGTTACTATAGCTCCTTAATCTCTTTCTGAAGATATTTTGGTTTGCACAGTCTCAGATGTCATTGATGCATGAACAGCCTAGAAAAAATACGTTCAATACTTTGCTGTAACTGGTCCCCTTCCTCTTGGATAGCCAAAGATTCCAATTTTGTTGTTGCTGTTCAATATATAATTGTAGTTGAAATAGCATGAATTGTATAAATAAACAGGCAAGAACTTCAGCCATGAAGTTGTTAAATCAATTCTGATGTGAATTTAGACTTGGAAGGTCGTGGCATTTATTCCTGTGAGATATTTCCCTCCTAAGCATTTTACTTAAGAGGAAAGGAGACTGTCTCAAAATTCTCCATTTCTGCTGAGGAAGCAAGTGAGATGTCCAGAAACTTTAGGCTTGGACAGCATAGTCCCTTAGCACCTAACTTGATGCAGCAGTAAGATAGGAATGGCAGCTCTCTCACTGTTCACCGATGCTCAGTAATCCACTTTTGTAGACCATGGAAAGTTTCAGATGCAAACCGTTTCCTTCTTATAAATCTGCCTAAACTTCTAGGATGTAAAAGGCAAGATATTCTTGAAAGTGGACCTGCCATGTTCATTGTTTGAGCTGAGATAATACAAAAGAAATGGAGAATAAAATCTTGGACACACGGAAGTCAATGAAGAGACTGTTTTTTACTCCAGGTCTCTGAGCTATATATTTTTAGCTCTTTCCAAAAGCCTGAGATTTTACTGAGAAGCTTTTAGAGTAATTTTAGCTCCTTTTCCCCATATAGAGTGGGTCTTGCTATCCTAAGAGGCCATCCACTGCAGTGCTTGATGCTAAGAATGCATAGAAAGGCTGCTCTGCGTATTGTAGAAACGATCTTGCTAGTTGGCAATAAGCAGCTTTTGGTGGATGTACATAAAAAGGTCACTGGCTTGTTTTGTATCTTTTGGCTGATGTCAGACAAGACAGAGAAACACCTGTGGGTTGAGGAAATCATGGTTGAAAAACATCATTGTCACTGCAAGTACCAGAACCATCCTATCTGCAGAGATTTTTCCCTCTTGTCATCATGGACTTATATCATATACACTTCACTGAAAAGTTATTTTCAATGACGATTATGGTAGAGAAAGATTGCTTTTGACAGAATCCCTCAGAATACCTCAAATAATCTACAGAATTCTTGTGTGGAGGATTGTTATGCTGTGACTTTTATTTTCTTTAGTAAGGATTTGCATTAGTTCTCGTCATGACAGCAGTGCTAATTTTGGCCACGTTTTTATTTTGTTTAATTATTTTTGGTGAATCACTAGAGAAACCCCTTATCAATTATGGAAGTGTTGGGCTTGCTCTCCTGTTGTAGCACAGCTGTGCAGTATTTATGAACACAGTGAACAAACGTTCACCAGCTTTGTGGAAAAGTATTTTCCTGGCAAGAGCACAATTTGCCAGTATACGTGTCTACAAATCTGTCTCCACCTTCAACTGATTGGTCATTTCTGTTTTTCTATTAGGTGAAGCTTTTTTCCTCGTTTCCAAGTTGAAAAGAGCACATTCTGTTTTTGTTGTGAGAGCTTGGGAGCACGGCTGTTTTTCAGAGCGTATTACTGGCTTTTGTGTGGGAAATGAAGCTGCCATGTTTCTGAATAGTTCATTCAAACTTGAGCCTGCTACTCCAGTTCTGCATTGAGAAAACAAATTTCTTCATATCAGTTGTGCCAGAGGCAGAAGTGTGGGGAGGACTAAAGTAGGTATTGTTTGTCACAAGGATATCATAACAGCCCAGAACCAGAGGAGTGTCGGGGGGACACGATGTGAGTCAGTCCTGGCCATAAGAGCTTCCCATCAGGTATGTGGGAGTAGGCAAAGCAATCAATGCAGGAGCCCACAGATACTGTCTGTTCTGTGGGAGGCTGGACAGGAGCAATCAGCTAAATAGAAGGACAGAAGCCGACGACAGGAGCCAGTGAGGTTAGGGAAAGCCTGCAGGAAGCTGCCTGGCTCTGCCCTGTGGTTTCTTTTCACAACCATAGAGTGCCATTGCATGAGATCTGCTGCACTGAGCAAGCCTCTGCCGTGAAGAGCTGGTTTGACAGGGTTGCTGAAGCAATGGTAACTTCAGCCATGCTTAATTGCACCCCCTTCTCCTGGTGTGGATATCAATACTTGATATGCTTTCTTCAGCTGTTCTGTTGGGTTTTGAATATATTAATTAGACTTTAACTGTACTTTCTTATTGGTGACTCTTAGTAATTTCTCTTAACTTATTGAATATCTGGATCTGAAGATACAAGATTAAATTCATTCCAGTTATTCACTGAAATTGTTGAGCCTGCTTATCTGATTAAAGACTTACGTGATTGGGTCTTAGCAGATTCAGTCAGGAGTTCGTAACTTGCTTTGACATGTTTTCTAGGTGCTTTCCAGACTCTCACTAAGTACTGTGCTTTGCTGAGGATGACCTTTATGCTGAAGCCACATGGTTCCAAAGCCCTGTACTTTCCACTGTCTTGCTTATGATTTACTTGCTGGCCTGGAGCAGCATTGTGTCTCTGTAATGCTGAGTTTCTTCAGAGACCTCCTTTTGTAACATTTACGTCATTAAATGAGGATGATGCAGCAGACCCTTCATCCTCCTGACAATCCCCAGTCCCTGGTTGAGATTTCAAGCTTTGAGGCTTAACCCAAGTCTTCTCTATTCAGTTCAGCATAAATCATCTGGTGAGCCCACCCTTTGGTATTCTCCTTTCCAGGCTGTTTTCTCACACTGTGCTGCTTGTATCAGGCTGTTTGTAGTCTATATGATATTTTTGAAACAGTTTTTTTCCTCTGGACAGTTTCACTTAGTTGGCCTTCCCCCTTAAGTTATCACTGTAGGGTCATATTGTGGGTTTTTAATGGGATTACAATCAGGAAAGCAGCTGCTTTAAGGTAACAAAATAATACCAGAATTACCACAGCAGGCCATTGTTCTGTGCCAGGATGGTCTGCACACAGAAGCAGAACCTTGCAGTGGCTGCCTTTGCATATGTGCATTCTGAAATCACCTGTCTTGTTGAGAGAGTAATTTAAGGGTTCCTTGCTAAATATTCAGCACCATGAACACAGGCATAGCTAAACCAACTGGCAGGCGAATGGTTTTCTTGAAACACATGACCCAGATGTAATATACAGCTTTGTTTCCAAAACGTACTTAGTTATATGCTCCAATGTTTCCCTGTTTTGAGGCAAGATCTCTTAAAAGTTGTTTCAATTCCTTGTTCTTAATAAAAGACGTATTTTCATTGTCATGTGCCATCTATTAACATATTAATGTTTCCGTGTTCTTTGTTGGCTGTGTAATTGTGACCTCTCCCATGTTGCCATTTCTCATCTCCTTCAAACACACTTAGGCCTGAAAAGAGGTGAACCGGAGCTCAAACATTTACTGTAGCAGGGAGCTGGCACCACTGTAGTCACTTAAGATCAAGAAATTTGTTAATTTTACTCAGCATATCTCACTAGAAAAAAAAGGCTGGACTTTAGAAAATAGTCTGAACATCTCTTGCATTTAACTCCTTGGGAGAGTGGTCTGGGCAGGTCATTGCTGCTTGGAAATACTTATAGCACATCAACACAACCCCTTTAGATAAATGGTGTGACTAAGTGAGAGTGGAATGGAAGTTTTCAAAACTAACTTCTCCAATTCTTTTTAAAGTATTTTCTCTTTATTCCTTTTTCCTTTAGTCTCCATTTTTCTTGCATTTTTCTTTCATGGTTTGCTGGCTGCAATGAAGTATTGCATTCATAATTATGTGGAATATGATTCATGTCATATAATTAAATGTGATACATCAGTGTCTCTGAAACTGTTCCCTTTGAGAACAGTATTAATACTGATTATATTGGAGCAGAAGCCTATCTATTGTTCTTACCCTTTTAGGGTAGAAAGAAGCCCTCTGCAAATTTCTTTTTTTTAGAGTTATGTGTGCATTTTTTGAAATAGTATTATTGCATACATGTCTGAATAAATAACACCAGGTTTACAGAATAGCAGTTGGTTCTAGGAGGAGATAGATTCCTTAGTGGTTGAGCAGTATGTGATTTGTACTGTTCAGCTCTACTGTATAATACCAGCACCATATTTTTCTTTATTCCCTGTTCAAGGACTATGGCATGGGTTGGGGTTCGTATTTTCTGCAGTAGATTTTCCTTAGATGCACTTTTCACTCAGTTTTGCTCTTCAGAGCAAATGTAGCCCTAAGGATGGTGAAGGCGTGCTCCCTGGATGTATTCATTGATTGTGCCACTGCTGTTGCCTGTGCAGTGGTGTGGAACACAGTAGAGAGACACCCACAGGAACCGTGGGACCACATTTAGCTAATCTCAACTGTGTTCTGCCCAGCTGATGCACCCAGTTTCTCAACCAGACAAACTGTCAGAGCAGGAGTGGCCTGCCACTGTGGTGTGTAAACCGGCTCTACTGGCTTCTGTCTTAGCTGGTGATCTTCTGGGAGGTTGCTGTCAAAAATATGTATCCCATTTCTACAGCTGAAAAGAAACAGAATTCATTATTGTGTGTTCCTTTTGCCAGATGCACCAGAGAGATGTAGGCCTGATATGGAGGCTGAAGTGCTCCTTTTTGTCAGGGCTTGACTTCCACAACAAGTAGCGAGGCGTTTGCGTGGTATGCCACGGGAATTGTGATTGGCCTGGAGATGTGATGTTTGGTTTAAATAGTCATTTCCTTTATTGTTTAGCAACTGCTTTCAGCAGTCACGTCATGGAGTGTCTAGCCTGGCATGATGTCAAGGAAGACTCTCTATCTTCCCCTCAATATTTAGACTTCAATTAGCTAGAAATAAAATTCAGACAGCTTTGCATTCATGATCAAATGAAATCTACACTGAAATCCTCTCTGAGAAGTGCCAGGGTGTTTTTTTACAGTAATGCTTTCTTATAGAATGTTATTAGGGACTCACAGGTATTTTCAGGGAAATTGTAATTGAGAGAAAAGTAAAAAAGTTGTCCTATCCTCCAGATGCAGATAGTCTCTTAACATGCCTTGAATTTAAAACAAATATAGTTTTAATTTACTTTTTCCATCTCGTTATTAAGCAAAGATTGTGGTTTTTCAAACACAGTATTTCATTTAGCCTAACTTTAAAGCAGTTCCCCTCAGCATATTGTTTAAAAAGCAAGCAATCCAAATACAGATGCACGAAGGAACTCTGTGTTTGCCCTGTGCTTGCAGATGTGGGGATCCAGTGATTGCACAAGCTCCCTCTCCCCTGGGAGATGAGAGTTTTGTTGCAGTGTGGGGCCAGAGGAATGGTGATCCCATGGAATTTCCTTGAGGAAGTGGGGGCGAGGGAGGAGAAGAGAGTGGAAGGAATGTTTCAGCCGCAGCTGCTTGTAAAACAAGCACTAGGAAAACAGATTTGGTAAAAGTTACCACCATTGAAGATCTATCCTTGGAAAACAAAAAGCTGATTGGTAGCGCAGGGCCCGGTACTTGTTGTACGGAGATGCAGCCGCAGAGCTGCAGGAAAGAAAAGTCCGGTGGCAGCTGCTGGAATGCCTTTGATCAGGGTCCCAGTCCCCAGCTCCCCCAATGGCAGGGACCTGACGCAGATGGGAAGCGATAGCAGCAGTTATTCATTGCAATAACCAGTAATTCAAGAACATTTTGAAGGGGATTGTTTAATTCCAGTGGACTACTAAAAATGTTAACAAGTAGTAATCAGACTTTTTAGTGAGTTCCATGATGCCAAAAACTGGCCCTTCTGTCAGAGACCACTTAGGCAGGTGTTTCAGTCAGAAACCAGTCCAGAATTGACTCAGCTTAGAGCCCAAGTTGGTTTTGGCCTCAGCGTGCTTGCATCAAGCTTCTCCTTTTCTTCAGGAAACCATTCAGCATAAAAATCAGGATCGGTATTTGCAACCAGATTCTTATATCCAATGTCCGATATCTCATGTGGTTTCACATAACTTGTAGAAATCTTGTGAAGTCTTGATTTTGTTTGCTAAAGGTTCGTTCTGCTTAGCTCTGATTTCTGTAGTGCTAACCCCTTGAAATTAAAAAATGAGCCATCTGATGTTGACACATTATAAGGCCAGTCATTTTTTTGATAACCTTTTAACCTTTTTTTACCCACATTATTGCCAAGCTACATTTAGGGTTGACAAACAAGAGCCCCAAACACTTTGCAACCCACATAATAAATATTCATATTTAACTATCAGAATGAAAGCAGTAGCAAAGATAGGTAAACTAGTTAATTCAGATCCTCCTACCTCCAATGAAACATGTAACTGAGGAAATAGAAAAAACAGGTTTTATCTTTAAAACAGCTCCACAGAATGTTAAGCCTTGATCCTCAATTGTTTCCCCACAACTCCTAAAATTTTACCCTGTTTTGACATTCTGAAAATGTCAGCTGCCTCAGTTCAGTTTGAGCAGTTGACTTACTCAAGGCTCAGACCAACTCTGTAGAAAATTAAATCATTCAAGGGTTACTGAGAGAAGAATTAGCATTTCATCATTTTTACGTCTGATCTTTGTAGATAGATGTGCTGTACCTGGGAACAAAAGTCAAATTTTAATTTGAATGTTGATAATATTTTGATACATGGACATAGAGCAGAAAAACACCCATGAAAACTCAAGAAGAGAAGACTTTGATTTGGGGTCTGTTTTGACACTGTTACTAGAACAAATATTCTACTTGAAATAACCTGTGTGAGTTGAGTTAATCATTAACAGAATCAATTGCAGTGGAAGAAATATGTTCTGATTTGTACTCCTGTCCTGCCCCTTCCATTTCCATTTCTTCTCTTACGTATTTTACCAGAAGAGGAAAATTATCCACCAAGATGTGTGTAACTTCACTTTTGGTTATAAATAATTACATTTCATTAACTGATCTTTTTGGCCATCTTAACTGAAATATGTTAGCCTAAAATGTGTGTTGTTCTTAAATGCTTGTTTTCCATATTCTGTGCAGTCATGTAATTTTACATGTTATCTTTAGAAGACAGAGTCTGGATCAGTATTTTTTCCTAGGAGAACATTGTGGACTTAGGTCTTACACATTATTAATATTTCTAATCCTAGTGCTGCTTTTTGGCTTACATGTAGTCACTAATAAGCTTTCACAAGTCTTCTCAAAGTATCAACAATTATTCTGTTGCATTAATAAGGACTTTATGTCTGAGTGAATGCAACAGTGAAATAAGTGTTATGTTAATAAAAGATCTAAAATTGTGAGAAAAGAGCTTCGTACAGAGTAGTACAAATACATGAGAAACCTCAAATCTGTTATTTGCAAACCCTTAATGTCAGAAATAAATCTAAAGATCTGAAAAAGAGCCAAACTACTTACTTCTGGTTTCAAGGACTTTGCTGAACGGGTAACTGAAGAGCTTTTGGAGCCCAGAAACAAGCACAGTTTTATAGTTCAGGATATAATTTCATTTAGTGTATATATCAAAGCCCAAAGGAACTGCTGTGCTCACAAACAGAAATGCTTCCCCATGCCCCAGAGATGATGACAAGCTCAACTGAAGCTGTCTGTGTGCAGTGTGCTCACAGAGGCCTGATCTTGGAAAGCCCAGAGCACCTGGGACCCCCCGCTCCTGTTGCCAGCACTGGGGTTTGAAACCACCCCCTGCTCCACAGTGTGGACTGAGGATTTATCTGATAGCGAGGGCTGAGCTTTTCAGCTACGTAAGTGCACAGTGCCGGATGAGCTCCACGATGTCTGGTTCTTCTGGCATTGTGGTTTCTTCGTCTTTTCTTTTTCTGCAACACCCCAGGCAGAAATCTCCCCTGTGTTAAGCCTGAATGCCTTGGCTGAGTTCTGGAGAAGACATTTGGCAGAGAGAATAGAGGCTTTTTCCCTTCAAGGCCTGAGGGTATCAGCATGGTGGGGTATCCAGCGGAGCTGATGTAGCAGCGTGCATTTCCTTTCCCTCATCACTGTTTGTGGTACTGTTGATCTGGAAAGGACTCTTTGTAAATCGTTTGCCTTTCCTCCCGCTCCTCCCCAGAGATCCTGTATTCAAACTCTTACATTTCCTATACTTGAAGCTACATGTTTTTTATCATATGGAAGGCTTTGTCTTAGTTTTATTGCTAAGGCTTTTTTATTTGTTGCCAAAAGTCTGTGTGCTACATTTTGAAGATCTCGAATAATGAGAGAGAAAGTCTTGCTCTCTGTTCCTTTTTCTCTGTGACAGCTTACAGGGCTTCCACATTTCAGAACAGAGGTACAGTACTAGCAGTGAAAGACTATTAAGCCAGGACTGCTGCTGAAAAGTCCATCAACATACAAAGGCCTCAGCATGAATGTACTTTTTAAATGTAAATTGGGATCAATTCTTTTTGAACACCATCCAAATATTCAGAGTTATGACATTTCAAAAATACACAAGGATCTCTTCCAGTCCTCTGTTCTTCCCAAGGGAATTGCATAATTACTTTGTTCCATGGGAAATTCTGAAGGTTTTTTTCCACCTATTTTATTTATTTCTTAATCAGTTATATATTTGCTAATTCTCTTTGAAGTCTAGGACAGTCATTCTAAATTATGCAGTTTCACAATTGTCATTCAATATTTTGAAAAGAGTGACCCTCCCAGGAAGAGGGGACAGCTCTGACTGCCACTGATCAACTGTTTCCCATCTAACACTTGAACTGAGGTCGAGGTGGTAATCTGAGGAGCACAGGCTCACTGTTCTGGATGTAGCTGAAAGGTGAGCAGTAGCAAAACCTGACTATCGAAGGTAACTGGTTACTGAATAAGTATCCTAGTGGTGGATATAGGTTTTGGGAGCATCGTTAGTTTCTTTATCTTGTGGGATTTAAAAAAACATAGTTTAATTAGAAACAGAGCAGAATACATCTAAATATATAGCTGTAAAGCCAGATGCTCAATTTTTTAGAATGGTATTATAATACGCTAATAAAAACTCTTCTGAAAAGGGCATCCACTGCTGTTTATATCACCACAACAAAATAAGCTAAATTTCTGCCATGAAAAAGGGGAAATTAATTTCTGTTTCTCTCTATGAAAATTTTTAAGTTTTTGTGATAGAAGACATCTGAGTGCCTTTAGGGCGTCTTAGATGTGCTTGTCATTTTCTGGTAGTTACCGTGCCTTGTTTTGTCCTTTCCGTAAGTGGGAAATGGGGAGGCAGCTTAAAGTGCAGAGGAAAGACTAAATTTTCAGAATTTTATGTTATAGTCAGGAGGGAGTATTTCTGAAAGCAATGTTTTCTTCTGCTCACTAGTGTCTTTTCCAAACTTTTGCTTTGTCCAGGGGGAGAGAATTTGCAGAAATTTTAATTTTTTCTCAGGAATTTTGCTGCATTTGTATCTGGATCTGGGTCACTGGTGTTCTGCCTTGTTCAGGATCCGATACTTCTGTTCATGCTTGTGCCAAAGATATTTGCCAGCTCTTGAGTTCAACTGCTTCAGTGGTAGAGGAAATGTGAGGCTGTTTCTCCCAAGTTGCTTTCCCCTAGTGGTAGAGGTCAGCATTTGGCTATGACAGTTTTCCTTTATTTTTTTGGCAGGCAGTTCTCTGACATTCCTGTTGCTGAGGTCATCCTCACTAGGCTTTCAGAAGAACATCTGACTGGGGCTCAAATTCTTCACCTTCTGCTGTTCTGACCATATAGTATGTTATAGGAAAGGTTTCGGTCCTTGCCATTAATAATTAATTTGTTTCTAGATGCCTTTTGTTAAGTCAGAGATCTGTTAATTTGTGGTTTCTTCTTTTCACCGTGATTTGGTTTCATGTTAAGGGTGTGGATTCTTTTAATCCCAAAGATAATTTAAGGGAATAAAAGTATCATTAAATTACTGCAGTCTGAGTCATACTTGGTCTGTGAGTTTAGTTCCCTGGCCTTCCCACACAACGTTTCCGATATGCAGTGAGCTGAGGGTGTGCAGGAAAGACTTTAAAGTGACCTAGATACTGTTTAACTCTTTACTAGGGGGTGGCTTTGTGACACTGGGTGTAGCCATTGCCTCTTCACATTCTCAGTCCTTTCCTAGGTGATAATTGTATCCATTACATTTCCCGGCCTCTGAGTGGTTTTCATATAAAGTAATTTAAGGCTTCTATTTGAATTGTTTTAAGCATCTTGTTTAGTTAAATTGATTGGAAAAATTAGAAAACTAACTATTTTAAAACCTGAAGTGTAGGCTTTGAGATTCATCCTCAGAAGTTAGGGCTTCTTTCCTGCAGTACTTTATCACTTCTAAGAGAAAAGTTCATTCTGCTGCCCTCTTGCAGGCAAAGAAATAGTCATCTCAGGCTCTCTGAAATAAAAAGGTCTGTAAAGCCCAGAAACACTGTGATCGTGTCATACAAGCTTCCTTGCTGGCATATAATGTTGAATCTGTTCAAGAAAAGTGGTGGTACAGGATCGACTTTACTGACCTTGGGCTTGCCTGTCAGCTTTGCAGTCATGCAGTGTTTTTTGATTGATTTTTCTTGATGCTGTGTAAGAATGTGTTTTTTGACTAGTCCCTTCTGTGGCTGCTGATGTTCTGGGTTTGTGAAACTCCCACAGATGGTCCTTTTAAGAAACTTTGACTATATGTCTTACTTTGATGTAGTTTCCATCCACGCTTGCAGTTGACACTGCCAACTGAAGGATCCTAATTTTCTCTGCGCCCAGCTGACTCACCCCTTTGCACAAATGCTTTTGGGTTGAGTTTTCCCTACTAGGCCAGGATTAACCTCTATCATCTGTGTACTTCACTGTGAAGCCCAGTGATCCAAGTGCTTCCTTGGGCACACTGCCAAAAGTGCAGCCTGGGACACTGGATTTACACTTCCATGATGGTATTTGATATAGTCATCATGCAAAAGTCACTGAAGATGAGGGTCTGGGGATCACATCAGTTTCAGCCAGCTCAGTGTGTTCTACAGGGCAGTCTGGTGGTGCCCAGGGTGCTGTGACTGCAGCCCTGGCTGCAGCTAAGGGCTCAGTGGGCTGATGGTGCAGTGGTTCCAGAGGGCTTCAGTTGTGCCAGGCTGCTGCAGTGATGGGATCAGAACAGGTTAATTATGTTTTTAAAGAAAAGGGTATATTTAAGCTACCAAAAGCAAATTTCCATGTAAGTATCTATTACATACTCTTTGCAAAACTGCAGAAATCAAACTCTGCCTCCTGCTTGCTTCAATCAATATTCAAAAGACCGTCTAAGCAGCGTGAAACTGAGGAAGTGTCACTGAATATGACCCTGACGCATCAGCCACAGAGGTTGCGCTTTAGATTTTGTGTTACAGCTTGTGATTGCTCATCTATCTAAAATTTGGCAACAGATGGATAGTATTTTTTTTTAATGCATAACACTCCTCTATCCCTATCTCAGCACTAAGTACTACTGCAGGCATCTTTTCGACAGAGCCATGCAGTTACAATCAATAATATGTGAGCTGATGTTTCTGCTCAATAACATACAGCCACTTAAATGCCCTTCTGAAGTATATTGACCCCTGGAGAGAACTACTTTAGTACAACCATTTTCCCTATTGAAATGGAGATATTTGCTATTCAGCACAGCTGGGACTTGAGACTACAGAAGCAGATTCAAATAGAGATAAAGTCTACATGCCTGCTATTAAGGGGACAAGGCATCTGGAACACTTAGCAGTGATTTTGAGTAATTTGTCCATTTAGTGCTCTTCTTAAATGATTGACATTAAGTTACCAGAAATTAAAGGAGTTCGTACTTTATTTATTGCAGTGCCTTTACTACAAGGTGTTAATTCCAGTTTAGAATAGCTATTGAAAGCAGGATGTTAGTATGAGTATTTCATAAAAGAACCACTGTAAAATGCAGTTCAGAGAAACTGGAAGTTATTTGAACGTATTGGGATTTTTCCTCTTCTGCCTTCCAGACAGAAGAGAGGCAGTCAACACTTTCCGAGATGGGGTGTTAAATTAGTGCAAGATAGAGGTAAGGACAAACGGTTATCTTTATGTATTATGTACTTTAACCCAGCAGGCCGAGTCTTGGAAATCCTGTTGGCTTTTGAGTTGTTCTAATGTTACAAAACCAGAAGGAAAACATGCAAATTACACTGATGTATTTTGAAAAACTTTTCAGTGATAGGCATTATACCAGCAACAAGACCTCTTCAACACAAGAAAAACCATTATGTATGCATATACATATATATGTATGTATTTTTATATATGTAATTTTCACAATATGCGAAACAATTTTTTTGTAGTTCAGAGTTGGCAGGTGTGGATCAGGGCTTGGGAAATGGGATGTGGTTGAAAGTGCCCTTTTACTATGGCAGTCTCCAATTTCATGGTTTTCTAGACTGATGGCTTCCTTGAGGCATCATCTGTTTAAACTGAGTGTATAAGAAATGGTTAGCAACCTTCACCGGAAGTGAAATTGATATGCAAGAATAAATTAAAGAGTAATCTTCTACAAGTACAGAGGCTTGTGGTATTAATAGGTGTCTGCCTACCTATCCAGAGAGGAGGTAATCTCACACTAGCTAAACCTGTAGCCAGATGATAAAATCATTTGGGTTTATACTGTCCTGACTAAACAAGGGAAAAAGTATTGGGAAGTGTAGATAAAGTATTTTATTTTCCCTTTGCCTTTTCCTTAATTCCCTCCCACAAGAAAAAGAAATATGCTTAGGAATAGCCAAAATAATGGACAATGCATCATATGCTGACGATGACTGAATTTGGCTTCCTTGAATGGAGGAGGAGGAATTGAAAAATAAAAGGTCTTCAGGTAGAGATACTCATTTATGCTCCCAAGCTGATCTCTGCTGTTTAACAGAGGGAAGAGGAAAGAGTTATGAATAACAAGAACTGCTCTGTTATATCTTCATAGTTTTATTCTTTCAAGCTGTTAGTGTAGGCTCTGCAAAATCAGTGAGGCTGAAATTTGCCAAGATTTATGGTTGACTGTGGAAATACTGCCTTACTTTCAGATTATAACAGCGAGCAGTGGTAAATCAATACATGCATGTCTGCAGACCTGCCATGAGCTCGGCTTATAAATACGTATTAGCATTCGTCTGAGTTAATTTCTCATCTTCCCAAATCATTGTCTTGAGTAGTGATAATTTCTCAGTATGAGAAAAGGATAAAAGAAATTGCTAGAATATAGAAACAACATTTCGGACTTGTAATTTGAACCTTTTTGGTACTTTCTTGTTATGCTTGCAAACGAATTATTATTTTTTTAAAAAAGCTATATCTTTTGTGGCTGTGTGAAACCCTATGCTCTCACATCTTTAATATTCTTTCTGGAAGCCACAGGAACTATGATTATTTATTGGCAAATAATATTATTTCAGGCTTTCAGTTATGTGTAAAATGCAGATCTTTTTTTTTGGTGCGTAATTTGTGTCCATTCTGTAGCATTAGGGTAAGGAAACAACAGAGTGAGACCATTTGCTTTCTTAAAATAACATGGTTTTGTTCTTCCATCTTCTAACAGTGGGAAACTGTAACCTCTTCCTATATACTTGAATAGCCTTGTCTGTGGTTGCACATGCAAATTGCTGCAGAAAATGTAGATTATCCTGTGTTTTCTTAAGTAAGAGTGATGGTAGTACTAAAAAACAAGTTAGCCAAGAATTCTGAGTATCTTTTAAATTAATTTTTTTGTTTGGTTTCTTTTTGTTGTTGTTTGTTTGTTTGGGTTTTTTTGTAAAGTCAGGATTCTCCAGAGTTTGCTCTACTGAACTGGATGCTGGACAGTACAGATTAGGAAATGCAGCCTGCTTTGTGAGGCAGACATTGAGAGGCAGACTCCTTGATTTTTCTGATGTTGTAGCATTTGCTGGCAACTTCTTGTTTGGATCAACTTAATATATGTTAGTTGATTTATGATAATTTATGATAATTCTGAGATTTATTGTTTGTAACTATCTGAATAACTGTGAACTATTTTCATACGAAGGATCCTCAGTTCCATGTCTTATGGTAAAACTTTCCATAATGCTTTCAGTGGAAGAGCACTTCATACAAATTATAATATTCTATATTAGAACCAGAATAGTAGCAAATTAGTTTCTAAACCATTCTATCTAATTTGCACACACCAGTTTATATTTAAATATTTTTCTCAAAAGAGCAATGCTACATAATTTATAAGGAAAACCAGAGTGGTCTTTCACTCTCATTGGTTAAAAAACTCAATAGATCGTTGGCAGAAAACAGCACTTTTAATGTCAACCAGCATTTGTGTCCCTGCAAACAAATGTTTGAAAACCGTAACTCTGCATAGTTTACACATATATGTGTTTCATAGATGTGTTTTTAAATGAGTAAAGAGAAAAATCTCCTAAAGTGTAGGCAAAAATTAGTTAGGAAAAATCAGTTTAGTTTTGCTGAACTATTGATTTCATAAACTGTAAAGATGATTATAAACAATTTCCTTCTCTGCAAGAACAAACATTTGTTTTAATACATTACTTTGATTTTTATTTTCTTTTTCTTCAGTTTAGGAGTAAGCAAGCTATGATTACTTGGACAATACTTGCACTTCAAAGCGTGTCAAAGAGGCAAATCTGTTTGTGTTTCTGATAGGTTATTTATCCTGCTTAACCTATAAACTGTAAAGTAACAAGGCTACTGAACTGACAGATAGCCTAGCAGATGGTTCAGAGATTATGTGAAATCACCTCAGCTTGTCAGAAGTCAGGTTGGGTTACTGCAGGGGCAGAGGCGGCAAGAAGCACAGAACAGGATCATTTTTCACAATTTGTTGCTTGAAATTCCATTTTTCTTCACAGCATGTGACATCTTGTGTCTACAGTTAAAACAGCTATGCAGTCAACAAATTTAGGACCAGCATGTTCGTATTGTGGCTTTCATAAGAGTCATTAGGTTGATGAGAATCTTTAGGTGTCTATGAAATATGAAAGCTGATCTCCGGTGCAGGGCAAGAGGTCAACTCTGCCACTTTAGCTGCTCTTGCCCTCTCCTTTTTCAGTGTCTGGAGCTGTTGTCTCTCCCTACCATAACGTTGAGCAGTATTTTCTTGTTAGCCTATGGAAGATTAAATGGAAATTAAGTGCCATATGTTTAGTAGTAAAAATCATGTTGCAGCTGAGCAAGGATAGGCCAAGATTCAGGGCTTTGATAAAAATCTCTCCCTGAAGAGAGGGTGATTATTAATCACAGCTCTGCCAAGTATCTGAATTCACATCCTCAGTGGAGCGACTGAGGCTGCAGATAGTGATATACTTGTCAGAGCCTAGAATAGAAGTTAGAGGTTCATCCTTCAGAATTTGCCTTTTTCTTTCTTTTAAATTAACAAAAAAAACCGCCCCAAAACCCCTAATGTAAAGATTTTTATACTTGAGTTTTTAAATCTCTTTTTAAATCAATTCTACAGCTGCTGTGTTTTTTCTCAAAGTAGCATGAGCAGAATTCTTCTTGATGCCTGACAGGGAGGCCTTCCCCTCCAACTCCAAAAGCGTTTTGCTGAGAGTGGGTGTGTGTATGTGTATGTATATGTGCATACTTAATGGATTATTTTTAATTTTTTCCCCCATGACTGTGTCATCATAGTACTGAAGAATAACTGCTTTTTCACATATTGCAACATTCTTAACCTTATAAAGTAAAACTAAATAAACATGCCCTTACATTTTTGTTGATTTAAGATTGACAGAGAAAACACCTCTGCAGTCAGCTGTTGGAAGCCTGTTCATTAAGACACTAGAAAGTCACATTGGGAAAGCTGTTTTAGTGTTAGCTGAAATATTTCTGAAATGTTTAAAATGCCCAGAGACATTAAAACCCAGTCTTCCTCAGTTGTGCTAAATGAAAGGATGTTGTGCAGTGGGTCTTGCTTTTAAGATTATCAATATGTTGTGCAAAAAGGATCATACTAATTGAAAAACCTGTGGAAAATGTCATAAAAATAGCTGTATGAAGCTAACGGGACTCTTACCCCTGGAATTTCAGTCAGCTTCTAAGGAATGGATAGAGGTTGTTGCCATCTCTACAAAGCAAGAGCAGAAGGAAGCAAACATTTCCTGATTCTAAAAACATGTCTTCCCTGTCCCCACAGCTTATCTTTGTCTAAACCAGGAAATAACTACTCTTGGGAAAAACAAATTGGGTAGCTGAAAAATAATGATTTCCAAAATCTTTTTTTGTGTGTTGCTTCACTGTCCATTAGGATTTTGAGTTCTTGATTATTTTTAGCTCTAAGGAGCATTTACATTCGTGTAGAGCCTCTACACTACAAACCAAATACCTATTCATAAAATACTGCTTTTTACCTGTTGAAATTAATATTGTCCAAGAAACTTGGAAGGCATTTGTTCACTCTTTACTGAATTGTGTATGTCCATTGTGCGAAGCATCTGGTCCTCTAAGGACAGACAACTGTAAGAGATGAGAGAATATTTGGGCTTGCATCTGGTTTTGCTGCTTTTGATTACTTCTCAGGGAAATTTGGAATTGTAACTAACTGAGCCTGAAGAAAAAGTTATTTGTACCAAAATAATAGTAGTTTGCACTGTGGTGATGTTGGTAATTTCGTTGGTAATGATGATGACATACACTGATTCTTACTGAAAACAGAAATATACTAAATTTAAAACAAGAATTAAACATAGACATCTTGTGAAGATGGCTTTGCTGATCTTAATGAAGAGTTTACAGCAGTATATAAGAGTATTGATTTGTCAGTAAAGCCAGGGTTCTGTGGAGCCGAGGGTATTTGGGGTTTTTTAGTTGGGGGATCTTTTTTTCCTTTTTTTTTTTTTTTTAAGTACACAGATCTCAAAAGTAGTCTACATTAATAGATAAAATGTAATTTTTGTAATTTTGTAAAGACAAAACACTAGTTGGCTTTTATAATAATAAATTCTAATTTTTTTGAAGGTATTTATTTATCTCTTAAGTAAAATAATAAAAAATGACAATGAGAAGTACTTGGATATTTGGATATTTTGAAAATATTATCTTCTGAAGTACCAGAGAGTCAAATGGATGATTAGTAAGAAAGGAAGGAACTAGCTTTATGTCAAAACCACATGATCATTTAATGCCCTGTCATCAAAGTAACACTTTAATTTAGGTACACAAGTAAGTTCTGTTTTGCATATAGTGAAAAATATGGTCTAATGCTTGAAACAGTGTCATTGGTTAACCCAGTGCTTGAATATCTGAAACTAGGAAAGGAGACTTTACTAAACTGAATAAATTAGCCAAATCTACAACAATTTCAAAACAGGATTCGTACTAAGCTAGATTATCCATACCCATTAACTGGAAAAATAAAAATATAAAAAGTATAACTGCAACTTTTTGTGTAATGTTTAATTATGCACTTAAGGTGACTGGTCCAGCTTTTGGTGGTAGATACTTATGATGTTCTGGTAGAAAACGTTTAGGTGCATGATGACCATGAAGCAACTGAGTTATTCCAAAGAGTGTCTCAAAGAACAGCGTGTCTTCCAACAACAGAAAACAAAATACGGACAAAATGTTCTCAGCAATGTTTCCTTCTGCACTAGGGCATAGATGTGGTGAAGAAGAATTTAAAAATGGAAACCATATGGTTTGATTCTGTTCTCCAAACTCAGTATTCTGCTGGATTGAATAAATTTCTTTATCAAGTTTTTGTAAGAAATGTTTACCCGTAACTAAAGAGCGGGATCAGAGTAGGATATCACAAGGACTAGCAGTGTTGTATGGACAATTATTTTCCAAAATTCCCCTTACTGGAAAATTAAAAATTTGATACACAGAGAAACAGAAACTCCTTGTGTTTGTCTAAGCTTAAAAGGGACCAAGAGCTTAAGGTTCAGTACACTGCTTTCCCGAAATGCAGGAGGGAGAGGGAGGTATGGGAGCCAGATAAAACTTTTTGTGCTTGGGTTTTGGATCCAGGAGAAAAGATTGATGGGGCTGATTATGTTCCCTTGGCTATGCTGTTGGCTTAGAAATGCCCTGAACACGGGAAGGAACAGGAGTGAGCTGTACCAAGTCAGCTCTTGCTGACATCTCCCTTGACTCTTTTTCTCAGATACAGGGAATTTTCTTTGCTCCTTTTGCACCAGGTGTTATAGAGGAACTGGGAACACCAGCAGAGATTAGGCCTTCCCCTCCCGTGGACTGTTAGGGTTTTTCCTCTGCAGATCTCAACTGAGTTGAATGGAGTGGCTTCCACCCACTCTACAAGCAGGATAGGTGGTGGTGTGGGCCTGGCTAGGAAGACCATCAGTTGCATATAAATGGTTTGAGTCATAGTGTTCAAAATAGAATACTCTGTGTTTGGGGAGGTGAGGATCTTAAAATTTGCACATCGCTGATTTGCAGAAGTCTGTGTTTGTTGTGTGCATTGATTTAAGGACATACTGAAAGACAACATGATTTCCTTTCAAGCAAGAATCTGCTGCATTTAGAGTACATGCAAAGTACCTACTGACCATGTTGTGTGGTGCATAGGGCCATCTTGAATAAGAAATATTTTTTTGTTTTTGTTGTTGTCTCTTTTATTTTTAAAGCTGATTTACAGACTAAGCAGGCCCACCTGCTTTTTCTTTTTAGTGTTAAAATTAATATATAGGAATTGCTTTGGAAGTATTTGCTTTATGCCTTTTCATCTAGTTATTTACCCTAGTCAAAATTACAATTTATTTTGATGTCGGTCTATTCAGCGGCTGCATTATATTTTAGGATTAATTGATCTGCTCTTCTGTGTGACCTTCCCTGCCAGATCTGCCTGTTTGCTGTACTCTCTCCATTGAGTCACCTGGTGACAATATTGGATTCCTACTGGAATATTTTGTGTTCAGTCAGATTCTTTTTCCTTTCACGATTCCACCTTAAAGTGAATTCATATACTTGGAGCCACTTACAAGTTATGAAATCCATGTCTGGTTTTACCACATGATTCTGGATCTTAAAAATAAGAGCATTCCATGAAGGGCAGTGATAAGACGCCAAGATGTAAAAATTAATCTAGAACAAACACAGAAGATATGCAGCATTGTTTCTGTATATCAGAGGAGTTTTGACAGCACTAAAGTAATGCAGACTGTAACAGCAGGATCTCTAGGAATGTTCTTTTTACAGCTGGACTGGACTTAGGCAAAGGGAGATCACTGTTCATCCTCAACACAAAGTTCTGGGCAGTTCAGGATGGAGGACCTGAGCAGCAATAAAAGGCAAGGACTTTCCATGGTAGCAGAGATCCTTCTGGCATATTTTTGTCCAAGTCACCATCTTGTGGTAGAGAAATCCTTCACAGCAAAAGCTGGAAGACAGGTTAAAAGTACTGCAAAGGGAAGCACTGTGAGCTTGGTGGTATGCGGTATATTACATTATGTTGAGGACAAAGATTTGAACAATTCATTCCAGACAAACCTTATCAAGCCTCTCACTGCCTGTTCTTACTGTACCTCCCCTAATGCACACACAGATAAGTTCTTTCAACACTCAAAACAGCACTTGGGGCAGAGACTTCAAGCTACTTCATTCCCCATTCTTTGTCATGCTCATGATGGCGTCTTTTCACCCTCACATTTCCACGTATATTCATTATACTGCCAGATGAACAAAAGGAGAAAAATAAATAGTGATTCAGGTTAATTCATGTACTTAGTTTTCTACAGACCCTTTTCTTTCAGCCTCGTGGAGGTTGCCAAAATTAGGCTTCAGAGATGTTTTAAATGTCAAATGTATCCCTAGCTATTTGCAGTGAATCTGTCAGGATGATTGTTTGCATTGGTTTTGACCATGTTGCTGAACAATATGATTTTAAAAAATTATGTGGTGATGCTTCGCTTCAAGTCTTCCACTTCAAAAACTTCTAAGACAAAGCTATAGTGCAGTATTTGACATTCATATTGCCTGGCAGTAGATTTTGGGGCAGCATGAGCAGGTGAGGGTTATCTTTTCATTTCTGCACTAAGAGTATGTAATGAGCAGTAGTAAACGTTATCCTGTTAAGCAGCTGTACTGCATTTCTTCCTAGCTTGGCTTTGAACACATTTCTTCTTTATCTTCTATCCAGACAGACATTTGTATTGGTGTTCTGTACTACAACCGTATCTTGTACACTGGGTCACAGGCAGTTACTGAGCACACCCCTGTTGTTCCCATACCCAGTGCACCCTGGCAATTATTTACCTGCCTCTTACCCAAGCCCTCTCTTTCTCAATGTGTGAGTTGATACTGGTACGAGTGCTGTATAGGAAAGAGATATGAAGCTGAAAACATCTTTCTATCTCCAAAGATAATTCAGAATGAAGAATGTGTTAATAGCACTCAAAAGAAAAAAAAGAACTCTCTATTGCTGTTGAACATGAATTTGATGTTATTTTGAGGAGAAAAATAACCCACTTAATCAGAAATACCTAGTTGCTTGTCATCAGCCAGATTAGCAGTTTTTTCTGAAGACTGGTGCTTAATTTAGAAGAAAGCATGTTTTAAAAAACTGTTTCAGCTGAGAGGATCATGAGCAATCGCCAGTCACTGTAGAAGTGATTCTGCCAGCCATGGGAACAGTGCTCTGCTGTAGGTACAAAATCTCACCAAGCATGCAGTAATGCTGTGGAGCAGGAGAGAAGCCTCAGCAAGTGCCTAAGACAACTAGATGTATATAAGCTTTGAGAGGAGTTAAGATTTTCAGGCAAGACCTAACATTATAGACCTCTCTGGAATACAAATTTTCTCTTGCTTGCTATAATCCTTTTCGTAAGCAGGTGATACATACCAGTTTACATCATGACTGGTGTGTTTTATAGCTCATTGATTTCTGCGGGGTCTTCATTGCAGTTGCACCCAACACATGAGCAGTTGAAGACAGGAGCTTGTGTTTAAAAAGCAGAGTATAAGGGCTGTAGAATTCAGGTGGAAGAAAAGTTTTCACAGTGGTCATAATTTGAAGGAAGCGCTTGGGAGAAACTGCAAGGAGTAATTCCCCTTGTATTCAGACCACGTGCTGGGAACAAGAAGAGGATGCATCCTGCTGGCCAGGCTCAGGGTGGGTAAACTGTTTTTCTGTGCCTCGTGGCATGAGTGGAGAACAACTCACACATGGGAGGGAAAATCGTAGGAGAAATCCTGGCAATAGCTGCTACTGCTATACTGGTTCCCAGTTTGTTCCTAGATTCACACTGCTGAAATTTCTTGGCAGCCTTCCATGGTGGCTGGTTCTTTGCAGGAGCCGTGCTATCTAGGACAGTGCAATAAATCACTAAGCCATCTTACACAGTGGAAGGTGGTCCACGAAATTTCTGTAAAGAACAGATGTGCAGACACCCATTCATGGGCTGGTGAGCATCAGCATCGTGGGCCGGAGCAGCCCAAGCCAGCCTGGACCCAGCTGGCCGGATTACTGTGTTTACATAAATACCCAGTGCTGTGGTTCTTCACCACCACCTCTTTCCGTGCTTTCAAGAACTGAAACAGTAGCAGAGACGAGATCATCCTTCAGGGATTTTTTTCCCACAAAAGGCTATGTAGCTCTTCACTTTAAGAAGCTTAGGGAAGCTGATAGGATATGGAGAATGCTGGCTGTCAAATGTCATGCTGGGTGCAAGTGCCCTGAGCAGTTTGCCTTTCTCATTTATAGCATGTGCATTTACTCTGCACTCAGAAAAATTCTGGAGAAAACATGAGAAGTTTTGACTTAGGGACTATAAAGCTTTCTGAATGGAATGACATATTTGGAAAATAAGTGGCACTAATAAGGACGTACCTGCTCCAACTATTATGCACAATTTCTATTGCTTTATTACAGCTTCTAAAATGGTAGATTTAGGTATGCACTGATTTTCATTGATGCTTGTATGTTTTTAGGCTATAAATGGATAATTCTATTTTATATCGGTGTAGATGCACATAGCTTCAGATAAAATAAGGAAGCCACCAGCTTGTGGCTTGTGTCCCAGGTTTACCCCCTTGCAACTATTTGAAGCCATCCAATAACTCATTGCATAAACAGTAGGGTCTTGAAACTGGTCACAAAAAGTGATAACTGCACTGAAACGTGTATTTAAATGCTCTTTGTGGGGAAAGAACTTTGTAAATAGGCTTTGCATTTGAATAACTATCACTTTGCGTGTGAACAGTTATTTGAGTACTCTTAACAAACTAAGCTGAATTTATTAGGCTTCTAATATATTTTGAAGAATTTTTAAGACTAATACAGCTACTGCAGAAATGGAGTTAATTGTCTTTTGACATAATATCTTTTTGAAATTATGCTCACTCTATTGAAGTTCTATTTAGCAGGTAAGATGGGAAAAGTTCATTTTTCCCCAAATTCCCCTTTTGTATACTTATAACATTTCTCATAATTCTCTGTTCATTTTGGATTCTTGTACAATGATAAAGAGCCTCGTAGCACACAGTGAGTAGATACATCTGTTAGTGTAATAAGTTACATTCTCAAGTGAACGCGAACTTATTTTGCATCATTTCTTTCTTCTGTGCTCAGGGCACCCTAATAAGTGCAGTTGACAAGCAAACAGAGGAGGATGTGGGAAGGAGCTTGGGAAACCTGTGCTCCATTTCCAGTCCCACTGTTGATGCAGGCCGAGAGAATTGCAGCTTTTAAAGTGAAAGTGGGATTTTTATTCCAAGGGAAATTGCAAGTTTTCACCAGCAGCAACAAATTCTACTCTAGATATGATCAAAATACCTAATTCTGATAAACTTTGCAGAGTGCTTTAGAAACAGCCGTTGTTCTTATAGCTTGGATTGCTGTCTGCCTGTTTCCTGAGCTTCATTGCTGAGATCTGTGTGCTCACCTTTGGGCTGCATAGCAGACTGGGCTTATGAGGTATTGAGAAGCTGAGAAGCTGGCAATAATAAAAAGAAAACTGAAACTTTCCTGAGGGATGTTTTTGTTTTTGTTGAAATTGCTTATATTTACAGAAATGTACAGAAATTTTTTGCCACCTTTGTTGATCAGCTTTCATTATTCTTGCACTTGTCACTTTCCAGAACAGAATAATATTAAATCAGATGTAATGTTTTGGTGTTTGTCAGTTGGGCTTTTGCTGGGTTTTTCTCTCTTTTTTTTTTTTCTCTTTCCATACTGTGCTAGCTAGCAAGCCTAGCACTGACAAGGCAACTGGTCTGTTTTAACTGGTCTATATACTGAGAGAGTCCCAGCTTATATCTAAAATATGGTGTCTTATACATGCCGAGATTTTAACTGCATTGAATTCTTTTCCATAAAGCACTGTTTTTCTGGCTTGTTCTGTGATTCTGTGGTGCCACTGAGAATACAGGGCAAAGAGAACAAGATTGTGCTTGAAACTGTTGATCCTTTTTGTCACTTCTATCTATGTATGAGTTTGCATTCCATAATTATATAGTCTATATATTGTTTCATTTTGCGTAGAGTAAAGGGTACTAGGATATAAAATAAAGTGATTTGTGTGTCTGTTATAATAGGATGTTCTTTTCTCATTTTCCTTATGCATGTGTAATACATTTTAGGTATGGGAAAATTGTATCCACGAAGGCTATTTTGGATAAGACTACAAACAAATGCAAAGGTATGTATATTTTCCTTTATACTGCGTTCCCCTGAAGGTCGTAACTGATTCTATAAAATACATTAATGTTGTATTTTATGTGCTTTTTACCTTTGTTGGTTTGGGGTTTTTTTTCCCATTCTTATTCCTAAAGTAGTTTTATTCTTGCTGGTGGTTGGTGCATTGAGTGCCTCCGGTGGAGCTGGCAGGCAGCCGGTGTCGGTGGCGCAGCCAAGCCGGAGTGAAGCTGACATGCACAGTGCTGGCTGGCAGCTCGCCTCTATTTTAAAAACAAAAATGCAGTTAAAAGCAGCTTTTCCCCTTTTGCCTGGAGAAACTAGGGAAGCTTGCAGATGACCATTCAACTATACTAAGCATCTTAAAAAATTATGCATTGTGGAAATAAGCTCCATTGATTAGCGTAGCTTGAAGCAGCACTTAATTACATGTTCCAGTACTCTAATTGTGTTTAGTTATGTTCTATTGAATGTATTGGGAGCAAAGAGAGGGTTCATTTTCAACAAAGTAATTGCAGCTGGAAAAAAAAAATTAGAACTCCTTTAGATAAGATGGATACATCAGTTCACAGATTTTCATCACTCACTGCAATTGCGGCGATTCGTATCCCAGCATGTTTGTGGTGGGAGAAGGTGTGGTAGCAGACTCTGAAATACCAGATTTCAGACTTTAATTTTTTACAATTAAAAGGATAATTTCTAAGCAAAGTGAAATATTAAGTCAGCTGATTGAGCAGTGTTAATAAGCATAATGCCCCTGAATGAGCAGAAAGCTGATAGGCAGAGGGAGGAGAGTTCGTCATTAATTAAGACAAAGCTTTTGTGCAGAACTTGGAAGCAGTGCAGGGATATAGCTTCTCAACTCCCCATCTTAAGCAAATTAAAGAGGCACTGACAGTTCAGAAACCGAAGTTTCTAGAAAATTTTTTCCTAGCTTGTATGCAGATGTCATTTTGACCACAAAAGTGGAGATGCCCTTTTCAATTATTTTAATTAGTTAATGCCTATGATTGCACTTAACTGATTTAGTCTGTCCATTCTGTCAGTTCGTGAAGTGTTCAGTAGTCCTTTCAGTGATACAGAAATTCTCACATTAATTCTTTAGGAGATTTAAGATGACTTTTTCAATACAGAATTTAGATCTCAGTGATGAGAAGTGGTAGCTAGCAGCCTGTTGTGACAATACACTGCGAGGTAAGGCTCCAGGGAACCTCACTGCGTGTCGCTGAAATTGCAGTGGGAACATAAGCAGGCAGAATGCAGATATCTAACTGGAATTTGACCAAAAGATTGACAGCATCTCTGGCTTTTGCCAAAAAACACACCATGGGATTTAAACTAACTGGAACAACGAGCAATTGAGTTTCTGTATCATCTGGAAGGTGGCAAAGCCAGCTTTGATGGCATGCTTGGTGTCAGTATGTAACTTTGTCTGCATTACACCCTGCAGTGTGTTGCTGATAACCCAGGCTGCCATGGCTGTGGAGAGCTAGTTTGGGGTATGGGAAGTTAGTCTTGCCTTGGCAGCACAAAACTTGATACGAACTAATTCACTTTGTTTCATGTCAGGATTTAACAATCCACACCACCACGTGTTACACAAAACAATATGCTGCTTTCTTCAGCTTCTTGGCAGCATAGATAAGCTTGCACTGATGTACAAGGCTGCTTGAGTTGTTTTTCCCAAGTTAAGAGCTTTAAAGCTTGTTCACTTATAACATTAGACAACCTTTTCTCAGTATAGATATATTGTAAGAGGATATTAATATATTTTGAAGAAATATTTCCATTTTCTACTCCTCCAGAGTTTATTTCGTTGTTGGTTTTTTGTTTGTTTTCTTTTACCCCAACTTTAACTGTGGAAAGGGATTTTATTAATACTTGGGCAGTTCACTGGTGGAAAAGAAGGGGATTGAAAAATGCATAATGAGGTTTGCAACAATATCTCGTGGAAGTAGCTTCCAAAGTCTGACTACCTTTTGGTGAGCCTTGAGCCTCCAATTCCCAGGCTGGATTAAAAATCCCAGCCTCTAAGGTCAGTGTTTGTTAAGGCCATGGTATATTGCTATTTGGACATCCTGGAATCCCTTAGTTATATTTTGTTGTTCAGAATAAGAAAAGAGGTTATTGCAAATATATGGAATTTGTTTCAATTGGCATTGAGTTTATTTTAATATTTAAAGATTGCATTATATGGCATAGAAAATGCTTTCAGGACAGTTTTTCACATTCTTCTTTCAATAATAGGAAAAATCATTTTCTTTCACTGAAGCTGGGTTTTAACTCACTTTTAAATTTAACTGTCGTTTATGCATATACAGTGAGATAAGTAATTTACCAAAAATTGGGTGGATATGTGTCTTTTAAACTAAATTCCTCTCCCAGTTTTGAATAAATGAAGAGTAACTTACAGACTTATTTGTTGTTTATTCAAACTGTGGTAAGGATTTACTTCAGAAAAATTAGCAGATGATGCTTTACTTGGTGATCTCTAAAGTAATCTGCTGTTAGAAGTTACATACCAGATACTGCAAAGCACTATACTGCTTGTTAGCAATTTGGCCAAAATTCTGATAATGAGTGAGCATGGAAATGGATTTGTTCCACTAGGGCAGATCCCCACCACTTCAAGGTTCAAGAACTCTGGTAAGTTTTTTTGGCGGGGGGGGAGACTACATGAAGAACTTGAGTTCAAATTGTCCCTCTTCATCAAGAAGAAAATTGTATTAAACAACCGTGCCAGTAGCACAGTTGTTG
Source organism: Cnemophilus loriae (assembly GCA_013397755.1). NCBI lineage: Eukaryota > Metazoa > Chordata > Aves > Passeriformes > Corvidae > Cnemophilus > Cnemophilus loriae. The sequence continues at coordinate 1,347,354 of VZTF01008849.1, forward strand.
GCTGTGAAGTGTTTGTTTATAAGCTGGTTGCTGTCTCGTTAACAAAATAGTGTTTTCTCTTTCAGGTTATGGTTTCGTTGACTTTGACAGCCCAGCAGCTGCTCAGAAGGCGGTTTCTGCTTTAAAGGCCAGTGGAGTCCAAGCACAGATGGCAAAGGTGAGTTAAAATAACCAGCTAATTCTTGCAATAGGTTGTGGAGGTGAACAAGCTTGTGCAGTGGCACAGCAAGGGCAGTGTGGAGTTTCCAGTTGCAGGGCCCTTTACAGAGAGCACAGTCCTCAAGCCACGTGATTATTACGGTAATAAAATTGAGACTTTTGACTGCCATATCCCAAATTATCTCAACTAATGAAATAAAGCAGCATGATATTGTAAAGTCTCCAAACTGATCTGGTTGCATTCATCAATTTATTCATAATAGTATTTTCCATTGGCTTCAGCAAACAAAAGTTTAGCAATAATTTGTAAGAACTACAGCAGGCTTAATGAAATTATTTACAGCACAAGGGTATGAAAGGTTTCATAGATTGTCTGTTTGTTACTGAGGTTAGAAACCTTGTGATTTAGTGGTGAATTTTTAAGTATACCATGGCAAAATTTAACCTTTGAACTTTGTTTCAGCCCTTCTAGTATATTTTCTGCTAATATAAGTAAAATTTGAATCTGAGCATTCATGATAGGTGTCTTGAAATTCTTAGCTAGCTCTTTGCTGACCTACTTCGGCACCAAGGCAAACCCAAGAATTATTAAAAAATAACAGAATGAAAGCTATCTTCTTTTTCACTAATTTTTAATGAACCTTGCCTCTGAACCAGCTTATTAGCCAAGTGTGATCTTCAGAGCATCTTCAGTGCTATTTTATGAAATTAGGGAGATGATACTTTAGTAGTGATATCGTCATGCATTCTTGTTAGGTCAGATGGCCTGGTTCCAAAAGAGAGCCATAAACACCTCTACAAATTTGTTAACTGAAGAAAATATTGCCAGTATAATCTGTTGATATAATTTTGGTACCTCTTAAAGCAAATGTATTTTTAGTTTGAAAATTATGTTCTAATTTTAAAAAATTAAAATCTAGTAGTCTCAGACGCTTTTTTATTAAAGTAGTCTGCTAAAAATCTAGCAGATCTTTTATAGTTATCCATTAGGTACAGATTTTTTTCAGATGAGATATTTTCCACAGCTTCTCAGCTGAACAGAACAGTTAAGCTAACAACATAAATGTCTTTGGATGGATTCCAGGGCAACAAAATGGAAACCATATGTTTCATACTTAATGCGTGTTTCAATACAGCCATGACACAAACATACATGCTTATTGGAAAACACTTGGGTTTTTTTCCTTTTGTAAAGTTTTATGTATGCTTAATAAAGGCCTTTTATTTAATCTTTAGGTTTTAGGTGATCACTTCAAAATATACCCCATATTTTTCAAAGTTCTATATGCCATCTTATGAATATATCTAGGTAGGAAGGGAAAAAAGGGATTTTGAAGTCATGTAAATTCATTTTCTTAATGAACTTTGATGTCTGATTTAATTGTTTTCTTGAGTAGATGGAGAAGCTCTAATAATTAACTGTAGTAACCTAATTAATAGTTTCTTAATCTTTTTCATAGTATATATTTCTGACTCATTTCCTCTGACAGTTGCAATATTGGTGATATTTCTTTTGATTAGCATTAATGAAAATATGTGCACAAAAATACTCTACAGTTTTGGATATTTTTCTGACCCTGTGTCAAGCCTGATGACCCGTAGGAAACCTGTAACTATGAGGTTTGCATTCCGGTGAAACTTGTTCTGCTTCTTAACACGGAAAGAGTGTTTGAATTACTAGAAAGACCAACCCCTAAACCAACCCAACCCAGAGCAGACAGAAAGTGACTTTGTGTATAGGAGGATAGATGGACACAGAAAATCAACTATATATTGGTATTTTGAATGGAGATTTAAAATACTGAGATTCTGTAAGGATATTTTAGAAGTGGTGAGGTCTAAATGCTATGGAGATACCAGACGCCTAAATTTTCATAGGCTTTTGACCAAGAGGTTAACATAAAGCATTCAAGTCACTGCTCAGACTGAGTTCTGTCCCATCAAATGGTATTAACTGAATTCACCTGTAGCTACTGAAGCAACTGTTTCAGACAGAGAGTTGACTAGAATTCTCATTTTCTGGATGTAAACTAATGTGTAAATATAAAAGGTAAAAAAGAGCTACTAAATAAGAATGGTTAATAAAACCCAGAGCTCTTGTCATTTTTCTGTCTAGCAAACTTAAGACAGGAAGAGGATCATTGTGTTTGTAGCCCGGGTGAAGTCAGCAAGAGAATATCTGTATTATACTGACAGTAATGTAGAGCTGCACAAGCCAACTAGAATACCAGTGTGGCTCTGCCAGCTCAGACTTCACTGAGTGTTAACTCCCTTCCTGGCATGGCAGGGCCATTTGCACAACCAGATCGTGCATCTCCTGGTAGGTTGACAGATTTCTGAGATAATAGTGAAAGGCTTATATCTACTAAAACTGTTCTACATAAGGAGTCACTGCTTTTTGCAAAGAGCTTGCAATGTACTTTAGGCGTCACAAGAAGGATTAATGGATGTTCTCACAACTGAACTTCAACCATGTGTTTAAAATTAGTGTAGTGTCCTCTCTTTAAAATGATTTAGCTGTCCAAGTCCAACACAGCTGCAATGGACTCAATGACCCTGATTCTCCAGACTTTGTTGTTGAAGATCTTTCTTCTTGTGTCTCTTCTATTCTCTCTCTCTTCTCATGAGATTTTTACTTCTTCTGTATGTACAACTTTGCTATAAGATAGTCACAATAATTTACAACTGAAACAATTGATATTAATTATTTTCCAGTTTGTGTTTTCCTGATTTTTTTTTCCGTATGTTAGCATAAAGTTAGAAAACATGTTCTACTTACAATAGAAGCCATGAAAATAGTCCTTGGATGTGGAAGGTTTCTGTGGTCAGTGAGACTTGTTAATTTGAGCCAAGGAATGCTGTTCTATGTACTAATGTGCATTTTTGTGGGAAGACTCACTGTTTATCCATTCGAAGATTTCCCCAGAGTTGCACATTTTTAGGACTTAGGACTTCAGATTCATAATGTTACAATTTCCTCCTCAAAGTCTTCGCTTCCGCTGACACAACAAAGTGTAGTCCTGCTTATTTGTATTAGCTCTCACATCAACATATCACTAAATACTTTCAAATATTTTAAGCTTGTGCAAAATATTAGGGCTGTCTTAAAAATTGTTTCTTATTTGAATTGTGTCAGAGTAACAATGTGCTAGCAATGTAAAGGATGTTCTCTCACCACATACTGACTTACGTCATTCTTAAGATACAATTTTGTTTTCTGGAGTGGTTTACAGGCCCTCCAATCATCAGGCCAGATTCTGAAACTTGTTACGTGGGGGTGGGTTTTAGTTTATGATGAATATGAGCCCACTGTCTGAGTTCATGTTGATCCTCTGGAGTGCAGAGATGACCTGAATTTCAAATCTTTACATTTTTCACACATGGCTACAAAGGCAGAGCTGTGATGCACTCTCCATGTGCAGGTAGCTTTTTCTTTCTTCCCTAAGTTTTTATCCTTTAAACTTACTCTAGGTGACTTTTTTTTCCAAGCATATTTGGAAAAGATGAATTGTCACACTATATAAAGTGTGAACTTGGGGAGGGAAAAGCTGCTTAGCTGCTTGCCCTCATGTCTGTAACAGAAATCAAGGCTTTTCCACAGCTATTAAGCATAATGTATTAAAGGCAGCTCTTCCTTTACGTTGCCGATGAAGTACATGGTTTTGAGTTAGCAAAAATGAGAAACAGCTAACTTCTGTGAGGTTCAGTGATGTATTGCTTTTAGTACTTGTCTTCACTGTGACAACCTTCTGGAGAATTAAATCAGTTTTGATTCCTACAGAGCAAAGTAAGAAAAATAGTTTAGGTTACCATAGTAGCTAGTGCACTTAATCTAACTGGAGAAGGTAGGCATGTTGCGATTTTTTTATTCCGCATCTGGGCTTCTGAATGCCAAAGAACAGATGACAGGCAAACTGGAGCTAACTCAAGCAGATTTCCACAGCAGTTTTTGGCAACTGTTTTGTAAGAAAAGTTTTCTTTTTACCTAGCTTGTACTACTTTTTGTAGGTAATAGTATTAAGTCCTACTGTAACAGCTTTTAAATAAATATAATAAATTTTTCTCCTTATATTCGTAAAGGATCGTAAAAGTCATTATAAAATAAATTGAAGGTAAGCCAAATTTTGGTTACCTGGGAGCCAAATTACTATCACTTCAGGAACTGCAAGTGCACTAAATAGACAGTTAACAACCACTTCCCTTGAGTAAAGAGCTTCAACCCACAAAGGTCTTATCTCAGTTGCTAAGTAGTCTTGTGGCTTCTCCTGACAAGGGTCTGGTGCCTTCTTATGAACTGTGGTGGGCTCATTCAGAGCTCTAGGGAGCACCTTTGTGCCCTGCTGGCAAAGGGAAAGCAAAATCACTGAGGAATAAAAAAGGAATGTATTAGTGCGGTGATCGTCAGATTGATCACAATGCTTATTATAGTTAAATTACTCTTCTTAATACAGATGTGCCTGTAAAAATAAATTTAAATGTTTAGTGTATTAATCATATGCAATTCTGGAGAACGAGTGAAGATTATGGTAGTGATTTTTCCCTGAATTGTGTTGTTAATAGTCTGTGGTCAGACAGTATTAAAACTGTGGCTAAAACAGACATATTTCAGTGAGACACTGGCCAATTGTAAATTTTGAAGTAGTATCTATATGAAGGCAGACAAGCATTTAATCCCTTCCCTATCAGCCAGAGGATCTTCCATGCTGAGAGCAGTGCCTAGTCACATGTTTCTGAATGGTTATCTGTTCACTCTGACCTTACACAGAGCAACAGAAAACAGATGTCTTAGCATTGTGCCAAGTTTCTTGCTCGCAATTTGGGAACAATTCCACACGCACAGGGAGGTTTTTGTTAATTTCTTTCAGATGACGGTGGAGCACTTCACATTATATAGGAATCCTGATCACCTCTTTCTTCAGAAATAAATATTCACAGTTGATCATTCCCATCACTTTTATAAGAGATGCTGTGTCTTATAGTCAGCTTATCACATGAGTGCTGTAAGAGCTCTTTGGGAAAAAGCAGCGTGTTACCCTGCAAGAGCTCTGCTCTGCGTCTTTATATTGTTACGTTCTGGTAGAGAACTTCTGGAGACACAGCTGAAGGTGTTTGGTGAGAAAAGACTGATAGAAACTTGGTGACTTGCATTGCTAAAAACAATACTTGCTAGTTTCCTCGGTAATGTGGATACTTACAGTAGCCCACAAATTCCTCAACGTTGCCTGTAATCTGAAAATACTGGGCAATTTCAGCATCTTTCAGGATCTGCTGAAGGTTCTGTTAACTGAGGAGAACTCTGCATGAGCTATGAAGACACTCAAATTAAGCAGTTTTCCTAAACTGTGTAGAATTAAAAAAAAAATTATATTCAGTAGTTTATATGTTAATGGAGGCTTGCTGTCCAAAATTAGGGATCTTCCCACTGACTTTAGTAAATCTTTTTGATAATTTCCATAAAATACTGCAAATAATTTCAAGAGGTTTAAGGTATATGAGGGGAAAGTGGCTTATACAGTTTCATGGATTTTAAGCAGAGGAACACCTACCTTCAAATCACTTAACAGTGACTGATTGTAACAGTGACTGTAACTGATTACAGTGTATAGGCAAGGTTTGAGCTGAGTTATGTTGGAAAGTATTTTTGCTGGTTTCACTTTTTTTTTCCTTAATTCCAGAAGAGGAATTAAAAACTCAGGTATCAAAGGAATTATTTTTCTCTTCTGAAAGAGAGTAGTAATAATTCAATAATTCCTGTGAATTAAGCTATGGTGAGACAGGTTTCGGCAAGGAAGAAAGCCACAGAACTTAAAGTATTAAACTCCTGTTTGCCAGAGACAGAGAGGGATGAGTTAAATAGTTTGTCTTTCTCCTAACTTTCTGAATTTTAACTGTTAACCTGTAACTGTTTTCTGTGCCAAAATCTTTTATAAAGGCAAACATCTGTTTGTACAGTGCCTTTTGTGTAAGATAGCACAGAGACGGAAGGAGAGTTCTAGTTGTGGCTGCTATTTGGAAGTCAGCTTGGAAATCCAGCGTGTTCTTAGGGGAAGGAACTAACTTGCTGCTTATGATCTCCCAGAACGTACCCAGATAGCTGTTGCAAGGTTTAATAGCCTTGTGGAAATGACAGAAGCTGCATGATGGAATGAGTTATTCACAGGAAGAGAGGAGGTGTTTTGCACATTAATTGGTATAAGTTTTCCACTGTCAAATGGTATAAAATTCCAAATACAATCTAGAAAAAGTTCAGTCTTGCTTTACATCTACGCCAACAGTAGTAGGGGTTGCAAATGAGTGTTGTAAATGAGCCCTTTTGAGAACCAATGGCAGTCTCTTTCTTTTCCTGAAAAGTGAAGGAGTGGATTAAATTAATCTGTCCTGACCTAGTTGGACTTGGTGATCTTCATGGGTCCCTTCCAACTTGAGATGTTCTGTGGTTCTGTGATTTATCCTTATAGCTGAACTGCTGCTGCTCCCCAGGCTGGCTGTGGGTTTGCACCTGCCGTGTAGATACCACCTCAGTGCACTGTGGAATGTGTTTATTAGCATTTCAACTATTTTGCTGGAAGAATTACAGATGGAAGAAATTTCAGCTTGTATTCTAGGATTTCAGTGAGGCATCCTCATCTCTTGGCAGGTTTTTTGCTTTACATCTCCCTCCTGTTCCTGCCATCTTTACCAGTTCTAGCTATGGACGTGTGTAGAAGTTTCATCAAACCCTGCTTTGTCTGCTGTGGTCTGTATGTTCCATCAAAGGAGCAAATCAGGAGTAGCTGAATCCCTGGAGTATTCAGGCTGTACTAGACTGATGTGGAGAAAGGGTCAGGAAAGCAGAAGTCCTTTCCAGTCAGCCATTCAGCATGTACCTGACCAAAACCCAATAACTGATAGTGCGAAATACAGATTGTTTCATGGGCCACAAGTAAAATTTTTCCATCACAAAATGCTTTCCATTCAGAGAAAACAATTTCCTTAGAACAATTTCCTCAGATGCACTTCTTTTTTCTCTTTTTTTCCCCGAGGGGTTTGCAATGTGGGTTAGTGGTGAAGTTGCTAATATTCTTCTGAAGTGGAGCATTGCCTTCCCTGGCAATAAAGTTACCTGACTTTATGGCATGAAGTTTTCTCTGGTAGATGGATGAGTACAAGCATCTAATGCCGAGCATGTGCAGTGAATGGCAGCAGGTCCTTGTGCCCCTTTTGGCAAGGAAATTGATGGTCTCATCCTGAATACAGTGCCAGGATAATGTGGGAAGCTGGTAACCCCTGGGCTGCAACAGGAGCCTGAGAGAAGGGGATTGTGCTCTACCCAGTTACCGGAACAGGTTTCTCTGAATTTCTTCACTTGACTGAATTTCTTTCTCTGTTGGGTGATTCTGAATGATTTTTTTTTTTTTTGCATGTAAATTACACTTTTACTACTGTGAACAAAATGGGGCCTTTTTTATCTTTTGAAGTGTTAGAATTTTTAATGAGAATGCTTTTATAATATAATTCATGCTTTCTGTTATTCTAGAATAAAAACATTAGGAAATTAAATAAAAATATGCAAAGAGTCTGACTTTCCAGCTGATATACTGTTTTAGATTGTTTGGAGAAGTTTTAGGATATTTGCCTGCAATATATTTTACAGCCTATAATAAAAAGTAAAACATTCAGAACTTTTCCTTTCAAATACTATTTGGAATTTCAGAAATCTTGCTACTACAAGTGCAATTTTGTGATACCAATGCCTGAAACCTCCTATAATGCTTTTGCTAATAGAACTCATTAAAGAAGGAAGTTAAGCCTACATATCTCAAGGTGCAAAACAAAATTTCCTAATACTATCTAAGTAACAAATCAGTTCTAAAACTGTGAAAGCTGTTCTTCATCTCACATTCCTGCCTGAGGAAATTTGAACAGAATGTCAAGATATAACTACTGTAATGCTGCCCAGCAATTAATATTAATGTCAGCTCTGGCATCCCAGTGAATCCAATTTCTTGTCTTCTCTTTCTGTTGATTTTTCTAATAAGAAAAAGAATTCAGATATCCTAAGATAAGATAATTTGAACCCCAAACTTATCTGTGTACTGTATAGATTCAGGATTATTTCGGAAGGGGGATGTCTCCTCTAGATAACAAAAGGAAAATCGTACAGGGTAATCAAATGCCATTTGTAATGGACCATAAAGGGGCCAATGAGGGCAACACTTGGGAGCTGGAAAAGTTTGTTTTGTAAGCTATGTGGGATTTTGGTGTGGCTAGGAATTACAGTCATACCAGTGGCAGAGGCATGCACATCAGGAGGATGTAACAGAAGAACATTTCCCTCCTATAGGTCTGTTGCTCAAATTTCTTTAAAAACCCTTGTGGAAAACTTCAAAACATTAGCACTTTTGAACTGAATGTGAGGCTGGGGGTAAAAATGCAAGTCAGCAAAGGTTTTTCAGCATAGAATTTGCTTCCTCATTTTTAATTTTCACTAGTTTTTGGAACAGGATCATTCTTTTCTGTGCCTAAGAGGTATGAACTCCCCTCAAACCCTGACAATTTTTTTTCCCACTCCTAGGGAAAACTAAGCCAAGAGGGTGAGAGGTGATATCCAAGATAGCAAGATATAAAATTATGCAATATGCTAATAAAAGTACTGGGATATTATTAATATGAGGGCAGCTTAAGGACAGATTGATGCCTGATCTGCATGAGAAGATATCACCATCCATACAGTATAATCACTTTAAGAAATGTTTTAATGGTAGGAGCAAGTGTTGTGGGTTTGCATGGTTTTGTTTTTGTTGTCTGGTTTGATTCAAACTTCCCTGCAAGCCAGTCAGCCCTCTTGTACAGAAGGAAAATATATTGTGGACTATGCCATCAAATATGTTGGGACCAATAAACATGTTAGGACAATGGGCAGAAACTGATACACAAGGAGTTCCACCTGCAAATGAGGATGAACTTCTTTACTGTGCAGTGACTGGGCACTGGAACAGATTGCCCAGAGAAGCTGTGGAGTGTCCCTCACTGGAGATATCCAAGAAGTGTCTGAACACAATCCTGTGCAATGTGATCTAGGATGAGCAGGCACGGTCCTTTCCAGCCTTACCCATTCTGTGATTCTATGAAAATTGTGTTCGTTTCAGATCGTATCACTGCTGATGCCAGAAAAGTTCTACTGAATGTGGGCGTCCTGCAGAGACTTCAATGTATACCAGGGTAACAGTGCTGACACTGAAGTTTTGCACAGCTTTAAGGGCCGTGTCATATCAATCTGTGTAGATTAAGAATGTGTTTCAGTGCAGAGCGTGGCTAGTGATCACCAGCCTGAAAGATGCTCCCTAACTGCAGCTGGGAAATCTGTAGACAAACACTGGAAATCATCAATTTCAACAAAAAGGTTTCTTTGAGGTGTCATTTTGTGGCACATACGTAGATCACACAAAGTAGTGAGTAGCCTAAGATCAGGGGAATGGCAAAGATGTGGCTACATTTGTCTCCTCCCTAATTGCTCATCTCCTGGCTGCCCTCCTCTCTCATTTTGTCTGTTTCTAGAGACAGTTTTTGGAAGACTTTTATATTGCCTGAATGCATAATGTAAAAGATTGGTGAAAAGTCAAAAATGTTCATGTGTGGAAGGAGATGACAGTTCACACTCACTTCTGTATCACCCCGTTCTTTTGGTATTATTATGGTAATGTACATAAGCTTAAATGCATTTTCTCATTTTTTCCTCATACTATTTTCCAATTGTCATCCCAATCTTTTCTCTTCTTAATTTATATCTGGCTTTCTTAGTGCTTTGCACTACTCTTGCATTTCCTGTCTGCTAATTTCTTTCTTTTATCTTATTTTTACTTTTTTTTTCCTTTCAGGAAAATTTGAAACATGGAGTTTTAACATGGACTATAAACTGGTCAATTATTCACCTTTATCTCCACTTTAAAATGTTGGTGTCAGCAGTAATAGGAGAAGGGAAGCTTTCTCAGGAATGCTGCAGACAGTGGCAGAAGATGGAGGTCACTAATACTAGGAAAGAGCAGCCTTTACAAAGGGGCCTGAGAAGCAAAAATCTGCACCAGAAGTCATATGTAATTGTTTATTTTAAATTCAAAACGTCAGTGGCAGCAAAAATAACAATTGCTTTTAATTCTCTTCCAGCAACAAGAACAAGACCCGACTAACTTATACATTTCCAATCTGCCTCTTTCAATGGATGAGCAGGAGCTTGAGAACATGCTGAAGCCCTTTGGGCAGGTTATCTCCACGAGGATACTGCGGGACTCGAGTGGGACAAGCCGTGGTGTTGGCTTTGCAAGGTACTTCGGTGGTGTTAGCCATGCTGGCAGCCTTTTTCCTTGGTTTTGATTGAAAAGGCAAGAATAGGTGGAAAAGGCAGAAACTGCTGAAAATTATAAAGTTTGTAAAGAGAACAGAGATTGAGATGGAGTTATCCAGCAGGGTTTTGTTAATTCTTCCTTTGGTAAAGCTGTGTCTCATCTTGCTTAGATGGCTAAATCTAAATTTATTGCTCTTACTGGACAATTATCTAGAGTAAGAATTCACTCTAAACCACTTCCTTCTCTTTTCTGAACTTCTTCTTTCTCCTCTATCCCTGAACCAGTAAGCAAGAGTTGCATGATGCTTCACAGAGATTTCTCCTGTGACTTTTCTGGCTTTTGAAGTTTGAATCCAAGGCAGCAGACCAGAAGGAAGAGCCTTCTTCCCCACCCCCACGCCTTTTTTTTTGTTGTTTTTCTTCATTAGTTCCTTGGAGAAAATGAACTCATCATTGCCCTTTGAACATCAGCCCTTTGAATTTTCGGGCTCATTAACATGATGTCAGCTGGGAAAGAAAATATTTTTATTCACTTACAGTAAATCTCATTTTTAAAAATATTAGCGTGCTAAGTCAAATATCTCGTCCAAATCAACAAGAACAAGTATTTTCCATAAATTAGTAGATACCTCCCAAATATTCTGTCCATATGAGTCTACTTTTTCTCTAGTTAATGCAGTTGTTTTTTCTGGGATCTCTTAATCAAAGTCTTTTTTTGTGCTGTTTTTATTTATCTAAGTCCTTCTTTAAACCTAATATAAGGATCAAAATTTAGAGGCTTTGAATTGAAAGTTTCTATTATCAAAAATAAGAGCATGCTTTGAGCAAAGAATTGGGATTCTCCAAATATGTTGTAAAATCTCTGTGAAGTCAAATTTCAGTAATTCAGATGTTCAGCCAATATTACAATAGCTCTGTATTTGAACAAATAGCAGAATCTAAAATTAGTGCACAGAAAAAGACTGAAAAAATTTATCTCCCGATGAGGCCAAAATTTTTAGGGATTGGTTTTCCTGTGAATTGGCTGGGGGGTATTTCATAGCACTGTGATTTTTAGTTTTCTTGTTTTTAAATCTCTTCCCCCACCAGCCCCCTGACCCCCAGCTGTATATGCTTGTCAAACTGTCCAGTTTCAAGAAGGTATAACAAAGGAACAAAATTAGAAGTAATAGAACAATATTCATTATTTAAGAGTGAAAAACCAGCAAGTTTGGGCTTTGCTAAAATTTCTTCCCATCCCCTTTAAAAAAATCAACAAGTGTTTGTAATATTTTTGGGGTAAAATTAATTGGGCATTTTCATTTCATTCATATACTTGTGTTTTATGTGTAGCTTTCACTTTTTGGTACTATGAAGGGTAGAACACAGTAACACCCGCTCTGAAATTCAGAAGGCATTTTGAATTCATTCAGTCTCTTCCCCCTAAACTTGTTTACCACTTCTACCTTGAATCAGTGGTATGGTAGGAAATATGGTAGGATATATTTTTTCTAATACAGCTGGAAGTGTTCTAGAATCATATGCAGAAGTCCAAAAGACTCGTGTGTATCCAAAACCTGACTTGTATTGAAGACATTAAAATAGAATAGTTTTAAAGTATTTTCTCAATAGTTTCTCTATTATGCATTTTTTGTTTTATATATACATGGATGAAGTTATTTTTATATAAATGTTTATTTATATACATGCACATAGCATACATAAGTTATAGGGTAAGTATTGCTCCTATATCTAATTAGAACTTCTTTCCTTCTACAAGATGAACATTTTTCTTGTATTGGAAAATTCTTGGATAAATATGAATTAAAGTTAAAATTTTCCAAGAAAACTGTAGACATTAAATAAATATTGTCATTTCTTGCCTTTGGGAGAATTTTATTAGGTTAATGGGGAGTAATGTATTTTATCAAGTCCAGACTTGAGTCTGAAACTAAATTATATTGTTTGTTTCATGTGAGACAAAAAAAAAAATTAGATTTCTTTGATGCAGATCCAACAATGCAGAACTTCTGAAAATTCTGTAAGAGACATTTTTGGAATCATTAGGAAAACCTCTTGTTCAGTCTGGCATTTTGGTGATTTTGGTTGTTGTCTATGATTGTATTTTGTCAGCCTGTGCAGAAAGGTTATCAGAATTTTAAAAATGCCAAGACTTTTTAGTCCTCGTTCTTTGCTGCTGAGGCCGTTGGCCTAATTTGTGGATATGAATTACAGAACTTAATGAACAAATGAAAAGAAATTATCTGCTCAACATTAACCAAACATCTTGCAGACAGCCGCAAAATAAGTTCTTCTTTTAAAATACATTTTGTTGTACTTCTACATCTCAGTCGTTCACTGTGACTTAGTCCAAGCTGGCAGCTGGGGCTGACACATCCACACTGAGGGTGTAGCTGCAGCCTCCGGAGCCACGCTCAGACCAGCAGGAGCTCTCCAGCTGTCTGCCCAGTCTATTAAGTCTAGAGCTGACAGCATAAGTGCACAAACCTGTTCGAGATTTTGGATACATTCTCAGTAGCCAACAGCTATGCTGGTATTGGCTTCTGTTTTGAACTTGGAGACAATTAAATGAGAGCCAGGTGCATCATTTAGTGGAGATGATGTGTATAAGCTAAAAGCTGCCAGGTCAGTTTGGTTCATGCAGTCGGGCAGGTTTATGTTTGAGTGTATTAATCTTAAACTGTACAGACAGTTCTGAATCCTCTCTTAAGAGTGGCATTAACCTTTGCTGCATGCAGCATGGACACTAAGGATTCAGTTATGAGTGATAGTGAGTCAGTCTTTCTGCTTCTTTCAAGACTGCAGAGGTACTTTAGGCAGCTTGGACAGCTACAGTATAATTTCTGAGTAAATAAGAGCATTATTTTCAGTTTGGCACTGACTTTGGTCTCGGAGTGCATAAAATGTTAATTGAGTTTGGCTCTACCTTTCTGAAGTTATATGTTCTTAGAAAACATCTTCTCCATTGTTCGCACATGGGAAAGCAAGCGACAGCAGTGAAGGGAGAAAAAGCAAGAAATATGCTTTGAGAAAAAGCCAGAAATATGCTTTTAAAAAAATCACAAACATGGGAATCTGGTTGAGTGTTTAATTTATGTAAATTATTCTTTATTTTCTTAGGATGGAGTCAACAGAAAAATGTGAAGCAGTGATTGCTCATTTTAATGGAAAATTCATAAAGACACCAGCAGGAGTTTCTGGTATGTTGCATATATTGCTTACAAGATGTATGAATGGGTTATTGCTTACATGGTGGAAGCCTGCTACACTGATTGTTGTATCTGGCTTCTCATTTAGAGGCAGGCTTATTAAAATTAAACTGTGTCTTTTTGGATGACTGTAATGCTTGCTTGGAACACACTATATCGCTTTTCTGTTGTAAACCTTTTCTAGGAATCTAGTGGTGTTCTCTCCTAGCAGAGAAACAAGCAGCTAAGATGCCAGCTATGTACAAATTTACATCCCACGTAATCCCGGTTGAAGTGAGGAAACAAATATCTGTATCAGAACAGAATTTGGCTGATTGTCCATGGAGAGGGCTTTTTTCAGAGGCAAAAAGGGGCTGTTTTTGTCATCTGTTGATGATTTTTTCAAAGTATTTTCAGAAAAATATTTGCTTAGGAAAAAAAAAAGGAATCTGCAGCAGTGCCTGGCACGATCATTCACTGGGGAGCTGTGACTCTTGAGTCAGTGTAGGTTTTGAAGTCCTTCAGGAAAATGGAAGGAAGGCAGCATAGAATGCTGCTTCTAGAAGTATTGTGCAAGGCAAAATTCAGAGAAGGCTTAGTACAATTCTGTTGTCACACCAAGTTCCTCATCAGTTTGTCTGCTTTGTCAGCGCTGTTTCTAAGAGACAAAATGTGTATTCCATGAACACTGAAAAATGAGGAGAGGAAATTCAGAGCTGCTGAGTAAAACAGAAAGTAAAGAGGACAATAAAGAAGGAAAGAATACATGCCTGACATTCCAGGCAGCTTTCAGTAGGCATTTATTGAGAATCCCAAGTGGGAATTTTACAAATTACAGTGTTGATGTAGTTGCTGAAGCTGCCTTTATCCCACTGGTGAAATGTTCTCTGCAGCCAGACCCTGTCACCAAGGAGGAGGAAAGTAGCCCTCGGCAGGCAGACAAGAATGCAGCTTGTTTAGTAAAACTCCAAACATGCCTCATCCCTGAAAGATTGCTCCAGTTTGAGGCAGTCTGTGCTGCTGTGAGGATGGAAAATGCTTCAGAGCACAGGAAACCACTCCCTTCAGCAAAACTAATCTAATGCAGTATTTTGACTTCTCTAGCCTTGCTTTTGCAGACCCTTTGCATTGGGATTAATTGCTGAGATTGTTTAGTTAAAACTTTGTTACAAAGTTTTGGTAAATTTAAGCACATTGTTACATTTGTTACCGTAGTTATATTATCTTTACTTTATTACATTTAGTAAGAATGTTACAGCTTATGTATAAACAGGCAGTAATGGCACTAAAAAACTGTAACAGAAGCTCCTATTAGTGCTTTTTAGTTTGTTAGTTTTTATTTTCAGGTGCATTCTCCTGTTCTCAATGAATGAGCCATCAAGCATGTCATTGCTGATCATGCTCTGTCTCCGGTGGGTCACTGCTGAAGCTGGAGCTGCACCCTTACACGATGAGGCTCAGCTAGGTAGAAATAAAAAGTTGCTGCATGGAATCATAGGAATGATTTTTGCAGCCTGAAGGAAACATTAAACATAAAAATGTGATGAATTAGGGACAAGAAATTTGCACAGAACTGTCCATTGTCTGAAAGTGAAAACTAAACAGGGGTCTCAAGACATAATCCACCTCACAGGCTTGAACTTCTAATGCTTACTTTGCAAAGCAGTTGTCCAGGCCCTCTGTCTAGAACAGGGAAAGAAAAACACACCTCCAGAGTCTGTCCTTGTGGTTGCAAAGGGTGTCTAGATCAGTCACTCAGAAATAGATAACTCCAACTGTCTGAAAGTCAGTTAAGTGAGATGGGTCTCACCGTCCGTGATACTGAAAAAGAGACAAATAATCAGGTGCATAAGGGAGTTGTGAGAACCTTGGGTTTTAAAGACCTTCAACTTTGTTGTATATGGTACAGCCTCAGCTCTACATTTCCATGCTGGAGCTGTGAAATTTCATTGCTCCTTGCAAAGGTTTTTATGGAGTTCAAATTCCTCCTGGAGTTCCATACCACATAGCAAGCACCTGTCCAATAACACAGGTGGTTATTAGAGAATTCAGCTTATGCATAATAGTATACTGCAGTCTGCCAAAAATTGAGGCAGTCATGAGGCAACTCTGATTTTGGACTACCTGCACAGAGAAAACTGGACGGTAGTGGGAAAGCTCTTGAACAAGCAAAGATTAGGAAGCTGTTTTGAAATAGATTAGCAACCATTGGGATTATAAAGGATCAAGTTCAAACACATGCAAAACAAAATCGTAGAATTGGAACTGTGTTTAAATTAAAACATTGTGTCCTAGAAACTTGGCTAAAATCAGCAAAGGGAGCTGGCTCTAAAAACACTGTTATCAGGATGGAGAGGGTAGGAGAGATGGGCCTGTAATGAAATAGGTGTGGGAGGAAGAACATTTGTTCAACAAAAACATGCTTTCATAACGCAGCTTTGTTATTTTAACTAAGTTTGGGCTTAAATGAAAGAACAGGTTAAACAGTTATAGGAAATGTAGGTGAAAACTCCTTTGGAGCATGGGAAGACAAAAAAACCTCTAAGAATCTGAGGAGGCCAGGGATTAACACAGGGTGGTCATGAAAGTGTCAACTCCAGAGTTAGGTGAGTGACTGGGCATTGATGATACTGAGCAAGCTAAACCCAGATGTCACTGGCTATTCAGGCTTTATTTAGCTTAAAGAAATATATTCAGTATTTAGTGTGTCCTTGTTTATCTTCAGTAAAGAAGAAGAAAGGTTAGCTCAGAGAGCAATTTGAAATGCACTGCAAGTTGGTACAATCCCGAAACTCCTAGAAGTGATGTATTAGTTTCACCATTTGTTGCTGGGGTTTTCCATTTTTTTGCATAAGTTGTTGTAATAGTTGGTTGCGTTTTATGGACTATGATTTCCTCTCTATTTTGTCACTGGAAACCGAACTCAGAACTCTAATTTTTGTACTTAACTGTCTTCTCAACTGAATGTTTATTATATGATTGCTATAATTTTAAAGTAACTTTTGCATTTAGTTCCAATTTCTCCTTAAAGAACTATTGTTTTCAATGAAGAATGTAACATTTAAAGGCTTTTCTATTCTCCTGTGAAATGTAAGCCTTATGATATGAATTGGAGGAAACAGACCAGACTGGTATTAAGAGCCAGCACCCAGCAGATGAGCAGTGAGAGCAGAGCAGCGGCATATGTAGCCTTCCTCCCCTAAAGATGATACTCAGTGTTCACTGTCTTTAGTCTTGTGTTGGATCCGTAGTGATTGTAGAAATGATCTTCTGGGCAAAATCTTGAAAGGCATCTCCTCCCAATCACAGTAGCACGTAGCTGTGTGATGATACATGAGAACAGTTATATAAATAATTACCTGAAGCAGCTGTGCTGTAGAATATGTAAGGTATGCGTAAGTCTATCTGTCTCTCTTATATTTAAAATGAGAAATAAAGAAGTTAAAAAGTTACAAAAGTTTTATGCCTGTTCTATAGGCTTTATGGATTCTTTAATATTTCTTTTACTGAAAAAGAACTTAGGTGATTTTGTTTTAATGGATGTAAGGTAGAGAGCATTTTTGCTGAGCAGCCCATGCCATTTTTGCTTCAGGAATGGCTGGTTATGGTGATGATGCAAAAATCAAAAATTGTCCTTGACCCACCCCTCTCTTCCCACTTAGGATAAAGATATTGGTCACTCAGATTCTGTTTTAGGGAGAAAATTGGGTGTGTGGGAGCCCTGCTCCTGCCTGTGTTCTTGACTAGATCAGGAAGAGGTCCACCAGGAATGATACACACTACGGTTTGAAATGATCTAGTCTTGGACATCTTTCCAGTGGGGGGAAGAGTGAAAATGGAGCCCTGAAGTAGCTGTCTTCTGTCAGTCATATTCGGGTATTTTCTATTTTCTTACCTTTACAAAGTATCCAGCACTGAAGAGCTCTGGTGAATTTAAGTTGCTTGACCATAAATTTACTTTTCTTTCAATTATCTTTCACAGATCCTTTAGAAAAAAACACATGAACCAGAGCCTGAAAACCACTGTTACAGGGTGTCAAGGGTTGACAGTGCTGTATTACTCCTGGTTGTCACATTGAAGGCAGGGGAACAAAATTGTCATTCATTTGAGCAAGACCCTGAGATTAGCTCAGCTGGTCAGAGCATGGTGCTGAGGCACCAATGTCGTAGGTTTGATCCCTGTATGGGCCATTCACTTAAGGTTTGGACTTGGAAGGGACCCACAAGGATCATCAGCTCTGAATATTTTGTGAAATCTGTGAATTAGAGGCTCTTACTGCTCTAACTCCCATAATTTGCAATTGCTGCTTAGTTTTAAGAAGCAACATAGGAATAGGAAAGAAAAATGCTTCTTAGAGCCACTCAAAATATCCTTCTGTGACAAATTATTAAACGCTGTATAAATTATTAAAGCAATGTAATCCTGAGCATTATGTTTAAGTGAAGACTTGGATGGTGAAGACTATAATATTTAATTTCTCTTTAAAATATAAAGCTACCCTGATCTTGGGTTGCACAATTTCTTTTTTAATTCCAACAGCCTTTGGCAGAAGTTTCTAGCTGTACAGGCTTGCTCTATCATTAAAGCAATGTTTTAATGTCAGAATTCATTAAGTCCCATATGCTTTGCAGTAGAAAATAAGTAATGGAGGTCTCTAAAAGATGCAGTTTAATTGAAAACTGACTAAAACAATAGTATTTTTCAACTCTTTTGTTGTATTTTTTAGTAACTGAAAGCAGGGTTTATTGAAAAGTTGATAAAATTAGCCATGTAAAGTCAAAGGTGTAAACACAAAGTCCAACAAAGAACATCAGTTTTGTTCTTGCATTCGTAGTATCACCTGGCACATATTTGTGTAGACAGTGGAAAAAGACAAACTGAATTCTAACATACAGATGTGCACAGAGTGTCTACAACAAGCAAAAATTTACTCTCTGAACTAATATTGCATTCACATCTCTCTTCTGTAAAAATATTAGCCCTAGAGAAGGGTGATCCAGGGCAGGAGGAGATGATCAGCACTTTCCACACCCGAGTTTTAAAGCCCTGACCTGCTGCTGAAGGCCAGGAAAGCTCGTGGTTATAAATCCCCTCCGTAGCTGCAGCTCAAACAGCACGTACAAAGCACTGGCAGTTGCTTTTCATGGAGTGTCAGAAGAGTGGGCACGGCACGTTAAACGTGGTGTCCTAGCTGCAAAAGCTTAACTCCACTGTAAGTTGTAGCCTTTTACATCAGGCACCTCTCAGCTGTGAGTGCAACTCTGAATATTTGTACTCTGCCTTTGTCTTGCACATACAGACAAGTCACGGAATGATTAATGATCTGCTTCATCACTGGGCCTGCATAGTTCCCAGCAATTAAACAATAAAAATGACTCTCCCTTCCTTCCTGGACTACAAAAGGTTGCTTAACTGGCCTGTAGGATTTGCTGGAGCTTTTTGTTCAAATATAAATACATATCTACTGTATGCATGCTCTAATGTGCAAGAGAGAGAATATCTTGCATATTTGTGAAAAATATGAGAAAAGGTATGCTGAAGAAATGAAGTTCAGTTTTAATTTTGAAGAGAGTAAGGTCTATGTTCATTCTTTGGTGGGAGGGAGATCAGTAGGTCATACTTGGCTCCCAAGAGGGTTTATCTCCTTCTCATGACCCTCCCTCCGATGACCATCAGTCATTGTGCTGTTGCAGGAATGGGCACAGCACTATTTGGGTCATGTGTATGGAAGAGCAGCCAAAAGTTGCAGTTGGGCTTTCAGCTGGAGCAGTCCCCACTGCCAGCATTCAGATCTCGAACCAGAATCAGGGAAGGCCAGTGCTGCACAGCCTGCTCTCAGCAGCTGGTGTTAAGTAGATGGTCTGCACTGGTTTTTTTAATGTGAGTTGGAGCATTCACAGCATTTGGCCTCTTTCATGGGTGCAGTGAGGAGCAATGGAAGGTAGAAGGTCAGAGAAACAGCGGTTCCCGTTGCTGGATCTGTGTTCAGTAAGATGGAGCACTAACTTCTAGTAGATCACAAATTGATAGCTTTTTAAATGTTTAGGTTTCTTCATTGCTGCAGGTCTTGGATATTATGTATGCAAAATCCAGTACGTGTGTATAATTCTTACTCCATTTTTTCTTCCTCTTTAAATTTGTTGGAGAATTTTTACAATGAAACACAGAAGATGTTTAATCATTTAAAATGTAGCTGTTTTCAGTTATCTACTGACAAAAAATTCAGATTTATTCTTAATATAGGCTTTTGTGAACATTTTATTCGAACAGTTGGATAGGTTTACTCTGCTTTTTTTTTAAAAAAAAATCTTTATGTTGAGATAATAATGGGAAATGCAAGCACAAATAATGCTTTCAGAAAAGTTTTTACAATTCATTGTAGGGATTTTTAATGAAAGCATAATGAAGCTTTAAATAAAGCATTTACTACCTGTGAGGGCTATAATGCAGAATGGCAGGGCTAGAAACCTTTTTCTGATGTCTTTCTGTACTGTTCTCATGGTAGTTTCTTTTGATTTCGTCCAAAATTTTATACTGCATATTTTGGAAGTCACATATGCTCCCCACAAAACTAGATTTTTTGATATAATGTATAAGTAAGATATTCAACTTGGGGAAGAGCTTTTTTCATTTAAGGCAGTTGATGTCAGTATTTGGACCTCCTCTCTCAGTGTGCAATGCATTTTTGTTTTCCTCACTGTGTAAAATCAATCAAAATAATTTCAGATCAGAACCTGACAAATTTACCCATACTGCCTCACATATTCTGAGATTACCTCCTCTTATTTCAACAGAACTGTATGTGGACTAAAATGCTGTGTGCTATGACCGAGGTTATTTGATATAGCTTTTATAAAGCAACATCAAATCACCATATTGATATAGTACCTTTTTGCCCCAAATATGTTGAAACAGAAGTTGCTTCACATAATAGAAGACCCCAAACCAAAACTCCCAAAATCCCAAATTTTGGATTTGGGAATGCCAAAAATCCCCTCTGAAATGCAAGGTTTTGAAGACAGTATTTTCCAGTTTGTCTCCTGCTTTAAGGTTTCCGTTATTTCCTTGTTCATTTACTCCATCGTCCGTAGGTCTCCTATATTTTTCCAGTGTCATTAGCGTAACCTTTTCCTGGTTTGTTTTATGATTATAGGATTTTAATTACCATTCTCTGTAGGATAATATATTTTAAATTAATTTGGCTGTCATGTTTAATGTTGTAGTCTGACTCTCTGTAAAACAGCACACAGGTGGGAGAGGTCCAGGTCTCTGACCTGTGTGGTCAGTGCTGGAGGTGAGACAGGGAACCACACACCAGTTCTGTCTCACTTTTTTATAGAGAAGGCTGTCAAAAGATGTGTCATGCAGGAAGTGGCTATTTTTCCAGTTGAACCAGAGCTAGTGTTTTAGGTGTGACATCCAAAGCCGGGAATGACTTGGCCGTTAATGCTCATTTTGTGCCAAAGTTTTAAAAGTCAAGCTCTTTGCGAGGTTACGCATCTCTGAGGTTTTCATCTTTTGCAAATGCAGACAGGGTGAAGAGACATCAGCACTCACCGTGGTTATATTAATAGATTTTGTTGAAAATTTTTCTTGGGGTTGTTTTTTTGCAGGTGGCCTTCCCACCCCATGTGTTTACTCTGCATTTGGAAACTTGTATGTTTTCAGGTCCAGCCATGTCTCATGAAGATGTTTCCAAACAGAGAATGACTGGAAGAGTGTCATGGTAAAGCTTAGACAGCTCATGTGTTAGGAATTATTGGCAGAGAAGCGTTTACATCCAAGTCATAACAGTGCTTCCACCCTGTGATTAGGGAGGGTGTGGTGTGATGCAGCAGAGCTCTGCTTCAGCCATAGGTACTTGGTAACATGGAAGCTGGGAACAAGGAAAGAAAGAATACTATGCAAACCTTTCCATTGCTTCGATTCTGACATTAAAAATTGAAGTCACGACCAGGATTGTATTAGGAAAAATAATAATAACAATAAAAATTAATAAAGTATGGTGATGCCATTTCATGGCAGTATGCAAAAAAACCCAAAAGGACAATCTTGAAGAATTTCTGGTTGCATTGGGTGTTCTTTATAGAGCAGAGATAAAATGGGAATGAACAATTGTGGCATTTTCTGCAAGGTGTCAGGAGATAAAGGTGCCCACTCTCTCATGCCAGCTGGAGTAAGTGGATGTCCTCTGCCAGCTCTTCTGCCTGTTCTGGATGAGGAAAACACTTTTAAATCTTGGGACATTACTGAAACCTTCAAGGGGTGGGGAGAATACGTTACGGACCTTTGACCAGATTTTTTTTCTCCACCCTCCTTAGATATACTTCCAAAGAGGCAGAGCTCAGAATTCAGATGGCAGTTCTCGTTCATCCCCAGACCAAGAGACACATACTCAGGATATACAGACCATGTTTCTTTCCAACAGGTTTTACAGCAGTAGTTTAAAATCAAAGATATAAGGCGTTCCAGATGCTCTGTTTGTGTGCAGCAGCTGTCTTTGTGCTATGCAGAACAGTTGTTAATGCTGTAGTACACCTCTGTGTTATTTGACTGTCATATTTGGGATATAACTTAAAACCATACCTCATTTGGAGAGTTGAACACCTGTGTATGAATGCTACTTCAACTAATTTTTCTTCTTTCTTCTCAGTTCCTGCAGAACCTTTATTGTGCAAGTTTGCCGATGGAGGACAGAAAAAGAGACAGAATCAGAATAAATACATACAGAATGGAAGAGCGTGGCACAGAGAAGGCGAGGTGAGACTTGTAAGTCCTCCCTTCAAGCTTTAGTGTGGGTGTGCAATAATGAATACTTAGGAAAATGATAGGCATTGAGACTTCTTGGCTTGGGTCTTTGGCACATTAAAAATGTGCAAGCAACTCTTACCTGACAGTCTGTGTCTCTATAAAAGAAATACTTAACTGTGTCTTTCTTCTGAGGAGAAAAGGCAAAATGTGAAACACCAAGTCCTATCTCATTAAAGTGAACAATAAAATCTCCTTTAACTTGGTCATATAATAAACTTCAGCTTTCTTATATTATTAAACTACCAGAAACATAACTGTGCTTACATGCAGTAAATAATCCTTTGATCTATGCAACACTAAAATTCACATCACTTTCACAAGATTAAAATAGTATACCAGTGCCATGCAGCATTATTATTTTAGTCAACAGTTGTTTTAATCTTTAACGTTCAAGATAATAGTTTCATAGACTTACTGTGGTTAGCAAGCCTAGACACCTCATTTATGTTAGACAGGAAAATTCAAATGTGCCTTCTGAAAAACTGCACTCCCAATTCATTCTTATAGTTCATATATTGTAGGCAACACCCTAACATAATGATCTGCATGCCCTGAATCTCAAACACACACATGTTCTTTTAGCCAGGTGTTTAATAGATTGCATTTCGTTCCTTATGATCGGAACATGGAAACTTGTATTCACAGTCAATATTGCTGATTCTCTTCACTGTATAATTACTTCTGTCAATTAACCTTTCCCTAAGTTATGGTAATAAATTATTTCAATACAAATTTTCAGGTGAAAATGAGACAAGCAAAGAAAGAATAAGAGAAATCATTTACAATTAAAATTAATTTTGTCAACTCTTTCTTTTCCACTTTTTTTTTAAGGCTGGAATGACACTCACATATGATCCAACCACAGCTGCTTTACAAAATGGGTATGTTGAACAATGGGACACTAAGAAAAAAAAATTTACATTATGAAAGATGCACAGAACTAGCATTTAATAAATATTTCTGCATTTTCTAGATTTTATCCATCACCCTACAGTATTACAGCAAACAGAATGATCACTCAGACATCTATTACGCCATATATTGCTTCTCCAGTTTCTACATACCAGGTTTGTATTTAGAACTTGGTAGCTGAAATGGTTCATTGGAGCGTATGTTTATTTATCAATTATTACATCTGGTTTTATGAGGTCTCCAATAATGCTTCATTTTAATGAAGGAGCCTCCTTGTGCTGTACAGCAGGAAAGTGACAGCCTGAAAACCTAAGAGTGTGTATTTCAGGAAGCACAGCAACTTAATGAGATCCTGGTGTCTTGCAAAACCAAGTCTCTAACTTGTGCTGATGGCTGAGGGATTTGTAGCCACTTCTGCATTTCATGCAAGATTTTTCATTTTCTCTCGGTCAAATTCTTTTAATGTCAGGAGAAGATCTGAAGTAATTATTCTGTATTTAAAATCTTCTTGATTTAATTAAATTAATTTTTAAAAATATTTTTCCATGTATTTTAAGCTTTTCTCTGTTTTTTTTCTCAGAAAGCCCAGCAGTAATGTCTTATGTAGTTGTACTAAGAAGGGTACAGAAACATTCTGGGCATTAGAGAAGGAAATTTGAAAAAAAGAGCTCAGAGTTCAAATTACTTTAGCATTCAAATTCAGTGGTTTTATATTAGGAGTAAAGCATTTAATAGCCTAGGACAGTATTTCTAAACCAAAGATTACTTTATTTTGAACAATAAATTAAAACATAAACTGTAGGCATTTTTGGTTTTAGAGCCCAGTCCAAAGCTTTCTGAAGAGAGATTTTGGTAGGTGCTATCTTGAGACTTCACAAGGAATATTGATATACAGTTCAACATGTTGAGAAATTATATGGAACAGTTTTAGTACTGTGATATAGATCTCTTAGGAATCCTCAATTTTAGGGCATTGTACATTTCAGTTTACAAACAACTTGCTTTAAATACAACTAGTATGGCAGTCTCAGATGTGTGCTCTGTAATTACTGCTTGAGACATGTCAATTATCCCAGTGCACGCTAAATGATGAGCTATTTTGGCATTTTACTGTTTAACACATAGATGGAGTAAACAGCAGTGATTCAGGTCATAAATAACCCAAACTAATTAAATTTAGAAAATTCTTACCTCTATATGTCGGGGAAGGAGAAGAGGCTGTTTGCTTTCTAGCGAGAGAGACATGCTGAGCTTTCTAATGTGCTACATGTGTGAATGAATATGGGGGGGTATGTGGAGGGGAGATAGAAGGCTAACAGAGGCACTGTGGGCCATTTCGCCAGCTTTCTCGTGCAGAAATTTCCATGTAGCCTTCAATTCCAAGTGAGGAGGATGAGGAAGAATTGTCTAATATTGGTCTGGAGATCTAATGCCATCTTGCATGAGCAAAGTGTTGTGTAGGAGTTAAAACAGTGTTCTCTGGTGTGAAGGGCAGCTGGATTATTTTTATATTAATTTCTGAGGTAACTTATGCAGCACAATGTTTGCCCTCAAAGACAGTGCTAGACTGTATTTTTCAGTATACTGAATCATTCTGCTTGGTACTGCATTACCTCAGAAATTACAGTAAGTTCTTACCCAGAAAAATATTTCAGTAAAATTAGCTGCTATTCTTTATTAAAATATAAATTATTTATCAATATAAGACTCTCTGATATTCAGAATCCAAGTAAAAATTGGAAGTTGGCATGGAAACATACTACTTAGCAATACAGTATTATTTTTTGGGCTTATTAAGATAGGCAGACCACAATCCATTATGTTTCCAGAAATGTAGTTACCAGTATTTCAATATACATGGCATGGAGCTTAAATTATTGTGGACGGAGTTATTAATATCATTATGCTTGAAGTGACACAGTAATTGGAATTGAAAATTAAATTGAAGTATTCTGTGTTGGTGAGGAAGGAGGTTCTTGGCCAGAAGAGTTTCACAATTTGAGTATTAGTCACATCTTCGTTACTGATCCCTTCTCACTGAAACCTGCAGCTGTCTTCCACACAACAGCACGTATCACACAAGCAGAGTTTTTGGCCTTTTTTTTTCTTTGAGGCATGGTATAACCTGCTCCTAGATTTATTCTTATTCAGGTAAACAAATTTAATAAAGTTTTGGCTAGTGTTTGTTTCTGCAACCCCTGTATACCCAAATGACTGCACTGAGCCAGTCACTATCATAGTGTGAGATTAGCCAAAGCTTTAGTCAGGCTGTACCGGTATTTTTGCCATTAAGATTTTGCCTGAGGAAAGGGAGTGTTCCAGTCTTTTCCATTCCATTTTTGAACTCCTGTTTGCTCTTTTCCTGACTGAAAAAGAAAAAAAAAAAGCAACTCTGATTTGAAAGTCAGTACCAAAAGGAGGCAAGAAATAATTCCATCTTCCAGAAAATACCTCACGTGGATTTTTTTTCAAGGCTATGTGTTTACCTGTCCTGTTCACAGGACTCTGAGAATGATGGTAGAGGCATTTAAAGGGCTTTAAATGTCTGGTGAGCCAGTTCTGTGTGTGGTGCAGGTCACATTCCTGCCTTACCCCACACACCTACAGCAGGTGGGGAAGAAACATTTTTGTCCTTACCTTTAGTATTTCTTGCAGCACACTTTTTCAAAGAGCTGTTGCAACCAGCTCTTTTTAACCAGGATAACAATATAACCTGTTAGTTTCCCTTTTTATGATTCTCTTTGTCATGCAAAGTTAGGCATTCTACTGCAATTGAAGTATTTGGGCGGTCACCGCCCAAACTGGAGAGGAAATGTGCTTGTTGCAAGAGCAAGGACTCATCAGAACCTCCTCCTCTTCCTGTGCTTTGGGAATAACATACCACAATGTCTTGGAGAAGAACGGTTCTCCTAAATCTTCACCTTTTTCCCGGAACAGGATTACAGCAGAATTCCTGATTTCTTTTTCAGTTGTGAAAATACAATAATTTATTTTATTCTGATCATACTAGAAGGCAAATGGTACTATACCTTCTGAGATCCCCACTACTTTTCCACAAAGGAATTTCTGAGACAGAAGGAGCCTCCTTTTTCAACGTAGCAGAAATCTGTCATTCATCTATTTGACCTCTTTCATTGTACTTGATAAAGTTTCTGAAACCTGCACTAAAAACATTGTCTTTTGTTCTGAAAGGTGTACGTGGTATATGGTCTCCAAATCTTGTCTCTGATTTACAGGTTACAATGAATACATTTTTCATAGAAATCAATGCTGTTCCACAGAGTGACTAATTGGATTAAAAAGTCAATAAATAAGGGAGGAGGCATGTTAACATGATAGAAATTATTACTATATCTAAGGTGGAGTATTCCAAGAATGTGTAAAATGAAAAATAAAATGCCAATTTTGTTCTAGGTTCAGAGTCCTTCTTGGATGCAGCCTCAACCATATATAATGCAGCACCCAGTAAGTTTTTATGCTTCTCCATTGTTATGTTTATCTATTCTATAAACACTTTACATACTTTAAACAACAGAAAGTATGTCAATTCCTGCCAAATTACTTTCATGGATCAAAATGAAAAGTGAAACAAAGACAGTAGCCTAAATTGGAGTCTCATTTTATTAGGAAAAAAAGAAAGCTACTTTCAGAGTATCAATGTCATGATAACCATTAGAGAAAACTTCCAAGAGGAAGCTTAGTAGTGCTGTTTTATTTTTTTACTTTACATGGAAAGCACTTTGCAAATACCAAATGTTTTGCATACTGTCCAATTTCAGGGGCTGAAATTGGAGACCCGGTGTTTTAGAGTAGGTCTGCAATAGTTCAGACTGGATAATTTGTGAAAGACAGATGGATGTAGTGATATGAATGACATTATGGGCACTCACTTGAGAAAACCTGCATAGCTTGTTCTGGCTTCACCACTCATGAGTAATGCTGGTCTCCCTACACTTTTGGCTGTGGCATCTGTACCAGACTGTCAGGCATTCTAATCTCTGCTCTCCCATGATATTTTGCTTCTTGTCTATGTCATTTGCCAATTAAGTACCATTATATCTGAGACTTACTGGGTTTCTTGAGATGAGCATTACTAATAATAACAGGCACTTTAATTCATGCACTCCCATAGTTAACAAACAGGTCTGTTTCCAGATATAGAAAGGATATTGTCTTGACTTTAATTAACCTCTCCATGCAGATTACAGAATGTAAATCTCCTTGGCAGTACGTTTTCTTCTTGGGCTTGCAGAGAAGGTGATGTTGAACCAGAACACCCTCTCACACACTTAATTGTTGTTGTATTTGTGGTTTTTTATGTTAAATACACATACACAGAGCAGGTTTTAACTTCCTTCTCTATCAACACAGATTTTCATAAAACAACATTCTGCAAATAATGCTGTGAAAGACAAGAGTTGATGTGTTATAATGCTATAGGGTGTATTAGTTTCACAGGGACACAGGATGAGATTTCACAGTTGAAAATAAAGATCTAGATTTTAGACTGAAGTTCAGTTTTGGCCTGTGCAGAGACGGGTGCTGTCTTGCTCATTTGCTTTTCAGAGAAGCCTGCAGTCTGCAGACAGGAAATTCTTTCAGCGTTTGATGTGCCTGTGACTCATTTCATCTACACTGATCACATGGTTGTTTTTCCAAGTATATTCTATACTTCTTTTTTTTTGTTATTGTTTTTTGTTTCTTTTTAAGGATTAGTTATTGATTCAAAATACTTGCTTTCAGTACATGGCAATTATTTCTGTTAGTTTTGAGCCTCCATTAATTTTAATCAACACCTTCTGCAAGCATAAGTCATACAAAGTATTTGGAAATGTGTTTTTGTGGAACATGAATGATTGGTAAAATGACATTTCTTGATAATCTTCCATTTCAGTTAACTCTGAAAACCTTATGAGTGTGCCCTCCATATTTAGCAATCTAAAATGTTTAAAAGTTTAGAGTATAATTTTTATGAACTTAACAAAATGGTTCAGAAGCAATAGAAATGTCATCAAAAGCAGCTGGTATTTAGACAAAGAATCAGCATTGCTAAGTCACTCTTCTGAAATGTGTGTGCTAATGGAACCAGCCACTAAGTAGGGCAGCTGTCTCGTGCGTGAGCATCATGTGTGATGGGTAGAATTCTCCCAACACAAATGTTCCTTCTCCAAAGCCACCGTTCCTAAAGATGAGATAAAAGTTTCCTCCTAATTCATGAAATTCCAAAGCTTAAGCTGAGTGAATCTGTACCAGGTAACATGTGCAAATTTTTGCTTTCAAGTCAGCATCTGGTTAAACTCATATTTTGCAAAGCATTTTCAGCAGGTCTCTCAAGTGCATTGCACATCCATTGAATGTACAATGGGAAGTCAAAGCAGGTCTTCCACCTTGAGCATATACAGATGCTCAAGTAAAATATTCAGAATGCCCCAGACCTGCTTTTTGAGTCAGTGCCTGAGATTAAGGAGAGTTCTTGTGGTACATCCCTTCGGAAGGACAGTCCATACTTAGATTCTCAAATCAAAAATGAAATTAAAATCTGAGTGCTGCAACCATTTTTTCGTTTCTGTGTTTTAACAGGGTGCTGTTCTGACTCCCTCCATGGACCACACCATGTCACTACAGCCTGCATCAATGATAAGCCCTCTGACACAGCAGATGAGTCATCTTTC
Organism: Cnemophilus loriae; assembly: GCA_013397755.1. Taxonomy (NCBI): domain Eukaryota; kingdom Metazoa; phylum Chordata; class Aves; order Passeriformes; family Corvidae; genus Cnemophilus; species Cnemophilus loriae. The sequence goes on from VZTF01008849.1 coordinate 1,376,418, forward strand.
ATTAGGCAGTACTGGAACAGTATGTAGCAATTTGATACAAAATAGAACTTACCCAAGTAGAAAATACTGCATGTAGATCACAGTATGCCCGTGCAGCTTGCATGTGGGAAAAAATAATCCTGTAAATCATCTTTTGTCCAGTAAATTATTAGGAACTGTCTCCATTTTAAAATCATATTCAGCAGCTTTTATTCAGTCTATGGGAAATGAGTAAATAAAGCAAGACCAAAACAAATGAAAACAATCCAGGAGGTAACTTCAGAGTTGCATCCAGAAAAATAAAAATAGTTAAAACTAACTAAGAGTAAAACTACTCTTTATACTCCTTTCTGCAACTCTAATCTCTTAAAGTGTGGAACAGAAGTTAAATCAGAAGAGATTCAGGCTAGCTTCTAAACTGCAAGACCCTTCTTTTCTGACCAGATTGGGTTAAAAAAAGAAAATATGATTATTGGAGTTAACAGAGTAGGAAAAGTCCTTTACAGAGTCTTTGAAGTCTAAATTTGAATTTTCTGAAAGTAGATACATGACTTTTCTGGAAAGCCTATTGATGTCAGACACAAAAGTCTTTCCCTCAGGTGTATTGCTTTAGGGAAACAGTCAATATCTGTTAAACAATACCATGACAGGTATTTTGAATACTTTTAAACTTACATTGGGCTTTAACTCAACGTAATGGAATCTGTCTTTCTAGTACATGCCAGCCACAACAGCTATGCAAGGAGCCTACATCCCCCAGTACACACATGTCCAGACAGCAACGGTCCCTGTTGAGGTCAGTATATTTCATAAAAGACCAAAGATAAGAAATATGTATATTATATTATATTATTTTTTACTAGGAAAATTAGTGCTCAAAGGCAAATATTGTAACTGTGAATGTACTGTGAATGCCACTTGTATTAAAACTATCAAGTGCCATTATTCTCAATGAATATAGCCAGTATTACAACAAAGAATGACCTGTACTTGTGGCAGTGCACTACTCGGAGAAATCTTCTCTATGAGCATAGCTCAGGCAAACCCTGTGTTTTGTCAAACCTAACTCCAATAGTGACAAGCCAGGAAATGTATTGTAATTTTGATCTTTCACTTAGTTTACCTGTGTACATAATTATCTGCCAACAGACCTTGATTGTACCTTTTTACAGAGAATCCTGATTTGACCGTGGCATCTCAGGATACTGTGCGTGTTTGTCTAATAAATCTCTCCATCGAAGAGGAATGTATTAGTTCTGTTGGAGAGCATAACATAAGTAAACTAAATAATTTATCTACTATTTTGGCTTACCTTACACCCTTTCATAGGTCAGTACTCCTTTAACAGAGGAGCTAGACAAGGTATGCTCAGCCCCTGTATTCAGGATGAGTGCCAGACAGTCTCTTCCAGAGCCTGTAAGAAAAAAATATTTCATTTCAAAGTCTATTTATCCAGAAACTCCAGAATTTGTTTGATTCAGTTTGGTGCATCTGCCCATGTGAATCAGAGAAGTACTTTTGGTAATTACCTGATTGCTCTGTCTGCCAGAGCACTCTCAACTGAATTAATTGCCTGGTTCCTGGGGAGCCTGGTGCAAAGTCCCATCTACAGTTCTTTGTGTTGCCTAGTGCCAATCCCATCACAGTACTCATAGTGTTTGTGTGGTAAGTAGATCTCATTCTTCCCCCTCCCCTTCAAAAGGAGAGGGACAGAATGCTCTTTTACATCTACAGATAGAAAATATTCTAGCAGTTGTTTGCTCTCTCTGTCCATTTATTTCTATAATGTCAAAAGTTTGGGTTGTTTTTTTTTTTTAATTATCATCAAAGCAGCTGAGGAAATACAATCATTTAATCACTGATCATTTAATTTCTTTCTTTGCTGAAATATAAATCAAGGTAAAGTTAACACCTCAGATTTGGAATACCTCACTTGAGAAATGTGAGGAAGATTTTAGATTTAAAGACTGTTAATTGCATGAGTCAAACGGAAATACAGACTGCAGGTAATGCTGCTTGATTTTGTGTCTCATGGCTTGTTTTTGTTTTTGTTTGCAGGAAGCCAGTGGTCAGCAACAGGTTACAGTAGAGACGTCCAGTGACCATTCTCCATATACGTATCAGCAAAATAAGTAACTGTGAGGTAGGGGCTCATCATGTCTCATGAAAGATGTGAATTGAAAGAACCTCTATTTCATACCTTACAGTACTCTGTATTGATTTTTTTTTTAATGTCATATAAATAATACTGATGATAATATCTGGGGACAGTGAAGCTGATTTGAACTTGGACAGAGTCAAAAGCCAGGGAAGTAAACATGGGATCCAGAAGTGAATTAATGAATTCTGAGTAATATTGTTTTAATAATTTCTCTATACCATAACTGGATTATGTTCAATTTTAATTTGTTCATTTTAGCAGCATGCTGTATACAGAATAACAATGAATTAATGCAAAAATACAAGAATCAAAATGCTAAAGGGAACTGTACTGATAGACATATCATGCTCTAGTTTTGTGGTACATGTAAGTTTAGAAGCAGCTTTGTGACTGACTTACAGACCACGGGTAGGGAGGCGGTCTGCTGGAAATCCTTGATGACCTTTTCTCCTGAAGACTTCCCTGCTCATCCTTTTTTCTAGGAAAAAAAGCAGTTTGGTCCAGAATTTTGTCAATTAGTTTTGAATCCATGTCTTCATTTGGCTCTAATTCCGAGTTTTACTTTCCTACTCCAGGTTTCCTCTGGTTCTGCTTGCATGGCCTTTTTTACTAGCAAATCATTAGCTTTACCTGCACTTACTTCATACAAAATTGTTTTGCTTTCTGTACATTTCTGTCCTGAAAACATTACTTGCACTAACTGTTCCCTTTTCCATGATCCATGTTTTAAAGTTCTGGAATTTAGTTCTTCCTTAACTCGTTCTTTTTTTTTTTTTTTTGAGTGCTTTGTAAGCCAGGCGACTTGGCTACATAATTTTTTACATCACATTTTCTAAGACCTCACACTGAAAAATTCCATTCAGCTGCAATAATGTGCTGGAGGCCGTGTTAGAAGGGTTTTTCTATAGCCCTTGTGGCATTTATTTGATACTGAAAAATCAAAATCAGTTATGTGCTACAGTTGTGTGATATCTCTCTAAAATGTATTGATCCAACAAAACACACATTTTGGCATTAGCTTTGATCCTGCAGGTCAGCTGTGCTGTTTGACAACAGTGCTCTCATCCCCATTTTTGGCATAACAGCTTCTTATATGGAAAGATAGAAACAAACCAATGGGGAAACTTGGCAAATTCAACAGATGGCAGAGCCTGTGTAGCATAGCATATGACCTGTGTTATTCCTGTAGTCGGGCCAAATGCTGGCATCTAGAGGAAGCCCACATCCTTGATTTGCTTCCAGGGCAGGCAGAAAGCAAAGCCACAGGCTCTTCTCATTATCCATCTCCTCGTGTTAAAATCATGACTCCTGCACGTTTCCCATGCCAAGGCTGTTGCCTGGTGTTAACCGCTTTTCAAGGAATTATTTGTTTTGCCTTAAGTCTGCACTGTGGGCATGTAAAACCTTCTTACCAATAGAGATGTGGTAGCCAGCAAAGCGTAATCCTGCATGTCACATCCCCATCCTGCCTCCCTCTCCCAGCCTGTCACTATCTTTCCCCATAGACTGAGGCCAGGCAGGAGGAACAGCCTTAAGTGTCCTGAAAGGATGAGTTGTTGTTGCCATCTGAGACATGTTTTGTATTGATGACTATGTGTAGAATTCCAAGCTCTGTGAGCAATTCTGTGTGTTTGCTGTAAGTCAGTTCTCCACGTATTTTATTCTTCAGAGAAGCACTGTTACCTGTATTTATACGCAGTAGGAGCCAGTGAAATCTGTGCCAGCAGTGGCTGTAGCAATGGGCACGTGGGGGAGGTTAATATTACCCAGCTGATTTCAGCCTCAGAGCATGGCATTTGATATTTCTGTCCCTGGTACATGCTGGTACTTGTCCTGTTTCAGACAGGTGAAGGGGAGGGAACTGACAGTTATTTCGTGCCCTAAATACAGGGAACACTGCAGTCTCTTGATTGTTGTGGCTTTGTCACTGTTGTCAAACTGAAACTTCTTTCTAAATGCACATGCAGCACTTTTGGGAATGTCCTATTTAGAGTCAATATCCGTATTCCCATAATTCGAGGGGTAAATTACAACTAGCACATATGCATGAGTGGATGCAGTCAATCAGAAATACACAGTGTCTTTCCTCTGGCAGCTACATTTAATAACTTTATAGCTTCTTTTCAAAAAGTTAATCCTATGTGAAAAATAGTCAAAGGGACTTGAAAAAAAAAAACAAACCTGTTTTATATGCACCTACAAATATACAAGCCTTAAAATACCAAACTTTGCCTTGCTTTGAAAAATTAAAAAATTGTCTAAAATTTTTTGTCATTAGCTAGGTATTTTTTTAGACCCATGTGGCAATATAAGCCAGTACATTAAAAAGCCTGCCTTCAAATTTGATCAGCCCTGACTTGCTGTTCAGTGTTACCATCAGGGAGGCACAGTAGCTGTGTCTGTGTTAGCTGTCGTTAGCCTCCTTGAGGCTGCACCAAAAGAAATTTATTGTTCCTTTTCCAGAGATCAAAAGCCTTGGAGATGCCGCAGGAGTAGCACACTCAACCACTTTTGATCAATTAAAAGGAACAACAACAACAAAACAACGAAGAAGGGAAGAGCTTTGAGTGCAGCCTCACAGTTCCCCCGTGGGAGCTCTGTGTGCTGAGCAGTTGTTAAGAGAGAGAGGGGGAAATGCAGGGCAGGCTCTGTCCTGGTGGAGAGCCTGATCCTGGGAAGGGCCAAGCACCTGCAGTGCTGCCTGTGGTACTTCCCAGGTTTATACTCAGATTCATTTAGTCTTCTCACAGCTGTCTAAAATAGGAAATTATTTAGTTTTGTGGACAGCTACATTAGAAAAAACTGTGTGATTGTAACTCCTCTCTAGCTCTGACCTTTCTGTGTTACAGATGTCCAGTGTTGACCTGGCCTGGAGAAGGGTGCAAAGGCTGAAACAATCATGGATTTTACTGATCAATTGTGCTTTAGGAATTATTGACAGTTTTGCACAGGTTCTTGAAAATGTTATTTATAATGAAATCAACTAAAACTATTTTTGCTATAAGTTCTATAAGGTGCATAAGAAAAACCTTAAATTCATCTAGTAGCTGTTCCCATGAACAGGTTTATTTTAGTAAAAAAAAAAAGTTTTTATCAAGTGTTATGACGCAAAAAAAAAAAAACCTTCAAATTTCTGGGTATGCACAGATGACCACGAAGACTTATTCACGTGCATGACAGAATTTGTGTTTTGGTTTATTTTTATTTTGTTTGTTTCTTTTATCTTTTGGGGTTTTTTTTTGTATGAAATGGATTTTCTGAAGTTTAAAATAGTAAAACATCTAAGACGATGTTCTGTGCTTGCAGTGTGTGAGTGTTGCTTTAGTGCAGTGTTGCAATTATAGTGTCTGGTCTCTTAGCTTTCTGTTTTTCTTTTAATGTAGTGTGAAGTGTCTTATCCTTTTCTATAAATTCCAATTTGCCTTAAATCTTTCAATGCTGTAGCTGTTTCAGTAAGTAGTCCAAACTAATGGTGTAGAATGCTTTGACCAAATGAGCTGGTCTATTATGCCTTGTAAAACAGCAGCATAGGGCTTTTAAAGGTAGTCAATAAAAATTGCTGAAAATTTGGCTTTTTTAATGTGTAGTAAGTGTTTTTAATGATTTTTTCACATAATATGTAAGGTAGTGAAATGCAAGAGGGGAAAAAATGTTTTGTGTGAAACACATTTTCTGACTGGGGAAATTTTAATAGTATAAATTGTTTGTAAGGCCATATGCCAATAGTTCCCTCTGGTAGTTTGAATGATTTAGGAACTCTGCTGTATGATGCAATGTAAAATCTTTTTTTGCCTTTTTTCAGAAACTAACTTGATGTTCTAGTTTTAGCATAGGTAGAGTAGGGAGTTTGGGGTGGAGATATCACCGAATGTTTTTGTCCTTCCTTTATACTAATGATAGTGCTTTAGGATGAGGATTGTGCTGAGACTTAGCAAACAGAAAAGTTGCTATTACAGCAAAATGGCAAAAGCTAAAGGACTCGTTTTCAAACATATGCTGAGATTTAAGTAGAAGCATAATTGATTGGGTACTAGCTCTCTATAGTAGGTAAATAAAAATAAAAAGACTTGGCACTTTTAAAAGGTAACTTTACCAAAGAACAAAGAGCCAGTAACCAATAATTCTGATTTGTCTCAGCATTGCGTCTTCTGTACTCTTTATTTTTGCCGGACCAGTTTGCGGTTAAGAGAATGTGCCTTTTTTGTACATTTGCATTTAGGTTTTATAATTTTAATTGATGTATGGACACAAAAGCATGAAGGAAGACTTGGATCCAAGCAGTGCCACACTTTACATCATCACTACAAGTGTTAAGTGTAAAGAAAACCAATTTTGAAACTATGAAATTCCTGATTCATAAATACACAGTTATTTGTACTTCACATATTAGATAATTCACTGCTACTAAAGCTCTTTATTACAATTGCATATGTTTTAAATCGAATGATAAATTAAGTTGTCTTCCAAAACTGTGTACTTCTCTGGTCAGCTGTATATGATCAGTTATCTACCTCAAAGTTTCCTTTTGTATTGGGACAGGTTGCTGGCCCTCCCTGTTTCCACAGACCAAATCATCCTAGCTCGGGAGCTAGGGCTAAGCAGTTGTTTCTTTCAAGTATTTTTTAGTTTTTAAATTTTGTGTGAGTATTGGAGTATAGATGTCGGTGACATTTCATAGTTTCAAAAGTAAATTGCTGCTCTGAGAAGTGTAGATTCTAGTGAAATGCATAGTCATAAGAGATGTGTTTTTGTTTTTTCTTTTTTTAAAAAGTTGTGGTATTATTGGTTCTATGCTCCCTGGAATATTACTGCTTTGTAAAAGTCCAGACTTCCTGCAGCACCTTGCCTGTATTTGGTAACTTTCCAAACCTGGATCTATCACTACTTGCTATTTTTGCATTAATTAAAAACTGCAGTATGATAGCTGTGTTAGAGGGAGGGAAGAGTTGCTGCCAGAAATGTCTGAACTAAGTGCCATACTCATTGTCTGGGTAAGATTTGGGAAATTTAACCTCTGTACATAAAGAAATAATCAGTTACTTAAACATCACATAGTAGACAGCCATTAAATTATAAAAAATTAATTTATGAAGAAAGACCTTTTGTACAGATTGAAAAAAAAAAGATTTTCATAGAGATATCTATATGATCAAGAGAGTTAATTTTTTATTTTTGTTTTACTAGTGCCACAAACTTGCCAGTGGTAACTTATTTGTCCGGTTCAAGATAACTCTGTAGTTTTGTTTCCTAGGACTTGTTGTTAAACGCCAAAAGACATTTTTGAACTGTAAATTTGATTAGATTGTTAGCTTTTTCTGTTTTATTTCTTTGAAAACTTTTGAATAAAAAAGATCCAAAAAAAATGAAAATGCATCGTCTTTTTCCTTCAGACCTTCCTTTATTGGGGGAAAACCCAATCAGGTTTTGGTAAAACTTTTGCATTTATTTTGAAATGTTTTGAATTGCTTTCTGCTTGACAGCCTGGGTTTTTGTCTCCTCTATCTTTTGTCAAAACCAAATTTTAACTCTTTCACACCACACTACAAAGTCACCAATTCTTTCAGACAAAGCCAGAAAAGGCATGTGAAAAATAGATGATGAGATGTCTGATTTGGATGCAAGAACTCCGTTTTGCTGTGTGTCAGCCCACAAGTGGAGTTGTGTGTAACCAGGCTTGCATGCTGTGGCTGTAAGTGCCATTTTCCTGAGGTAAGGTTGGAGGTGGAGGGTCAGTTTGGTACCGCATGGCACTGGATCGCTGCCTACAGGTGCTTTTGTCTCCTTACGTGTGCTGGCGTTGGCTGGAATACCCAGTTCTGGAGAGCAGAGGTGATAGTTCACTGGGATTCAAAGGGATCCCCAGCGTTGGCCTTCCAGCTGCAATCCTTAAACCCTTTATTTCTTTCAAGGTAATCTCTGATTTTATTATCCTTTTGGCAAGATCACTAGTGCTGATGGTATGTTTCAGGTAGAGGGCTGCTCTGACCAAAGTAAGGCTCGGGGAAGCAAGAGGGGAAAATTCAAACTATTGTGTCTCCTCAGCCAAACGCTTTACCAGCTGTGTGGTCTTGACATGGCTTTGACTTGATGTGTGTGGCAGGAGAGGGGCTCCAGCCTAGCCTGGGGCACCCCAGGGTGCACCCAGCGGCAGAGAGCGGGGCTGGGTGATCCAGAGGGCTGCTGCTCCTTGCTGTGGGAGCTGGATAGGCGAAGGGGAGGCTCACCAACCCCAGGCTGTGCTGCTCTGGAGAGCCCTCTCCAGCTTGGGAGGCAGTTCTTTCCATTGCACACCTGGCTGTGAGGGATCCCAGGGGCTCTGCCAGCGCTGTGGCAGGCCAGGCAGCCTGCTGGGGATGGCAGGTTGGGGCTTGCTGCTGTCAGTGCGTAGCCTGAGCTTTCAGTCATGCAATACTCGTGCAAGATATTGAGAATAAATGTGTTTCCAGTGGAGCTGGCAAAGCAACTCACCTGGAGAATGGGAAACTTGATTTACCGTTGCTTGTGCAATGAAGACATCCTCAACAATGATGGCACTAATTGACCCAAGGGAATGGCCTGAAGTTTTGTCAGGGAGGTTTAGGTTGGGTATTAGAAAAAGGTTCTTCACCCAGAGGGTGGCTGGGCACTGGAACAGGCTTCCAAGGGACGTTGTCACAGCACCAAGCCTGACAGAGCTCAGCAAGCGTTTGTGCAGCGCTCTCGGGCACGTGGTGTGACTCTTGGGAATGGTCCTGTGCAGGGCAGGGAGTTGGACTCTGTGATCCTTGTGGGTCCCCTCCAAATCAGCATATTCTGTGATTCTGTGATTAATGGAGAGAAAAAACCATCACTGTGCTACTAAACACAACTCCTGTAACTGAAAAAAAATACCATTTAATCATTTGGGGGGGTCATTTAAATATTGGCCCAGTATGTTGCCTGTCCCAAATGCCATGCATGAGAAGATGAATACAGAAGAGTTTAAAAGGGTTTTGTTATATTATTCATGTTCATCACCATACTGAATTAATCTCAGATTAATAAGCATTCTTTTTAAATTAAGTATGAATACTCCTCACAAAAGCTCTATGTAAATAGACTCAGAATAATACAGGTTGGAAATATTTTTTGCTCTCTATTTGCTTTTCTAATTATCCCTATGATAAACTTAGCTCTCTTAGTATATTTGATAAGAATTAATGCTTTTTTCAGGTTAGTATCTTTTGCCTGATCTAATAAGGTTGTGTGTATCATTCCTATCAGGCAATATGCAGTAATACACTGTCTTTATGTAATATAATTTTATTGTATATAATAAAACTCATATTTATTACCAACTAGTTTGTTCAAACATTGACTCCATCCTCTTGCATACAACCTGTTTTGAACCCTACTTGCAAACCTGCTGTTAATATTTTTTTTTTACCTGTTAGTAAATATGGGTAAGTATCAGATTCATGTAGGATGATTATGTACCAATATAAATGTTTTGTGCAAGATCATGTGCCAACCTTGTTTTTTGTTGGTTGTTAGTGATTACAAAGTAGCCTTTCTTTAGGCACTGAACATAATCTTTTATCTTTCTCTATTTTCTCAGTTAACTACTCTGGGCGGGTGCAAGACAAGTGCAAGCAATGCGTTAACAAGCAGTATAACCAAGTACTCTTGAGCAACTGAGCCCTGCTAATGACTGCATATATTGGGCTAGAACAGTTGCAGAGTAAGTCAGAGTAGTCTAAAACACTACTCTGTGTTAGTTTTTCATGGGAAAAAAATAATTAGTAGGTGCTGTTTTGCTCTCCCCTTCTAGCTTTAATTTATGCCATGGTACATCTGCCATACCAGACAAAATTGATGATTGACTAAAACTGTGCCACCTAATTTTCCACAGAAACATCATATCAGAAATGCATTTTATGTGCCAGAATATTTCTATGGGTTTGTACTCCTATTCCTCCTGTGCACACTTCACTGCACTTGTTCCTTTCGCTGTGATCAACCACTCCAAAATTTTTTGCGAACTTCCACATGCGTTGGAATAAGATAATCTATCCTGTCCAGCAGTGTCTTCTTGTGAAAGCCAGTGTGTTATTTGGTGGCATTTAAGACGTGTTACCTTCCAAACACTTGCCACACTGACGTACTCTTTCAACTGTGAAAGATCATCTGTATCCTTCCCCCGCCAACAAATCCTGGCGTTGATTAACCCAAACAAATCTGAGGCTTTTGGCTTTCAGACTCAGTCCATTAATTCTATCCAGAATAGGGGTTAGGATACACAAAACCTATTCTGTTTGGCAACTTCTCCTCCAGTGACTAAGAAAAGCCAAGCTGATGTCAGAACAGCAAAGATTTACAGTGCAGTGATCAGAGGGAGGGTGTAAAAGCCTGCATGTGGAATGAGTCAGTCTTTCCTTTTCAGGACAGCTCTAACCACATCTACCATCTGAGAAATCTGTGCAGCCCATTTCTGTAGTAAAGAAGAAATTGTATCGCAGGAAAATACTAGTGGAATTTTTTTCCATGTCCAAGAAGAAAGGCCAGCTTCTGCACAGGCAAGCTTTAACTGTTTAAGTTATCTTGCCTTTTTCAACACTATCCCCTCACTCAGTACCTACATCAGTGGTGTTCTGAATTCTGTTGTGTTATGTTGGTCTCCCTTCAGCTGAATAAACTGACCTCTTTTGACAGCTTCACTGCAACACAAAGGGATTTTTGGAGAACTGAAGGAATGAAGGTATGTGGCACCTTAAAGACTTCCCGCATGCACACTGCAGGTGTTCGGGTCAACCTGCTCACGCAGCTTTCTAAGTAGTGTTATTGTTTCAGAGCTCCGCATGCAAGTGTTACCAAGGGGAATAATATTTGGAAAATGGTTTCTGCACATGCGCTCTGCTGTTCTTAAAGAAGATATCTGCAGTAGAAATTTTCCCCAAGTATTTTAACCACCTGAAATTCACACACAGGGATGATGGTTTTAAGCAATGTATGTGAAGCACTTAAGGGTAATGGAATAAATCAATGATTTAAAAGAAGCCCAAGAGAAAATGTACTAGTAAATTTTATGTTTTGGTAAACAGTTTTAGCTTTTTCCTAGTACAAATAGAAAATTACTTTTGCTTTGTGTGCTTCAGCCTTTTCCCAAAGGGAAATACTTTCATACCGTGAGAAAACACTGCTAATTTTTTTTTTTTCCCTTCCAGTGAATGTCAAAGAACCCAAAAATATATTTATAGGTATTTGTTACCAGCCTGGTTTTGCATCATTTTGTTCTGGTATCTTTAGCCAGTCTTAAAAATAATCTGTAAGCAGAATATACGTAACTAGGCACGTGAAGCAGTTTTTTATTTACCAGCCCACAGCAAAGAAAGGATTTCACAAGCCATTGGGCTGAGCATGAGTCTGCTCACCCAGCAAGGTACCAGCAGTGGCTTTGCTGGCCAGGCAAACGTTGGGCAGGAGGGGAAGGGTCAATCTCTGCGGCTCCCAGGAGCAGACCATTCGCCACATTTCTATCCTCTGCCAAGTTCCATCAGGGCCCCTGGCATGGGTGCCTTGCCCCAACAAACTAACCGACCTGATGCTTCCTGACTTGCCTTGCTCTTTTCTTCCTTTAGATTTTATACCCTTTCCACATTGCTGCTTTCCCTCCAAAACCCTCAAGCTCCTGGCAGTCCTGTCTCACTAGTTCTACCTCTGTCTATAATTTTATCTTTCTTATCTCTCCAGGTTTTCTCACAGCTTTTTTTCCAGCAGTCTGAGTGAGGTTACACAGCTGGGCTGGATCAGAGTTGGGCCCTCTTGTGCAGGAAGCTGTGGGAGGGAAGGGAGGCACAGCACAGGGGCTGCAGTAAGGGCTGACATACTCCAGGTCTTCCTTGAGTCAGGAAAACACTGAAATGCAGTTGGAGGAAAGGGTATTCGAAGAGCTCCAAGTGTTGTTGTCTTTGCCAAAACAGAATGAAAACTAGATTTCAAATAACTCTAAGAGAGGCCAGTGAAGCTCAGTAGAATGCAATGCTTCAGAAGTTACCAGCTGCATAGACTGTCAGTTCCTGACCTCTTTCAGCCCTGCTCTGCTCGCTTTCCATACTTCAACAAGTTCCAGCTGCCAGTAGGCAGAGAGGGTTCTGCCGTGAGTGGGAAGGAGGCAGCTCATCAGCAACTCACAGGCTTTGCACAGCAAAAAGCCCTTTGCCACTTGTGCATTCAAGCAAGTCACTGTGCCCTGAGCTGCAGAAGTTACGGAACAAAGCCAGCAGTAGGGAAGTAAGCTTGTGCACAAGAGTGGGAACATTTGGGGTTTAAGTTGTTTCTAGGTAAACTATTCATATTTAAGAGTCGTGTAGCTCTGTCTTTACTGTGGTGTCTCGAGAAACAGCAAGCTTTACCCTCTATTCTAGCGTGAATTTTGTACAAAAGTGTTGAAAATCCAGATTTCAGTTATTTAAAAAAAAAAAAAAAAAAAATTAGGCAGTTACAGAAATTCCTCTCCTAAAAAGTATTTTGCAGATGAAACTAGCCAGTCATCTCTGGAAAAACAGTTCAGGACAAACCATACCGTTCCGTGTATTACAGTCCACATATGCACAGCTCATCTCTTCCAAGTGGGGATCATCTGATCAGCCCTGCAATATGTGGTGCTGCCCTGTTTCAAGCCTGCAGTTAATTTCCTAAGCAATGTTGTGCTACATCAGCAAAGCCAACTGTTGGAGCTGCCCTTATTTAACTGGACTCACAAGGTGAGTGAGGGGTGCAGAGCCCCGGGCTCCGAGGGATGCTCTGTGCCAGCCAGGACTCAGGCTCTCTCTGCTGCTGCTGCCTTTGGCTGTTGGTGCTGTCGGGGGAACAGAGAAGGCAGAGCCTCCCCACAGCCGCTGGTCTTACCCAGGAGCTTAAATAACAGCTCCTGGTGCAGCCACCAGAGGGCATCGGGATAAGCCGAAATAATCGCAAAAGGTATTCATAGTGTGTCTTTATGGAGCCCTTATAGTTACCTGTTATTAAAAGCAAAACCTCATCCTGCCTTTGCACAACACAATGCAAGTGCTCACATTTCTGATAAGATGTTTTTAGTCCTCATTAAGATAACAATAGGGTTGTCTGTATTAGAGGAAAATAAAAACTAATTTTCTTTGGGTTAATGAAACGCGTAAGGATGCCTTCAGTGCACAGCAGGCAAGGGGGGGNAACCACAACATCGCCAGAAACACAAATGCTTCATGCAAGATCAGGGAGAATTGGTAAGTAGCTTGTAGGTGACAGACGAACACAAAAGGAGACAAACAGCAAGGGAATTCTGGAGAAGTCAAGCAGCTTGCAAAGGTTCAACCCAGACCAGAGCTAGAAACCTTGTTCCTGTTAACTCAAAGCCAGTCTATTTTCATATACTCTTAGGAACATCTGTTTTATTATTGTTATATCTTTATAAGAGCCATGACAATTGAAAGTATATTCATTCCAAACACAGTGTGAAACAAACAAATACCTTGTCAGGAAGTAGATAAAGCTGTGAAAGTAAATTGGTGTCTTGGGGGCTAAATGAAAAATCTGTACTACAAACCAAAATTATTCTAGGTATTTAAAGTGATGTAGAAAAGGCAGATCATTTTTTGAAAAATTCATTTAAGAAAACCTTTCAGTGATCACTAAAGAGGGCTTCTTACATATCAATCCATAAGACTAATTCAGATGTGGCAAGTGGGAGAAGGGGCCCACAGAAATAGATATTTTTGCTGCTCGTCTCTATCTGTACAGCTTGAATCTAATTAATAAATTAACCATAACCCATGGAGGATGTTAGTGCTTCAGATCTCAGAAGCTTTTTGCAGCATCCCTTTTGGTCAGGGAGAATCATGTTGCCAGTGCATTTTGGACTATTGTGCTCCCCTCTGGTTCTGCAGGACACAGCCTTGGACTTCATCACCAGTGCCTAAGGCCTGGCCAGTGGCTCTGACCTGCACAGACTTGTTCTTAGATGTGGACTACAGGAAGCATTTGTTAATCTCTGCCAGGGATTTTGTCAGTCTTCAAAGTAATTAGATGATTCAGTTCTGGACCAGGCCAGATTGCTGTATCAGGCACAATAAAAGACTCAAAGAGCAATCAGAACAAGTAGCAGAGTTCAGAGACAGTCATGAATAAAAATACTGTAAGTCTGGAAATATAAAGTATTTCTCTGTTTTGCATACACCCTAGCTTTAGGCTAAACAGTGCACAGACACAGACTTGAATTTCTGGAAAAAGATCTGATCCAGGCATGTGTTTGCAATTTTTGAGGATTTTTTTTTTTATGTTGAACGAGGGCTGCGGATGAAAAGACACAATTTCTGCCTTTCCCCATCTCCCCCCCACCAGTTTCAGACCTGAAAGCTTTCCTTGCCTGTGTGTGGCTTGGGTTTTGTTTTGTTTTGGTTTGGTTTTTTATGGGTTTTTTTTTTTGTTTTTTTCTTTGCAGTCTCAAGTACTTGTGATTATCTTCTTTTGGCATCCAGCTCAATGTCAGCATGACTATGTTTGTCACAGGTTTTATATGCTGCTGCAAGCAGGACTCAAATTAGGATTGGTGTGACCAAAGGACAATAGCTCTGCCAACAAGACAGACTTTTTTTGATCTAACTAGCAGATGCTCTGCTAGCGTCTCTCACTTTTTTGCCTCTCTCTTGCCTAAAGGACTGAAACCAGCCTGTCAGTGTGATCGTACTCGCGGGAGCTACAACTGTTTGCACAAGATCTGAATCTAGCCTAATACTTACTTTAATAACTGCTTCCAAGAGCTACTTGTGAAGGCTGTGGTGGTAAACTCCATTTAATATATCATAGCTTTAAATCAGAGATTTTTCCAGAAATGGCTACTCTTTTTATAGAGGCTATCTTGCACTCTAGTGGATTATTTTAGATAGTAACGAATTGTTTGTGCATATCTTTGGTCATCAATGACTTGCAAGAATATTGCAGGAGGAGGAGGAGGCTAGGAAGAGAGCCTGATGGGGTTCAAACCTTGAATTCCCTTTTGTTCCCCTCCTCTGTTACTTGACAGGAGTTTTGGAAGAAGAAGAACTAACACACATATTAAAGACCTGGCATAAAATACTGGACCATCTTTTCAGGTGTCACTGAGGGGCAGCAGGTCCAGAGGTGTCTCTCCCGTCCAGACTTAAGAAGATCTCAACTGGCTTTAGCTTTTCAAGTAAGCCTGACGGCTACTGACTGCCAGTCATCCTGACAAGGTGATGACTAATGGGGACAATTACCTCCCTCCCCTAACTTGCTGTCTGTCATGGCGATTGGAAAGGAAATAAGAACACTTTTCCCTAAGGAAACAGGTTGGCAAATGGGTTTGGGTCTGTTAAGGCTTTAGTGTTAATGTTTACGAAATTTCATATTAACAAAATATCAAAAAATTGTTCCAATGAAGAGCAGGTTCAAGTCCATATTATCTGCTCTGTAAATTCCTTTTTAATTCATGTTCACATGTTGAAAAATTCACTCGATGGCCAGCCTGTAATTCCACAGGAGTAAACTGCAGAATTGCCATTGGCTACTAAGAGAGAAAGATAGAGTTTTGCATTATCCACTTCATACAGTAATAGCTTTTCAAGGTGTAATTAGTTAAGTTGTGTAAAATGAGTTAAAAAGTAGCAGGTATCAGTAATTTGTTTCCATCTCTTTCAGAACGTTGTTTTTAGTTTACAGGCAAAGTTGAGACACATCTGACTGGTTGTGAGTCATAATCACCAAAATCCAGCTTCTACTCATTAAAGCTGATGCTTGCAGAGGTGCCCCGTATCTCTGATGGATTGATTTTTGTACCCATAGAATCATAAAACTTCCAGACCTGCAGACATGCCCAGAGCACAAAGGTCAGTTTGTGATGCATCTTTGCTGCTGAATTTTAAAGCTCAAAGTGCCTTTATTTGGGCAAATCAAAATTTTTCCTTAGTTCACACCTTTTAGTGAACAAGATTTAGTGTGGATGGCTGCATGGATCTCAGCAGAACTTCCTGAAAGGAAAAGAGAAGGGGAAAGGAGTCACCACTACTGAATTAGTCTGCACTTTATGGTGACCAAGAAGCAGCCAGCCTATAATCTAAGAGCCATTGTGAAAAGCTACATGACTAATCTGTATTTTCATTGTGTGGCTGGTAGCAGGAAGGAGGATGTAGCACAACAGTCAGTTTATTGGAAGAACAATGTAGTCATTCATCAGAGCATTATTCTGAAATAATTTAAATGACAGTAGAGCAGCCCCCTCTTTACTTAAGAAAATACAAGTCATTCAAATTCCATATCTAATAATGAAATTGTTCCACTGACTTACTGGTTGGCATAAATTACATGTAGCTAGTATGTTCCTCTTGCAGACCCTGAGGACTCTTTGTTTATGCTAAATGTGAATATATTTTAGCACATGAATTACTATCCTCCTGCTTGCTTCTTGGGCGCCTCCAGAATAAGTAATACGTTGGCATAACTTTGCCATTTGTCAGCCAGCAGTCTGGTAGCACATTTGCTCGTCAATCTAATTTTAACCTTTTCTCATACGAGCACTTGGTATTTCATGTAAATCAACCAGACAGTCTGTCATTCAATAGGATACTATCTTCATAGTCTTCTGAAGTGTGTGCTCTATTGTATGTGCTCGTTATTAAGTAGCAGAGGTAAAGTAAAACTAATACATTACTTCTGGTTTCTTAATACCAGAATGCAAGGAATCTCTTTATTACCACAATAGAGACAAATGATATGTCTGGCAGAGGTTCTGGACAATGGGCCTGGTAATGCATTCAGCACTTTCTGAATTGAAAGGTCTGTCTTGAATGGTAAGTAGTGCAATGCATCATTATAGGCTTCAGAGCACATATTCTAGGTCTGTTCCTGTTATCACTCTAATTTGCAGTTAATAATATTAAAAAGTATTTTCAGCTGATGAATTTTAAAATATTTTTAAACAATTTCTCTGTGTTTCCAACAAATTTCTTGATAAAATATGATGCTGGCTGCAAAAGAGAATAATATTTCATTATGAAATACATATAAATTAGTTAATGATAATTTATTTTCATAATTTGTGAAAATAACATGAAAGGTTTAGTGGTATATCCTTTACTTTGTTAGGTTTTTCAGAAACTGATTTGGCTATGAAAATAGTATGTTTGAAGTTTAGCTGTTTTTTCAGTGTTGCTCTACTATTCGTGACTTTAATGTCTTTGATTCTTTTAAACACTAGTGTCCATTTATGCATCCTAATTAATAATAACAATAATGCTCATTCTGGCTTATTCAGATATTTTACTGCATTAAAAATGTTTAAAAAAAAGCAATTGTAGCATTGCAATGAAATGATCTGTGGTGTTGTTAATAATTCAGTCCTACACAACACCTGTAACCATTTATTGCATGGTACAATCGTTACCTGTTTTATTAATTAGGAAAACCATATTCTGATCTAAATTTTCCTTATTGATACTTTGAGACTATTAGCACTACATTACATTTCACTCCACTCAGGCTTATGACTGACAGAATAAAACTCATTCATTTACTGCTCAGTTCTGTTCTGAATAGTGATTTCTGACGCTGTGTTTGGTCTGGGGCAGACCCTGAGTGGTGTCTGCATTTCTGGCCAGCACAGTGCTCAGCAGTGCCCTTACCAGAGAGCAGAGGCAGAGCTCATCCTGTCCTGTAGCCTCCCAAAGTCCCTCCTCAGGCCATACACTCTTCAGGTGTTCTTTACTGACAGACTGCATCATGCTCAGAGTCCATCCCCGCTGTTATGCCTCCTCTCCAGCAACTTCTGTGCAAAATTTACCTCTGTTGCTGTGGAATTAATTTGCCTGCGCTGAATTTCTGCATATAAGTTGTATCTATATGTATGATATTTGTGCAGTTTCTACCACGAAGTTCTGTTTCTGATTGAGGCAGCACTGTAATAGAAGTAAAAACATATAAACTGCTTCCATCACTACCTCCAGCATCTTTTACATCTGCAAATCAAGTAAAGGCAGTATTTGTCCTTCAGGATGTAAAGTGATATGACTTAACTTAGCACTTGTTTGACCAAAAGGTTTAACCACAGATTAAGTAAATACCTTCAAGAATATAGGCCTGAGAGTTTCGGCCACCTTGAATAAATATATATCAGAAGAATCTGGCCCATAAAATATTCAAGTATTTCTATTACTTAATTTCGTATAACACGGTATAAAGGAGTTTACTCTCCGTGCTTAGATAAAGTTCTCCCATAGGAGTTTGTTTGGTTTCTGTATCTCTGTGTTTTATGCCAAGTAGCTGCATTTTTTGCTCTCAGGGATGTGTTTAAATTTAATACAGTCAGTGAGGTGGATTGTCCTAAGCAAGGACAGCATTTGATTTCACTGAGCATCTCAAAAATAATTTTATACATAATTTGGTTCATTTCATGTCTGGTCCTCTGGTTTACCACCACTGTTCTTGCAGCTGTGAGTTTTACCTAGTTCAGGGGAGTGTACATTACCAATAAATGTTTGCTCTGAAGAAAAGCAGTGAATTTCTGGGGATTAGGGGAGTCTGCATTTTATTACCAGAAAAATATTTTCTGGTCTTCTTTATTGTTTGTACATTAAGTCACACATAGTTGTGTTTAACAAATATCCTCTTTCCCTTCAAATTTTCCACTCTTGATCCTTAGGGATTACTGAAGAAATAATCAATCAAGAGGATCTGAAATTACAGAATTACGTGTGGGATAAATCCAGCCTCAGATCTTTATTTTTGAAGGAAATTGATTTTTAATTCTGTGCCTGTATGAAGAAAAAAATAAAAATGAAAATTATTGTAATGAGTTGCTATGACTGCAGACAACCTGGGTAATATTTTTCCCTGGACTACATATCTAAGTACAAGTTCAGTTCTAGTTATTAGCAAAATATTCCTCCAGGTATCAAGGCCAAAATCCAGCCATGTCTGTTGGAAGGTGTGTGGTAGGCAAGCACAACGGGGAAGAGTTTTTTCTTTCTCTTTTAATGTGATTTTTTTAACTCGGTAGAGAAGTTTTATGGCCGTTTACTATTAGGAAGTCGTTCTGTAGCTATTTAAATTCCATTTTTAAAGGTATGTAATTTTATGTACATATCTATAAATGCATGTCAGCACCTGGCACGTGGGCTGGGCTGCTGCGTTTGTGAGAGGGCAGGGGAGATCTCTGGTGCTGCTGACGTGCTGGGTCTCACCTGCTGCTGTGGGGACAGCTCAGCCCCCCTCACCACGCTCAGCCTCCCCTCTCCTCGTGCTCCCCAGCTGCCGTGAGCAGCTTGGGCTCTCGGCGCATCACCGACGTGCCGCTCGGTGACCCCGTGCACCGGACTCAGCTTGCCAAGGCAATTCATGTCTCACCGTATCTGACAGGGAGCCAACAACAGGGAGGGCAGGGAGGTGCTGCCCACCCCACATGGGTCCTGGCTGGAGGAGCGTGTTGGGCTTTCTTGCTGTGTCCATGTTCCCCAGGCACTTCTGGCCTCCTAATCAACTGCCAATTTACGACTTTCTGTCCTAATTAGCTTCCAGGGGCTTATCAGTGAAAAGTCATGATGTGTGTTTATAGGGGGTCACAAGTGTCACTGCTCCTTCAGAGCAAACTTCGTGCTCTGCAAGTTTTTCCATCCAATTCTAAGGGACTCTTCTCTTACAGTCTAACCTACTTCTCCTACTCTGACCTTACTGCTTTGCCTATTAGTTCTACTCTAGGACCATGCCCAGCTCCCTGAAGCTCTTCTGATTGTCGTTTGTTCCCCTTCTCCCTCCCCTCTGAATCACCTTCGCAGCTCGGATGCTCTTGCTGGAAATTGCCTTCCACCACTGTCCTTTCACACCCCAGCACAGGCTGGACTGAACACGGAGCCGCCTCTGGCCCAAGGCAACTTTCTGCCAAAAAGCAAATGCAGTCACGGGTGACACTGACATTTAAGAAGCAACCTCCATCAGTCCCCACAACTTCCCTCCCTGGGCTCTGTTCTCCAGGCATTGTCCTCCCTGAGTGCCACACTGCAGCTCAACAGGCCCCATCTGAGGGCAGCTCAGGACAGGGACAGGCTGAGCAGAGCTGGTGTGTGGCAGAGTTTTGTGGGGGTGCCCTGCAGGACCTGACATCACCCAGACTCTGAGGGCCCCCCCAGCTGCCACATGAGCTGTGCCACCAGCTCACTGGTGGGAGTCACATACAGGCACAAAGGGGGTCAAGTTTGCTAAGGGGCTTAATTTCTTTGTAGGCAGGAGGGGGAGAGGACAGTACAGCATGTTTATTCCATGGCAGAACATCCCACAAGGCTTCAACACGGGGACAGTCAGCACAGAGTGCTGTTGCCTCCCCACCTGTGTGCATACGCCCAAAGGGCTGTGCCCCAGGCATGAGGAGACAGGGTGGAACAGGAGCTGGTTGTCTTCCTGTTTGGGTCTTGAAGAGATGGAGTGGTGGCTTTATTTGTTGCTGTAGGTAGAGGGAAAAGTGTCAGTACTGGTGGTGAGGGGTCCTCAGCTGGGACCTGTGGGGTCTGCCCCCGTATCAGGGCAGCCTGGCAGTGGGGAAGGGGCCGGTGGGCTGCTGAGCCCACTGTGCCACTGTGGGGTGCCCCAGGCACCGCAGCTTCCAGTCCCACTCCAAGGAATGTAATTTCCCTGCCTCTTCACAGGTTTTTCTAATTCTCAACTAGGTGCATTCCTAAGACGACATTAGATCCTCATCTCATCTCTGCCTATTTTTTATATCTTTTTTCTCTTTCCCTACAGTGCTCCCCCAGCTCCTTAACTACTGCCCAGGGAAATGATGTGTACACTGGGATGCCTCTGCTCTTTCTGCCTGGCTTCCCACCCAGTACCTTAGAAGAGAGAGTTACAGCTGTTTGTTGCTCTGGTTTGCAGCCCAGCTGGCACTGATGCTTCCTTGTGCATTCCCTAAGGTAATTCTGCCTTCCTGCCATTTCTGCTTTTGTCTGGGGCATGTCTGGGATTCCTCTGTTCTCTATCCCAAACTAATTGTATTTTGCTGCTCAGATCAAAGAACCTGGTTTTATGTCTATTAAGATGAACATGCAATGCCGTTTATGAGGAAGAAGCTCCTTTGGGAAGTGTGAAAGCAGGTGCCTGAGAGATGGAAGCACTGCACCGCAGAAAGAGGGGAGATTAGGATTATAACAGATGCAAAACTTCAACATTATTCTCTAAAATAATGGATTAATTATTCCAGTGACGATGTGTTGTGTGTCCCTGTGCTAAGAGGGCCTTTATTTCTTCCCTCTGGAATGGGAAAAGAAAGTGGTTACTTAAATCCCTATTGACATACAGCACATGAATTCCAGTTTTGATTTTATGAACAGCCTCTATCATCCTGTCTTGTCTGGACTGCCTCATTCTCATTGTACTGTGGGGTTAGACACACTGTCACCATTCTTATAAATAGCCTGCTTGGTTATGAAGGCCCAGTAGTGTTCCCTCGGGGAAGAACAGGACTTTGACTAATGGCATTTTAGGCCAGTTTTTGTCAGACTTTCTATAGGAGATAGAGTTTGGAGACTAGAAATATCTGCTAAAGAAAGCCAATAATCAAAGTATTAATGTTTGAAACACAGACACTTGGTGAGCCTGGAGAATCCACAGAGAAAACTGAAGTTCGAAGGAGCAGGATGGTGGTGTGCTTTTAAAACAGAGGCTTGGCTTCACGGCTGGTAAGAAGCAAGGCAGCTGCCATGTGGGTAAAGAGAAGCTCTCTGTGATCCTGCAGAAAGCTGGGCTGCGGTGCAAGGATGTCTGCAGTGCCAGGGAGACTGCTCTGCACACGAGAAATGTGCAAGTGCACTGGGGAGCAGCAGGTAAGGCGACACATTTTTCTGTAACTTTTTGGAGCAAAGGAGGAAGTACCTGTGTGTAGAAAGCCTTGTGTTTCAGGTCTTTAGCTGTTAGTAAGACCTTTTGAGTGTGGAGAGCACCGGCAGACAAACAACCTCAGAGCTGGTTCAGTAAGGATGGAGGTTTTTTATCTTGTGGGTGGAGTGAGGATCCCTGGTTTCAAGATACAGGTAATTTGGACTGTGTGACCCTGTTCTGTGAGTAAATGCCTTGGAGACACCAAAGAGAACATACATCCCGCTGGCCATGCAGTGAAGCAAGTTCTGTTGCGCACAGTGCGAGAGGTCAAACACAGCAAGGGTTTGAATGACAGGTAACAAGGCTTGGTAGGTGTCTTCTCCTGACCATTAAAAGTAACAAATGCCAAGATATTTGAGGGGTTTTCTTACAATTAGCAACCAATCCGGAATTCAGATGCCATCTCCCACAGCCTGGGCAGATTCCAAGGGTGCGTTGAATAGACAGCAGCACCCTTTGTGCAGAGCAACTCTGTACACAAGGAGATAGCCCTGCTGAAAGAAAAGAAACAGAGCATTGCATTCAGGGATGTGACTAACTTCTTCTGAACAGCGAGGAAAGCACCACGCTTGCCAGTTATCTCTTCTGTGCATTTCCTCAGTTGTGGCTGGGGCCATCTGATGAGTGTTTCCCTTTCGCTCCCAGCGCAGCGCAGTCTGTCTGCTGTCAGCAGTTAATGAAGTCACTCGCAAGACGCCATCCCCTGGGGAAAAGCAGGGCTATGAATAGACCTGTTACTTGCGTCTCTGGTTGCAATGCTCTCAGCGCAGCTTTTGCTGTGCCACCATCTCTGATGATTGTGCCACTTCCAAACAATGGTCTTTCACTCTGGAGCTACTGCTATTCCCAATGCCAAAAGCGGTCCTTTTCCTTCTGGCAGAGCTGTGGAGCTCTGTGAGTGCTTCTGTGCTGTCCTCGGTGACAGGCACAGGTTCTGAGATAGCACACGCTTACCAAAACTGCAGGAAGTGAATGAGTAACCTTACTGCAGCAAGTGCTTTTAATAATAGTCCTCAGTGAACGTCATTGTCAGATGCTTCATCAGTGCACATTCTACAATAAGGAGGAAAAAAGCAAAGGTTTTTTCAGAGAACGAAGTATTTCTATGCTACTGAAATAGAAAGGCAAACTGTTAATCTGATGAAAACATCACCTTTTTGCCCAACTGAGCTTGTATGTCTAGGTATGATTAAGCTTGTGTTTATAAGGAGTTGTGTGTTGATCTAGACAGAGGTGAGCTGTAAAGGAAGCAAAATCAGCAAAAGTAAAGAGAGATAAAGAATGACGAATCAAGATGACATCCTGCTCAAAGTATGTAGGATAATGTAAATACTTATCATGCTGTGTAGGGCATACAATTATTATTAGTGCAAGTAAAGTCAAGGACTATTCCATGCACTTTAATGACTATGTTTGCGATTTAACCAAAAATAACCTTGCAGTTGAACACCTTTGTAAGAAAATTTAGCTAACAATGCCAGTAAATGGTGAAAAAGAGAAAAACTAATTAAGGCAGCATTCACTTTGAACATTTCCTGTTCTCTCTTCAGGACACATCAGGGAACACTTATTTTAAAAAGGTTTTTTCTCATATACACAGTTCATTATTTTATATCAGAGCTGATGGTCTTAAAAGGTTCCCCCCCAAATCAAGCTGTCAAAACTTTAATTCTCAGAAAGACTATAATGAGGTTTTCAACAAAATGCAAATGTAGATCTTTCTGCATTGTGATCCAAATGTCTGAACCATTCCTACATGAGCAGAGTTACAGTTGTCGTCACGTATGAACCTTTGCTCAGGTGCCTCATCCTCTTGCTTATATAAAACCAAAATAAAACCCAGCCCCTTGTTACTCATACTTTTCATATTAATTCTAGTTGGCTGAATTAGTTTAAGTGATTCATGACCTATGTTAAAATTTAACACGGCCTTTAATGTGTTCAGCCTGACACATGGTGCCTTATAATATTGATATATCTCATCGACCAAGCAATCTGCATCAGCTTGCTGAAGCACACCTTGAAGGGAAAATGATACAGTAGTCCTGATCTACTTCTCTTCCAAAGTTTTAATTAAACATTCATGCTATCATTTAAGAGTGAAGGAGCTTGGGGAAGTGCATGAGGTGCCGGTCCTGCCATTAACAATCTTTCTTTTTGAAAGTTTAGGAAGATAGGAATATGCCTCTTAAATCAGACATCTGATCTGGTCAGCATGTCAATGGTATTCAAAACTCTGATCTGTCTTGCTCTCTGGTATCCTTTATATAGGAAAACACAAATGTGTCTGATTTTCTGTACTCAGAACTTTTTTCCAGTAGCACCCAAAGCAGCTGGAGGGAGTTTAGCAGAGCAGAACTGGAGTAGTGGTGCTCTGGGCAGTGGATCTTATGCTTTTCCTGGGGCATAGAGTTGTGAACCCAGGGACAGGCTTCTTCTTAGGGTTTGTTTCCCATTGCTGGCACCCAGACAGCTGGAAGGCTGGTAAGGCAATCCTCAGCCTTCTGCAGGCCACTTGTCTGGGAGGTAGGCCCTGGTCCAAATGAGGTTTCATTTAGCACTAGCTGCCCCTGTAATGAGGCTCTGCCAGACTATTCAGGAATGGCACTTGTATGATAAAGCCTTCTGGCTATGTCTGCAGAAGTGTCTCACGAGGGTCATGGAGAAATTGGTTTTTCTTCCCTTAGCAGAACTGTCTGGGGGTAAAAAATGCAAATGCTGCCATTTCTCCCCAGGGCAGAAAACCTCCTTGGAATGATGAACCTTAGCACCCCTAGAAGATGCTTCTTCCTTCCTTGAGAACCATGCTAGCAGAAATGAATCTCATCCAACAGCAGTGGATATTAAAACCACAGCCAATACCTCAAATGGTTGTTTAAAATCAGCTTCAGCAAGCTTTGCTCCCTCTCTGACCCTTTCCTGGCTTCCACATCTCTTGTGCTTGGCTGTCCTCCACCCAGGCTTTCAGGCTCAGATTTGGAAATCCCCTGCTCCTGACAGTGGACTGTTATTTTTCTGGCAATATTTACCTGCCATCCTTGTGGAATACAGTCAAGGCCTCTGTGGTGCCTGTGCTGCTATTCAGAGTATTAATAGACATTGTAAACAGATAGAGATTGTCAGACTTCTGCCACAAGAGCTGCAGTGAGGAATTTCCTCAGCCAGGAAGGCTGCCCAGGAGCTTGTGATGCTTTGTCTGACCCTGAGCCTGGACTGGTTCTGGTTGTAAGAGGAGAGAAATTACTTCTGAGGAACAATCTTCCTCGAGCTTCACTATAACAACAGAAGCAGCACAATACCAGGTTCATGAAGAAAATGATACACCATAAAACCATGAATGTAGAAGAACGTAACCAAAAGGCCAAGTCTTGAAAGATTTGTTAATATGCAAGTTCAGAAGCATGAGCTAAATCAAACTGTCATTGCTCAACCCACAAGCACAGCAAATAAACTTAAGAGGGGATTTTGTAGCAGCAGGGAAAAAAGAGAAAAATACTCCTTTTAAAGTGGTCAGGACGAATCAGATGGTAACGCATGAGAACATAAACATCAGTTCAGGACGAAGGAAAAACAGGCTTTATTGCTCCCCTTGAGCAAACTGATGATGAAGGAGACCTAGTAAAAATGAATGGTTTTATCAGTAATGTAATGCACAGGCATCGTGAATCACTGTATGTAAGCACAGTCTGAATAAATAACTGCAATGGTTTTGTTTACTTCTCTATATGCTTAAAACCGTGAATATTGATCAAATTTCACAAAATTAGACAGAAAATTATGACATCATGCGAATGTGACAAATATGCACTTTCCACAAGTGCTGACACTACTAGTTAGATAATCTAAATTCAAATTTTTACCATGATTTCTGACTATTACCTCACGTACCTATCCTGTCTAGTCTTCACGTTAACACGACACAGGCAGAAGAAGGTGTTTCTGTTTTCCCTACATGCAAGAAAGCTGACACACTACAGAGCCAGAGAGGAACTTGCCTGGCTTCTTAGCTGAGCACAAAAGGTGTAATCTATAGCATCTGACATGCCCAAGTTAGGAGCCAGTTTGCTCTTGACTTCATCTATGGAAAGTGCAGAGTGAGGCACCTCCTGTGTGTCAGCCCAAGCCCTGTGTCTGCTGTTCCCTGGAGGTTTGATCATTGCCATATCCATGACTTGGCACGATCCTGGGAGCAACCATAGCACCAGTGCTTGACCTGTTTGAATTTTTTCTTGGTTTTTTTTTGCTGAGCACAATTTTTCTGGTTCGAGGGCATTCAGATGCCTCTTCCAGATTAATATTAACTCATTAACCTCTTTACCTTTTTATATATTTCTCGTACAGTTTTAAAATCATGTAGTGTTCCTCTGGTAGTTTGACACTCAAACGTCTCTATTGATTAGGGTGGGCAGGGTCTTGCTCTACCTGAGAAAGTCTCATCCACCAGATCAGTATCTTACTGTAGATCAAAAGAAAAATAATGTTGGAAAGAATCACATCATAACCGACTGAATAAATAACTCACAGCTATGAGTCAGTGTCTGCATTTCTTCCCTAACACAACACTACATGGTAGACTGGCTTTGAATAGGTTTTTCCCATAATTTCAGGTAATGATTAACTCTCAATGACTAAAATATCTCCAGGAGAACTGATGAGACATTTCACAAAGCTACTCAAGTTCAAAAGTATATTCAAGCTTTCAATTTAGGTCGTTCATGCAAAAATACTTATTTTAACAGAAACCTTTTTAAAACTGCCTCATAAATATAAGTTCAGCAGTACTATTAGAGCATACTTTTAAGCTAAAATGATTGTATTCCACGCAAATACACACACAGTATGTGCATGCAGTTTATTATTTATTCCATTTATAAAACAGAAGCCATTTTAGTGCTGCTGGCAGTGCAATCATTTATGGGGCGAAATATAACTGTACCAGTTCACACTGTAGGATAAAAGACTGAAGGAATGAGCACTGGAAAGAACAAAAACCAGAGGAAATCTGTGTGAGCAGGTTTGTTCCGAAGGAAAAGCTCCCACTGCAGGGTTTCATTCCTAAAGAGGGTGTGTTAAAGCATGCAAGATAATAAAGAGCAGCAGATGTCTCAAGAATTGGTGTCATGAGGAGTGTTGTAAGGAATTTAGCTTTTGAGAAGAGGGAGGATTTTTCACACAAACTAGATGAACTCCGTTGGAGCAAACATGGCATTGATTTTCTGGAACAAAGATTGCTATAATTGGTATCATTATAGGATAATGGTTAGATCATGTAGCATGCTACAAAATAATAGATGATAAAAACATATATCTATATTTATACATCAGTATAATCAGTAAAAGAATTCTAAGAAATAGGAGAGGATGTTGGGGGACACTCGTAAGTAATTTTGATGCTTGGTTCTGAAAAGCAGAATGTGGTGAATATGTTAGGGAGAAAGAAATATCAGATGGGAGAAAAATGGACAGGAAAAATCAACACTGACACGTGTGGGAATGTGGTGTGTGTGGCCTGGGTTTTAGGACTAAAAGGGATGTGATAGTTTAAAAAAAAATTGCACATTGTCATAGAAGATGAGCCGAGATTGTGTGTACAAAAACTGCAAACACAGGCTGGAGCTTCAGCATGCAAGATGACCCCAAATCTTCCAGTAGTGAAGGATGGTGGATGGGTGATCTATGACTGAAATGCACTTAAACTAAAGTGTAGTCTTTTACGAAAACTGGAAATAAAACCAGTGGCACAGAGACATCACTCGGTAGCAGTGAAGTTGCCCACAGAGGTGGAGAGAGGTGGCATGGGCAGAATGGAATCTGTCAAACTAAAGGTCTTCTGAAGGGCCACCAAGGAACAGCATGTTACAGATAGGTCTAACTCAGACGACTCCCAAGCACTGCCTCATTGCGGGAGATTTTAACTCGTCAGAAATAGAGTATAAAGCAAATGTTCCTGATAACAGTAGAGCCAGTTATTCCAGGGTGTAATAGCTGGCAAATTTCATCAGCAAGCAGTCACTGGACTACCATGATGCTATTCTAGGTGATCTTTGTTAGGTAGTGATGACATAGAGCAGCTGGTTGTAGAAAATAACCTAGCTAAAGTTATCTCAACTTGATTAAATTGAAAATAAATGAAAGAATGAACAAAAATAGGCCTGTTACTTTCTCAAAATTTGTCCTTGTGAAGTATTGTATCTAAAGAAATTAGTTAGTGATGTTAATTGGATGAAGGCTCCAAACCAATTAGAATTTAATTTAAATAATAATTTAAAAATCTGTAATTTGTACTGTAAGGAGAGAATGAAGAATGCTAGCACCTTACAAATCCTTAAAAAAGAAGTAAAAATATTAGGAGTTAGCAAAGAGAGTGAAAGCCCCCACCATACCAGGTCATCAGTGAAAATGGTATTTTGGGAACCTGGAAGAAGAGGGTGCAGTCAGATCTGCCAAGTTTACAGACATATCATCTGTAACAATATTTGAAAGACTGAAAGTTTCTTCTACCACACAAATAAAAGGGAATCTGGTATGTGGCAAGTACTCTCTCTGGTAGAGATTAAAGACTGTGTAGATACTGCCCAAACCAAACAGATTTTCTTTCTTCTTTTCTGTAAAGGTGATGGTACAGATCATGGAGAAAAATGGAAGAATCTGTAAAAATAAAAGCTAACATTTACAAACTGGAAAATCTGTAAACAAGGTGTAGTAGGCCCATAGTGAAATGGTGTTTGTTATCCATCCTAAATTGTTCAAAGAAGAAAAATAAAATTTCAGGTACAGGATCAAATTTTCCTTTGAAGGTCTTCCAAAGCACAGGAGAGAGAAAGAGCAGAGGAAAAAGTAACCTCACATCTACAGCTTCATTAATTAACCTTAGTAATCTGGAAATTTTGTATAAATTTTGCAAGAAATAATAAACAATAGAGTGAAGATAAAATAGAGAAAACAAACAATAAACGTTTAATACAATGTATTAGGGCTAGGGAAATGTTTATATGTTGCCATCTGCCCTAGAAACAGAATTAATGGGCTACCTTAAGATTGAGTAGAGCTTTTCAAGCATCACTGTTTCATCTAGTCCTTCAAAATGCTAACACTTCCATTGTTGCTAAAAGTGGTGTGGTCAGATGAGAAAAATATCTGTTCCGTTATGGAGGAACAGAGAGCTGAGGGTGTGAGGTAGAATTTAATAGCGCAAGTGCTGGATCGCACCCAGACTGAGGCAGGAGTGATTTCTGCTGTAAGTTGTGGCAAGTTGGTTGGGTAAGAGGACGACTATAATGTCTTGGTCAGTCGTAGAAGGATCCCGAGAGAGCTGGGGTGGAGGCATGGGAAAAGCCAAAATGATCCTCCTTAGATGTCATGTAGGAGACTTAAAGAAGGGATACCTGAGTACAAGCACCATCGTAGGAGGCTCCTCTGGTCAAAGCTCCTCTGGGTACTGACAACAGTCTGTCAGCCATAGTTAGGAAAGGGCATTGAAAGAAATGCAGAAAAGTAGTCCTGGACAAAACAAAGAATGAGGGATATACAATTGCTCTCTATAAATACATCAAGGGGAGGGGAAAGAAGGGCAGGGCAAATACTAGGGAGGAAAGAAGCTATTTAAGTTGCCAGACAATGTTGTCATTAAAATAAATGGATATATATTGAAAGTTAGCCCATCCAGGCTGGAGCTGAGGCAGTTTCCAGCAATGAGAAGAGTGAAGTCTCTGAAACAGTCTCCTAGTAAGAGTGACAGGGACAAACCACTGTAGGTGTGGGTATCACAGTAAAATGGAAGTTACTTGCTTGCAAAGTGGATAATACGAATTCACGTAGCTCTTGCATAACGGTGAGTAGAGCCACTTTCTCTTTGCCTCTCTGCCAGAGAGTCAAGCAGTCTGACAAGACTTATGATGGATTTCCATAATTTTATTAAGAGAGCTGTGTAAGGTGGAAGGACGCATCTTCAGTGTCTATAAGATCCTATGCAGTGTTATGCCCTCTGCTTTTTATTACTGTGGCAATAGTATTTTTTGAAATTTCTGTTAATTTATTGGTTCAGATAGAAAGCATGACTCTATGGCCTATGTCATATCGACATGATACAAAATGTTAAGAATTCACTTTTTTTAAAGATTGGTTTAAAATTTTGATAAATCTATGTGCTAAGTGTCAAACTAAAGCACAACAAACATATGAGATAAGAAGCATAAGGTATCAGTGTATCTAATATTATTGATAGTGTTTACCTGATTAATCATTTTGAACTCTTGGAAAACACTGTTAGAGAAAATCTTCTCTGCCTTGTCATTTTGGCATTACTCAGCAAAATACTTGGAATTGATTTAGTTTGATTTTATTTTTATTTAGGAGTGCCTCTATTTACATATTCCTAGTTTTGCATGGGTTTATTAGAGATATA
This sequence comes from Cnemophilus loriae, assembly GCA_013397755.1. Classification (NCBI taxonomy): domain Eukaryota; kingdom Metazoa; phylum Chordata; class Aves; order Passeriformes; family Corvidae; genus Cnemophilus; species Cnemophilus loriae. Next base: position 1,406,837 of record VZTF01008849.1, read on the forward strand.
ATATCAGCAATTCTGACCAGTACTTTGAGAATTGTAGAAGCACTAATCATTCTGTATAATATTGTTTTTCCAAATCTTCCTGTTTAAATGTGAGCAGACACTGTTGGTTTAAATTTCTTTCCTGCTTTCAGAAGAAACATACAAGAATAAGGCAAGATTTATAAAATGCAGTAATAATTTACACTGACAAAGATATTGCAAACGATTTCTGACATTTCAGAAGCTTGTAACTGAGCTTATAACAAAGACAATAGAAGTAATATTCTGTTTAATGTGAGAGATGGAATTCGAAAAAAGGATGCAAACAAAATCACAATTCTCATATAACATAAGTGAATAAATTTTTTTACAAAGATTTGACTATTGCCAAAGGTTTCTATATAAGTCACAAAGCAAAATATTGCTAAAAGGTAATATGACTCTTAGCATCACTTTTTTCCCACATGAATTTGAGAGTACTCATTTTTTGTACTCCAGAGGAGCAGAATAGCCATAAGATGGCAGCACTCTGCACGAAAGGTTTTCTCCTGAAACCACAAATTCTGCTTTTTTCTCAAAAAGAGACAGCAGCCGCTGGCGAGAACAAGTGGCCTGAGCACTGGGTGTCTGTAAATGGAAATCAAACTGGCCAAGTCCAGAATAACTCCTGGGAAGCTTCAGAAATGGAGCTGCTTTCAGGCAGTATCTGAGCCCATTTTCCTCAGTATTTAGCAGCTGCTTGGGTGCTAAGCTAAGCATTCTTATCTGTTTTGGTTATCCCAGAATAACCTTATGCAAACTCTGTGTTTTAGCAAAGCACTGTACCTCTGTAGGTCTAAGTACAGTAAGGTCAGCGATAAAATTATTTTCTGTGCATAAAACCAGAGCAGAATCACTTTTTACAAGTGATTTAATCCCAGCTGCATAGTTTAGAATTTACATATGGGTGGTCAGGCCTGAAGATATTGTGTTCACCCAACCTTTCAGGCTTTTCCAAAAGCAAGCCCAGCATGCTGCAGGGCTGTGATAAAGGGTTGCCTTTCCCTTGGTGGGGCTGCAACAGCAGGGCCATCCCCTTGGCCCTTCTGTGATGGGGAGTGCAGGTCTGATTTGAATTTAGCATTAATCTGAACAAAGCAAGTTATGAAAAGCTCTTCAGCTAAAGCGCAGGGGTCTGAGGAGCCGTGGAGTCAGCACTAGGTGTAGTTCCCATCCCCAGCATGATCAGCCACCAGCACGGAGGAGAAGTGCTTGCTCTGCTGCCTCTGCCCCACATTTTTACAGTGTAGGGAAAGCAAGGGGTACCACGTAGCCGAGAAAAGCAAACAGAAACCAAGGTGAGATTTGATGGGCTGTGTGGAAGTCCCTGGCACAATTTGAGTGTCGTGGGCTGGTTGGCAGTCCCGCTCCGTTTTCCTACCAGTTCCACCTGAGCCCCTCTGCAGTTCAGAGGTTTGATTGTTTCTCTTTGAGTGTGAGAGTGTATTCAAATCTGAAAAGCAAACAAATCTTTCATGGTGCTCGCCCATGCCAAGAAAACCAAGAACAAAGCTTTGCTCACGCCCTTGGCTGGAACCAGCCAGGTCAGAGCTGTGGGCAAGGCGAATATAAGTTGAAAACACCCTGAGTTTTCTGCCTGCTGCTCACTGCACAGCTGGTGAGCAATTCCTCCTCTTTCCTCCTCTTCCCCTCTGTTTGTTCAGAAGCAGGTTGTTGACTTCATTCCCTGCCCTCCTCTAACAGCAGCACGCTGCTCCGGAAACAAGAGGAGACCAGAGCATGAATCACAACCTGAGTCACCAATTCCCAACACCTTGTTTTGCTCAGAGCCGGAGGGGAAAATTCCTTTCCTCTATGTGATTCTCCATCTCCTGTGACCCTCCAGAAGAGACTACAGACACACCTCCTCTTCTTCCAGAACTGCTTCCATTGTGTGTAGCCACGCTTGCAAACAGCACCTGGGGAGTAGGACAGACCACGTCTCAGTGGGCTCTGTGGCAGTGTTTTGGTCATAGACCCCTAATGGGATATGATATTAGTACACCCCAAAACATAGGAGCTGAAATGAAGCAGCTCCATCACTGTATGTTCAGATCTTCACTTACAGCAGGCTCCAGGTCACTCATACAGGACCTAAATGCTTACAGCAGTTTCTTTGAATGGATGTCATTTTCTGTTGGAGCAATACCCATCTCCCACCATGATGATTAGTAAAGAAAGACAGAGCAGATGTATCAACTAAAAAAAAAAAAAAGGAAGTAAAAGTTGCTGATTTGTTACAGTCACCTTCACTGTGAATTTCCCCAATAAATACAACTGTTTGTTAGGGATTGTTGCTTCCTCTTGAAATGTCTTTGCCAGCTCTCCCTAAAGCCTTGTCAGATCTGTACTGCAGCAAAGGCAGAGACAGGACAGTCCTTCCAGTGTCATTGCAGTACTTGTGTGTGGTTTCTGTCTGTGCTGGACTGGCCTGTTTGCAGAACTCTCGCTCTATTGTGTGGATACTCCCATCATCTCTAGGTCCTTAGAGATTAATCAAAGTTTCAAGCTTGGAAACTTTTTTCAGCCTTCATTGCTTAGCTAACTGACAGGCATCCTCTGAAACATCTGCCATTGCTGTTCTTTGGAACTGGGTCTATCAGGCTGCTGGGGGATATATTTCTGTGCAGACTTTCCAAAGAAAATGCTTTCCATTTCTGCTGGCCCAAGAGTATGCAAGCACTTGACCATGCAGCTCTGGAACATATGGAACTTTTTTGGAAGTGTTTTAACCTGTAGACTTTTGTATAATCTTCAATTACTACCTTTCAGTTAAAAAAGTTTGACAGAAATTTTAAAGCCTACTTTGATTCCCTGGTAGAGATTGTCAGGAGCTTTCAGGATTTGATTGGGAAGCCAACCAGAGAGAGAATAAAGTCACCAGATGTTTCAATTACAAAGCAACCTGCCCCTGACCTAAGGAGTGCAGCCCTTTGCCTCTTCCAGATGCATTGAGGAGGTGAATATTGTGGAGAGAAGGGAGACTCCATCTCACAAACTTGAGAAACATTTTCTCAAGTGCAAGAGGTGCCTCCCTGCACCTTTGTAAATATTCCGAGAATCATCTCAGACAGGGGACATTCAGAGTTTAAACTGTTAAATATTTTTCCAGGCTTTCAGGGTGTGAGTGTGTATGATAAGATCACTGGGGATTAAGACCTGGGTTATGTGTGAAGCTGGGAGATCAGGGCTATAACTGTGCCAGGAATAGGGGGAAGACTTGCATTGTTCAGCATTGCCTACACTGAATGATAAACAGCTGTTTTCTGTTCTGACGTGCCATTTAAAAACTGTAACTCTGATTTAATAGAGACCAGAATTTGCTCTAAAATGAAGATATAGTGGCTGATGGAAACAATAATAATTGTGTTCTCTCTGTACTATAAACTACTTTTTTGTTGTATCTCATTGAATCAATGCCTTTAATTTGGGTGGGTGAAGCAAGATTGTATTAAAAACCTTATGAAGGGGAACTCTGCTGCTGAATCAAGCAATGCCATGACCCCAAAGGATTTTACACATCCTTCCCACATCAGCATGGCTACTCCAGATCGAGATTCTACTCTTCTAGTGATAATTCAAGCAAATAAAGCATTGATCTAGTACAGGAACTTCCTGGTCAACTCACCTTTACTTGTCACAGGTGATGTTTCAAAACAAGAATCATTTGTCAGCTTCCTGTCTAGGTTTTCTTGCCTTGCCCAAGGTTTACTCTTGATGCACTCTTGTCTGTCTTTCAGGACCTCTCTTAGGCTTCTGCTCTCCTTTTTTTTTTTTCCTATGTGTTTTTGTTGTTTATTCTGCTACTTTCTTTTCCTTCTCTGCTCTCTCCAGACAATCCAAAGAGGTCTATTCCTAATAATTTGCAGAAACTTTGCTATTTTATTTAGGAAAGACTTAATTCAGATAGTCTTTGGCAGCCACCTCACTCAGAGGCAGGCACATAGCCTCCAGCCTTGTTATTCTTGCCAAGAGCTATATAAAATATTACCTCACAAGCAAATGGGGAACTGATAATATCAAATAGAATTTGTATAGTTTTATGTAGGCTGTACTATTAATTCTCTCTACATTTCAAATTTGATATCTTGGATCTAAGAATAAGCACCTGCTAATTGCCAGCTGTTCAGCTGGCTGGTCCTTAGCTGGAGACACTGCTGGTGGCTGGTACATTGTGGTGGCTGAAGGACTGCCACCGAGCCCTGTGAGCACATGCTCTGAAGTGTTGTTACGTTACCAGGGGCCGGTAAGAGCTACAAGGTGACCTTCTACACTGAAGGGGAAAGCACTGGGGTTTGGAGGGCTGCAAGGCTGTAGACATGGTAACGATATTAGAGGACACGTACACAAATGTCAGTCAAACCCAGGGAAGTAGGATGTTTGAATGGCATATTACGGGAGAATGTTTTTCTCAGCAAGAGCAAACACTTTTGGTTGATTCCACTTCTTTTTGACCTTATGCAGTTACATAGACAGTGTTCTCACAGAGTTTTGTCTTTACAAACTGAGGGAACATAATCTAATCAATGCTTTTTTCATGCCACAGGAAATTGCTGTAGTTGAACAAGTTCCTTACAAAGGGCACTCTGAGGCATAGAGAGCAGTTCAAGGAGACTTAGGAATGTTGTTGTAAATAGAAATGTTAAGATATGGTTCCACAACAGCCTAACTGGGCAAAATTTGGCCTAAAGTATTCTCACCTTTCCTGCCAGTTCTGTCTTGCGCTCTGGACTGGGCAGCCACAGGGTTCAAGGGACCTACCCAGATGAAAACCAGCCCTCCACCTTCCCCACAGAAGGTGATTGGATTTTAGCTGGATCAGTTTGAAACGCGGCGTGTTTGGACGTGAACACTGACTAGTAAGAGCGAAGGAGTGGGAACACAAGGGCAGAGCAAAGGTAGTCCTGATGTAATCCAGTTTGAGTTGCTATTGAAACTACCCACAGTCTGTGTAAATACTAGTAAAATTGGATGTGCCTGGGAATATTTCCAGGCACTAGAATGAGATTGTCTATGCTTTTAGACTGCTAAAATGCTCCCTGGCATGAATTTGACCTCTTCCAATTAACACTCACTGCAAACAATTTCTGGGCACAATTTGGTTGCTAGAACGGTCCCAATAGGCACTTTGCAATCATAAACTCAGGCCTTTCTGTGCCAGTTGGCCTCGATGCGCAGGAATGTTTCAGGCATGTTGAATTTAACTAATACATACCCATCCCTACTTTTCACTATTGCAAATCCTTATGGAAAGACAGGACTTGTCTTGAACAACTGATTTTCAAAACAGACAATAGCAGAGCATAAAAGATGGGAAGAGATGAAATCTAAAAATAAGGAATTTTATTTCCTTTTAATAAGGTGGTAAGAGATACATATTTTGCATTCATTTCAGGCTGGGAAGGCGGAGGAGAGATAGCAATAACTTGTTATGCAGTTGTATCTGTGCTGTAGAATATTCAGCCACTTATTAGACAGAGTTAAGGCTGACATGATTCTTTTTTCAAGTCAGTTGCTGTACTGGGAATGAAATTATTCCTCCTTCTATATATTAAAAAAAATCCACAACTGTAGCATTTCCCTTTCATTTTGGAATGTTCATAAAATCAATGTACTTGGTATCTTGAAGTACTGAAGCCAAGTCCTCAATTTTAATCTGTGATTACTTTTTTTTTTTTTATTTGCTTTTTTGGGGTTTTGTTTTGTTTTGTTTTGTTTTTTCACAGTCACCTTTATGAGTTTCCGTCCACATCAGGAAAACTGAAAAAATGGGATTTTTACTTCTCTCCAGGTATGCTCACTTGGCAATCTTAATGATCCATCTCCCCTCGGGGCACAATTAAAGGTGTTATTTTGAAGGAGCCTTTAAAGGGTTGTTGCACACACGCAAACACGATCTCTTGGCTGGGTTGCTCTAGGACCCAGAGTGACTCGGATTGACAGAAATCTTCACCTGAATGAATTTTCCCCGCCTTATAAGGAGTCCAGGAAAACAAGGAAGTGATAACCATGTTCACGTTACTGTGTGCACAGCTTGTCCTCTTTACCTGCCCAGGTAGCCCTTGTTTTCACTTTTGTTCATGGTCCGTCCCGCCGGGGCTGGAGTTTCCTCGCAAGCCGGTGTACGTGACATCTGAAAACATACCCTCCAGGAATGTATGGTTTTTATGACATTCTACCTTTACGCAGACGATAATTAACAAGCTAATATTTTTTTGTCATGCAGCCAGCACTGAAAACGAATGGGGATTGAATTGCTTTGCCTCTGTTTCCTATTTCTGCAAAGAAATAACTATGTGCAAGGTAAGGCTCAGGGGCAGGGAGATCCATTTCAAAACCATTTTGCATTGTTTCTTGCTTGAAGTTGACATGAAATAGCTTTATGTCTTCTGTATTTAATCATTCCTTTCTATTTAATGACTTTTTTTTGACAGACTGCTGTAGGGCTGTACTGCCAATTCATCTACAGTTTGGTGGTTGTTACATAGCACAGCAGGTTTGAAAGAGACAGACATTCAAGCAATTTCGTTTACACTAATCACGGTTTGATCTGCTAAGAAACTTTCATATTATACGTATGACTGAGTGTTTCTCTGATACTCACACAATGGATAAAAATCATATCAAGTATCTGCAGAGCTGAGTGAAGCAATTTCAAGCATACAGAGTGAGCATAAATCTGTTCTTTTAATATCCCTGGTTATGTCAGAAATGACTTACCTACACCATATCCAGAAACACATGTAAGACTCTATCAGGTGCACTGGAGGGAACAGATTAACATGTTCTAAGTGAATGCCACCCATAAAGCACGCAAAAGGAAGTATGTTAATTGTCAGCAATTCTGAGGTTTTAATCTTTATTAGAGAGTTAATCTTTTACCAATATAACTACCATTAAGATGGAATTTTATCAGTAATCCTAAATATGGTTAAATGTGTGCATTTTTCACCACCCACATTCTCTAAATGACAAGTTTCTTCATAAATCGAATGATTAAACATATTATTAATAGCCTTTTATCTTCTTGGATTTAAATTCAGGGTCCTGTTCTCAGGAAAGCACAGTGACTTGTGAAGATTGTTTGCTTTCCGGACCACACTGCGCTTGGTGTTTGCAAGAGGTAAAGTGATATAAAAAAAATTTCAAAGTAAGACTTGAAGTCTTTGTATTCACTCCGAGTGATGAAGTATTGACTTAATTGGGTCAGCCTATGATTTTGTAATGCATGCAGCGATCAGCAAAGCCTTCCTGGGGATCAGAAGTGGAATTTAATCTACTCTACATGGTCTGTTATTCATAGTATGGTTGTTTAGATGTTTGTTTGCTTGCTTGCTTGTTTGAAAAAATCCACAACAACATCAACCTTCCAAATCTAAGGCAGAAATAGAGGTGTTATTAGAGGGTCTCAGATCGTTAGCCCGAGGGCTGGCTCACCCCAGCACTGATGATGAAGCCCCAGACACGAAGTCAGAGGCCAGACTCTATCTTACCAATTACGTGCCAAGCCAGACAGTGTGAACAGGAGGTTTGCAGGTATAAACAGTGTGTAAGTTTGCAGATGAAAAACTTCCATATAGACATTATTAATCTGTGGTTGATTTTAAGTATGACAATAATATCAGCTTTATAATTAGTATGATAAAGATGCGTTTTGGCTAAAATATTGGACTTAAAAATATATCTGGATTTGTTTCCTATACCTTTGTTTCAGATTTTCAATTCCACCCTGGGCAAGTGACTCCACATCTCTGCTTTTAAAATTTTCTACTATAAATGGTGCTAAATAATATCTCCCCACTTCACAGGACATATTCTAGCTCTTAGTTCATTAGTATTAACAAGATAGTCAGCTATCACAACTAAAATCTTCACACAAATACTAGAGAAATAAAATAAGGCTTTTTCATTTTAGTTTCTGGATTGCACCTTTGCTGCTAAAAGTTTTTATTGTTTTTGTGTATAGCAAAATGACACTTAGCATGGAACTAACACACACTTTATGAAATATCTCACAAAGAAAAAACTGCATGTTTAAAAAAAAGTTCTAAAAAAATCTTTTGCCATTTGCAAAATATATCACCATGGAGGTCAAAAATACCCCACATTACTGTGTTTGGAGTAGTTTTTATACTTGTACCATAAAACAGGATTTTATTGAAATTAGATCACATAATTTTGACTACTGCTATGTATTTTCAGGAAAAAAAGAGCCCAATATAATTTATTGATTTAAAAAAACCCCAAACCAAAACAAGCAAAACCATGGAACTATTGAAAGCTTCTGGGTAGTAAACATGATTTTTCTTCTTTGTTCGTAAGCTCATTTATTTCTTTGCTAGAGAACAGCACATCAAGAGTGGAAAACACATAGGAGCTTGAGTGCCAGAGCAAACGAAAGCACCCCCAAAGAAACCACTGTTTTCCGCAGGATAAGAAGACACTTTGTAATTGTATTTGAAATGTGAGGTTGATTCTTCACACATTTTGAAAAGATACAAACTGTGTAACTAAAGGAGACGATATGGATCTCCCTGTGAAAGCTTTATAATGGTGCATGTATTTTATGTGCACTGTATTCAAGAAGCAGTGGATGAGAGTTTTGCCTGAGCAAAGGCATCAGGTTCAGTCTGGAGAATCCTAAACCACTGTTCCCAGCAGGTGCCTCAAAATTGTTTCCACCAAAATACAGAAGAATCCTGCCAATTTTCAGGCATGAAGGGTGATGTTTTGGTGGAAAGAAGGGTCGTAGTTCTGGTTTTAATAGGTTTAAAGTAACTTTGTTTTGTTTTGCATGGAAATTCTTTCAGTGACTGAATTCAGGGAAATTTGTGGCTTAATGGCTCACCCACGGGTTGCTTGCCCAAACCTAGGAGAGAGCAGCAGACACATGGTATGGGCCCACGACCATCTGCCAGGAGCTGAATGTTTCAGAGCTGGTTCTGCCAGGCAATGCCCAGGTTTTGGTCAAAATGTCTTGCAGGCCAGAGCAGTTTCCAGGAGACAGCTGACTGATTTTGAGAATCTTAACTCTAGACATAGCTCTGGGAATTGGTAATAAGGCACAGAATCCTCTTTGTAAAAGTAACCATTAACCTCACCATTGTGTGAGGTTAGTACCAACCCTGTAGCAGTGCTGTGGAAAGGAATGCACATCAATGCTTCGAATTGAGTAACCAAAATAAACTGTGAGATATCCAACTGATATCAACAGGCCTGTGATTTCCTCTGGATGGCAGAAGGTCAAGGAGGATGGTGGGCCAAATTTAGATGTGGGGATGCTGAGAGCACCGCTGGTGCTGAGGAACTGTGGGGACAGACTGTGGTCATTGTTGGGCACCAGGCAGAGGAACAAGGACTTGATGCCTGCTTCACTGAACGGGTTAAACAAAAACTAAGGAGAAAGAGTAGGTCAGAAAAAAAGAACCAGTAAACACTGGGTGGCCCACAATCAGTTTGTCACAAATCGTCCAGGAGTTTGTTATCAGCAAGACCTCTTCTGTTATTAAATGACAGGCTTCCATCAGCTGTTCAAAACTGTCTAGGAAATACTGATGAATTTGTGGCATAATTCTGTGACAGAAAAACCAGTGGCTCAGAAGGGCTTATTATCACTCCCAGTACTGTGAGCAGCCAAATGCAGTGAGTGGAACAATTCCCATTCTCCAACAATAGAGCAGTGTCTCCCAGGAAAACAAGTCGGTGTAAGTTACATTAATTATACACCTGTGTGATATGACCCATGAAGGGCAAATTTGGGTTTCTGTGCCACCTATATCTAGTTCTGCACTGGTTTGCACAAACTTGCACCTTTGTTTCTGTTTCCTGCATTGGACTGACCTTTTGTCTGGCAGGTGCTGGTGGCTAGTCAGTAAAAATATTTAACTCATCCCTTCCTTCTCCTGTTTGCATTAGAATTACACAGACTCATCTGGAATTCGTGGGAGGTGTGATACCCTGGAAAATCTTTTGTCCAAAGGATGCCAGTTGAATTTGATTGAGTTTCCCATTTCAGAAGTAGAATTTCACAGAAATGATCCCCTAACTGCATCATCCCAGAAGAATAATTCTGATGTCACACAGATTTCTCCCCAAAAATTAACTCTGAGGCTGCGACCAGGTAAGTCGCAGTTCATAGGTGTGGGATATCTTGTTTCAGACAGTGTGATAAACTGAAGCTTCTTGGATTGAACAGTCTAAAAAAATCTTGACAGAATAAAGATGAAAACCTGTGTTGAGTCCAAAATTATCTGTTGACTCATCGCATGAAAACTAGGTTCAAGTGAGTTCAGAATACTTTCAGAAGTGCTGGGTACATCATAAAAATAAGGATACACATTTTTAGTTCCTCTCTTCTCTTGCCAATGAGGTGGCAGGGAGAGAATGAAAGCCCCTGGCTCCTCCCCAGCCGAGCTCCTGTGCCTCTCCCCTGCTGGTCTGGCAAACAGAGTATCTCAGAGGCAGCATAAAATCTTGCTTTGAGGATTTACAAGGTACCAGTGACATTTATGGTAGCATTCCAGACCTACCTTGGGGTCCTTCAGATGTGATTTTTTCCTGGAGAAAATTTGGAATAAAAAAAGTAAGAGACATCCAGTTAGGTCAGGTCATAGTGTTGGAACTGAGAATAAAAACCTGTGTACACTTCGACTTTCTTTAAATTTTTAAAGGATATTGTAGGACCCCAAAGTGCTACCTCCAGTTTTAATTAGCTTCACAGCTAAATTTTCTAAAGCTGCATACTGATGAAGGGATGTTCTCATGTTTTTTCAAATTATAGCAATCAGTTTTAACTCTGTGCTTATGGCATTACTGAAGAACTGTTTAGAAAGAAACCCAAACATTAGAACTACTTTTAATTTTTCAGACCCTTATTTGAGATTTTTTTGTTGACAGACTATTTTTGAAGTTTTTTTCCTAATGCTACCAGTGGTTTAAAATATCAGACAATTGTCACCATATAGAAGTTTATGAAGAAATTGGCATTGCTCGTGCTTTCTGTGCAGAGTGCTGATTTGTATTCCACTTTCCCCCGACCTTAACAGGACATGAAGAAACAATACAGATCAAGGTTCGCCAGACTGAAGATTATCCAATTGATCTCTACTACCTCATGGATCTTTCAGCTTCCATGGATGATGATCTGAATACAATCAAAGAACTGGGTTCAACTCTTTCCAAAGAGATGTCAAAACTGACAAGCAACTTCAGACTGGGGTTTGGATCTTTTGTTGAAAAACCAGTTTCACCATTTATCAAAACTACAGCTGCAGAAATAAACAACCCTTGCAGGTAGGCAGGGAAAGTCCCAACATTTGTTTGCATGCCAACACTAAGTCATAATATTAATCTTTAGGCTAAAATTAATTTCAGCAGCTTCACTGGAAACTCTGCCCTCTTCCAGCTGTAAGTGAGGCAGTTCGTGGAACAAGATTTGGCTCTTTTAGTTTCACCCTCTGATCTTTGTTCTGTTGAGTCTTATGTTATTCAGACAGAGGCATCTGGGAGTGATTCTGCTTTTTAGCTTTTGCCACTAGTTACAAATGTGCTTAATATGTTAACAAAAAGGTATGCAGCATATAGTTTTGTATTTTTCTTTAATTTCTTTAATTTTCTATAATATATATATACATACATATATATCCATACATACATATATATACAAAAATATAAACATGCACATATACAAATATTTATATTTATTTATATTTATATTTATACATAAGAATTTTATGACACTATACTAAGGAGTTGCAAACTCAAACCCAACACAGAATAGCAGTTTCATTTAGCCATCAATGCTGTTTTCCTGCTTTTTTTCCCCCTTAAGTTCTGGCAGTGTCCCCAGCCCCAGGCTGCCCTAGCCCTTAGCTAACCTGTGTAGGGGAGAAGCTGTGCTCTGCAACCTGGAGCAGGACTGCAGCACCTTGGTGGTTCTCTTTGAATGCCATTAAGGAACTACAGATCCAAATATGCTTCCAAATATGAAATCAAGGCACAGCAGGGGGCATGGCAAGGGCTGCACATTGGTAACTGGCTGAATTACTCTGCTCTAGGAGGCATTTCCCAGCCTCTATGCAGATTTTTTCCATTGCCCAAGTCACTGGACGCTCTTTAATTGTCTTAGGTTTTTCACTAAATCTTCTCAGGCACAGATGAGAGATGCAAGACCAGAACTAATCCAGGCAGGCCTCTGAAGTTGCCATTGTAGTGATTTTTCACTTGGTATTATCCATAAGCTGTCTCACTTTTCTTGTAGAAGTGTACCATACGAGTGCTTACCCACCTTTGGATATAAACATGTTTTGCCACTAACAAACGATGCTGAAAAATTCAATGAAATTGTGAAAGGACAGCGAATTTCTGCTAATATAGACACTCCAGAGGGAGGGTTTGATGCAATTATGCAGGCAGCTGTTTGCAAGGTAATTGAAACTTCTAAATATAACATTATTCTATATTTTACGTCTTCTAGTGTTACATGTTGGTATTTCAAAGTGACAGATTATTTTTCAAAAATTTTTAACACAAACCAAGAGCCTCATTAAATTTGTGTGAAAATACTTTTGGCTGTGCAAGTAAAACATGCATATTGCAATATTTTAGTCAAAGTTTCCTTTTAATTGCCAGGGACAAATAAGCCCAAATATCTGTATAATTACTGGGTCTGTTATTTTTTATCAACTATGTTTAGAGTAGTAAGCAGATTGACATGAACATGGCCAACCCATGTTATTAAACACAGGGATGGGGAAACAAAATGTTAGCCAAAGACAATGGAATGAACATCATTTCTTAAGAGATGTGTTGTCTTTGATACCTCCTTGAGAATGATGCTCTTCATTTATTTTGAGATGCCGTTCTCCAAATATTTTTCTGTTTTTCTATGTTGTGATGCAATATAGCCTGCTAAACCGATGTGTTTTAAATGACAGGAAAAAATCGGATGGAGGAATGATTCTCTGCATTTGCTGGTGTTTGTGAGTGACGCTGATTCCCATTTCGGGATGGACAGTAAACTGGCAGGGATTGTTATTCCTAATGATGGGAACTGTCATTTGGACCACAATAATGAATATTCCATGTCAACTGTTCTGGTAATTAACTACAAATTTTGTACACTGTCACATTCTGGAAATTTAAAGACTAACACAAACAACTTAGAAAATTAGTGAATTATACTTCTAGCACTAAAATGAGTAGAAGCTGGGGAATCCAGGTATTTCATGTAATCCATTTTATTTGTAACTTTATTTCAGTAAAGGGAGAACAGTGTGTTTATATGGAAATAAGATAGATGATAACTAAGAGAAAAGAAAGAACAAATCCGATTTCTACAACAGGAAAGCCCATGAAATTGGGCTAAATAGTATTTCCTTCTGTAGGGAAGGCAAGATTTGTGTTAATTATATTCCCTGTAAGGGTGTGAATTCAGGACCAGTTGAGGAATTTGCAGGACACTTCCTGTAGGAGAACTTACCAACTTAAGATGCAGTGAACAAAAATATTGAATATATACACTATGGTGTTTATTGTAGGACAAATACAGTCGCTCTGGTGCAGTGTAGTTCTTTGGATTAAATATATATATCTAACACAGATGCTACTGAGCCAAAGCTCCCACTATGGAATCTGGCTCTGTACTTTTCAGAGAGGGGTTTCCTTAAAAGCAACGTGAGGAAACTATATGCATTATTTCTTATTTTGTATACATGTATTCCTAATTAGAGTTTATACTACACAGAGAACAAAGTGTTCATTATGGTCATTTGAATGTGTGTTTCATGGGAGACAGTGACTGGAAGCACATGAGAAACAGATTGATGTGCCTCTCTTTTGTTTGTTTGCAGGAGTATCCCACAATTGGACAATTAATTGACAAACTCGTGCAAAACGATGTTCTATTAATTTTTGCTGTAACAAATGAGCAAGTTCACACATACGAGGTGAGCAAACTAAAATGTTCAGTTTGCCAATGTTTGTTTTGAAGTTCACCTTTTTGCACAGCTGATACAGTAATTCTAGTACTGAGGACTGAATTCTACAAGATATTTCTGTAATAAAAATAACTAGGGCATTGTATATCAAAGGAAAGTTCTTCTGATTAAGTGCTTCTTCATGTATCGATTTTGGTGTTCTAAAGTAACTTTTAAATTGGATTTCAAGTCGAATCACACTAATCCTTTAAGTCAAGGACTGACAAATTATGCATTATTCAGTGTAATCATTGTGATTAGCCTTTGGTATTTTATAAGGCTAGAGGAGAGTTGAACCTTTTCTTACTTTTATAAAACAGGAATATATCTGAAACATGCTGTTATCTTCATGCTCAGCTCTGAGATCTTGGTTTGTTGGGTTTTTTTTTTTATTTTTCTTTATTTCTGTGACTCTTTCCAATGAGACTGATAGGACACCAGTGTGAAAATGAAAAGTAAAAAAGATGACAGACAAAGTCCTCTTTCCTCATGTATTGTTCCTCATGACTACTGAAGGAAAACACTTCACTACAGGAATTTTGGACATTAGGACTTGCAGGATCCTATTTAGTGAAGTAATTTCCTGCTGTGTAAAGTTGTCACGGGAAATGGGAGCCAGGAGAGAGGGGAAAACAGAAGAGCAGCGGATACGGATATGCAAATTCCATATTTTTAATAACAGGAATATCATTCATACCTTCAGCTCCATCACTTTTCTGTGCAGGCATCTGTTTTCAGCCTCCACAGTTACAAGCAGCCCTGTACTACTTTTGACCCATTGGATATTCCAGCTGTGAGCTGAGGTGAAGCTGCCAACAGCTGCTTCCCTGTTCTCACAGTGAATGTGAGCAAAAGCTCTCTAAGATAAAAGAAGATGGATATTGGCAATTCTTGTTTCATCTTCTGTCCAGTGCTGCACCTGTGAAAAAATCTTCACATGCTAAAAGAGATTCTAGATAGGAGTTCATCGTGGGTAATAAGGGGTTTTGCAGCCTTGGTTTGGCTGCCTGGCTACACCCTGCTGTGTAAAAGAGGACAAGCAGAGAGAAATTGTTCGTCCAAATTTATTCAGGTTGGTTGAGAGGAAGCCAATAAGGATGATCCTGCTGATACAATAAGACTGGCTTTCTGAAGGAGAAACCTTTGAAAAACATTCTGTGTTAAAACCAGAAGTACAGTAATGAGAAGAGGTGCTCATCTGCTGCAATTACCACATGGAAAATAGGAAAGAAAGAGTAGGGAAAAAGAGAGAGCAGCTGAGTCATTGAGGTGGTCACCAGTAGGATGGTTTTCTATTTCTGTCCTCTGTGTAACCCAGGGAAGATGCCCCAGTACTTCTGCAAGTGATTCCAGGGGTGGAGTTGTTTTGAGTAAGACTGATGCTCCAGCTGTTTGATAAAAGTGACAAGAGTCACAAATTTCATAAACTGATTCCCAGATTATAGCCTTGTTAAGGGAAGGAACACTCTGCATCTTGAAGCACTGACTGCCTGACTTTTATGAAGACTGTATTGAATACTGAGCTGGATCATGAAAATTTACATCCATAACAGTAGAAGTCAATAACTTCCAAATGCAGTGGCTTCAACAATTTCTTAATAGAGATCCAGTTAACAACAGGTGAAATATTTTTCCTTATAGGTGCTTTTTTTAGTAGGTGCTTAGTGAATAAGAGCTGTTCAAGCAAGGCAGTTTGGAAATACCTCTTAGATTTACAGAGCCCTTTTTTTGTCCAAAGAAACATTTCTCTTGCTAATGGCACTGTATTTTACCTTGGAAATTGCTTGTGGTCACCCTCAAAGTTAGGCACCAGCATTCTTATCAAGGTGTTTCTGTTTCAGTATCCCTGTGTCTCATGTCAGTATCAAAGTTACCAAGAGGCACCCTTTGCTCACGGAGAACACTAAACCAAGGCTTATAGCTAGCACAAAATGCAAGTTATGGTTAACCCAGCTAGGGAATGGTTTGCTTGTGTTACTTTCTTTGTTAGAAAAAAGCAAGTACAACTGTCTTCTATCTTATAGGGTGTACAGTAATCCTACTGAATATAATCTATCTGCTGCTTTTGTCTTTTAATACTGCTTTCTTTCACTAATTTGGATAGCTGTATTTGTTATGGTCTGCTTTTTGTCCTGTATGTGATATGGAAAATCAGTCAAAGCAAGTACAAAAATCATATACAAGTGTCACAGTGTGTTTTTTCCAGACAAAAATTAACTTTCAAAGGTCTATGTAGGATGTGCAAACAGGGAAATAAATATTGCCATGTTTTCATCTCTGTGATGCAAGTTTGTAATATAAATGTAAGTAACCAGTATCTATGTTTAAGAATGTAAAAAGAACAAATGCAAGACAATGAGAATTATTCTTGTGGTAAGGCCCCTGCTCATGTAGCCTGGAAGTGGTGGCAGAGGACTCTAAACCCTGAAAGTTTTGGTGTTTCACTTCTCTTGAAAAGCTTCGGTGATGGAGATTCTGTAGTCTCCCTCAAAACACCCTTCCATTTATCCTTTGAGGTGGACTCTCCCCAAATACCTCATCTCGAATCTACTTGAACTCAGCAGCTAATTATATCAGATACCGATACTGACTATTGCTATTTATAACTGAGTTCTCAGGGACAAACTTACATTAAAATTACTGTGAGGACTTAGAAAGCACCTCTTTAAATAGACTTGATAGATTCCTTTAGTCTTAAGTGCAGTGTTCAGACTGTCAAATATATATTTTGTATTTCTAGCCCTGTGTAATCCCCAACAATTTAGCCCAAAATAATTCAGTCATGTAATATTCTTAATCTTCTTCAACTGAATCTTCAGTTTATCCACTTACACACGTATTATTACCTAACACACAAATCACCTATGCTTGTAAAAGAGCTGGTGTTGCTTTTGAACCTTCCATGCACCTAAACAGCTACTGCACAGTAACCTCTAGAGATCATTTAGATCTGATGCTCTCCCTGGCCACAAAAATTTCAGAAGCAATCATTTGGAAACATTTATACAGCCACTAAGAAGTAAGTGCAAGAGAGAAGAGAAAATTCTTTACACTGAGCCCTGATATTTTGAGATTATTTTTTAAAAGTAATTTATATTAAAAAAAAAAAGGTCTTTTATAATATATTCATGTATGTCTAACTTTTAGCATCATTAGTCTCAGCTGAGTCTTGCCAAAGCAGCAGGGGATGTTTTCATTCTATAAAAGCTATTCACTCCAAAAGCATCTGTGAATATGGCAATAATAATTATATTTTAACCAATCCTACTTTGGTATAAAAGCAAACACCGGTCTTTAAGCTTTCATGAAGAAGTTGCTTCTACTGCTGTCATTATTTGTTTTCAAGCAGAATTCTTTACAAACCGTATTCACACTTAGATAAGCAAGACTCCACCTTTAGTCCTGATTAAGCAGAATTTCTTTTGAAACAAAAATTACTCTTTTTTTGGATGAATTATTTCTTTTTATATCACAGGAGAAATAGCTTGAAAATTAGGGTTTCAGGCTGCATTGCACCGCTGAAAATTGAACTAAAAATACTCTAGTCTCCACACTCATACAGAATTTCAAATTATATTTATGTATTTGGCATGGTACACTATTTATGATGAAAATTCTTCTATCATTTATGCTGCTAAAATACAGACATAACCCCACTGAGTTCAAACATACAATTGTCAAATTTCCTTTATATGACTCAGAGCATCCCTATAAAATGGCAGTTCACCTTTTAATGAATATTTGCCAAAGGACTAAATTCCGTGGCATCCTTTGGATGTTTTGCAATAGTAGCACCCCAAAAGCATCCATCTGCCTCACCTTGGCAATGGTTGAACAGAAATATTTGCTAAGAGGTGAGGTTTAACCAATGGACTGGGGATACACACTCAGCCTGGGCTTGAAACACCATCCTTGTATCACCATGCAGAAAATTTTTGTTCATAGTGGAGAGATCAACCAGAGTGTCCAGAGCAGCATATCCCTGCTGTTTGTTTTGCATACCACAGATTAAAGGGGACTGTCTTTTAAATTCCAAGTTTGTCATCTTTTCTCACAAAAGGTCCACATGTACGAAACTCAGAGTTTCAATATTCCAAGAATCCTTGAGAGGGCACTAATCACAGGAGGAGCCAGGAATGCAAAGACGCCAGCTGTAACATAAAATGCAGTTAATCCCACTGATTTACAGTAGCACTAGAAATCTAATGAATGATAGCTATTCCATACATAATACATAAAGTAATCACAGAGCTTTTGGAGATGTGAAGAATAAGAAGGATACGAGGGTATCAAATTACCCATGTTTATTAATAGTTGTCTGGATATTTTTCTTTTATTTAAAATAACAGCATTGATATGGTAATGTGTAAAAAAAAACTAGTGCTACAATGTGTTTTTTGAAATGATGAACACATTGTTTTCCAAAGGCATGGGTAAAGGCAAGGGAAGTTCAGGTAGTTAACAATCAGGCAAGACAAATTTTAATTCACCATATTTAAAATCCAGCTGTCAAATGTCATGTTAGTGCCACAATGCAACTTAATGCAAAAAGGAAACAAAACTCATCACTGAAATAAATTGCTAAATTGGCACTACATTATTAACAGAAATTCAACATACAATCCATCATAGCCACAGAGCACTGAGATACACGTGCAAAGATAAAAAAGTGACTGCAATTGCTGAATGTAGGGTCCAAGGCTCTTGCACAGTGCAGCAACAGTAGAGCAGCTGAATCTGTTTCCGGATATTTTTATTAGAGAAAAACACAACTGTTGATAAAACATATCTTCCTTCTAAATTTGATTTGAAAAATCAGAGCTTGATTAATATTATAGTATCAAACTTCCAATCACATAGAGGTGATTTAGCAATATATGTTCAATGAATTTTAAATGAAATCAGCTCTTCTCCATCTGACTTTTTCATTAAGATGTGCAATGGAGACTGCAAGAATCCTTGAAAATGTTACTGTCATTTATTTCAGTTGTTTTCAATGTACTTGGTTTTGTTGTCAGCTCTTTCGTTTCTGTTTTGGATTTTTTTGGTGGGTGTGGTTTTTTGGTTTTTTTGGGATTTTTTTGGTTTATTTGTTTTGGTTGGTTGGTTGGTTTTGGGATTTTTTTTGGTTCGGGTTTGGGTTTTTTTAAGATGGCAGCTCCTTGTCACCTAGACTTTTGTTGTGCTTTAAATTAGTTTTTTATATTTCCAGAATTATGCAAAGCTTATTCCTGGAGCTACTGTTGGACGACTACAGAAGGATTCTGGAAATATTCTCCAGTTGATCATTGCTGCATATCAGGTAGGATGGTTACAATGCAGTTTCTTCCTTCACGTTTACATGTTCAACACTGGTCTGCAGTTTGGTAAAAAGAAGTGTCTTTGATTCCTTTTATGAACTGATTAAATAATTTTTTATGTTAGGTGCTGACCTTAACAGGAAAACTGTTCACTCTGAGGATTAAGTAAGCACAGAAACAAAATTCCTATAACCTTCTGTCAATCCTTAGTTCTGCTGGAATGCTGAATTTAAATCAGCGTGTCATCTGCAATGCCTTCTTCATATTCCTGTACTTTACACCTACTCTTGAGCCTTCTTTAATATTCAGGTCTCTCAGTGCCACACCTCAACAGGGACTCAACTCTCTCCCTGTTGGTAGCTGCCACCAGAGCAGACAAACAATTGCTTTGCAGGAACATTTGGAGGGAAAAAACCACTATTCTATGCTCAGTGCTCCTCTCTGCTTCAGCAATTTGATGCTGCCTCTGTGAGGCTGTTCCAAGGTTTTTAAACAGAGGAACATGGGAGCCAACATGGGGTTGTTGAGGTAACCCCAGGACTTGAATGAGTTTGTTGAGGTAATACAAAGAAATACTGCAACGATGTCAGGAACATAAACACAGCACTGTTCTTCAGAGCTTTGTTTGTAAAATGCATCGTGGGCGCCTAGTTCTCTTCTGTCAGAGGAATGTTTCTAGGCAGTCGTACAGGTCTTCGCGCATATTTACATATACGCTGATATTCCATAGATTTCTGTCTTGAGTCTCAGCCCATTTTTATTAAAAACCTGCTCTACCAGTTGTCTACAATGACAAATAACTCTTTGCAAATAGCTTCTGTTTCTTTCTTTACTTTTTTTTTCCTGCTCTTCCTTCTATCGCCTGAATAAGATAGTCATCACTGTGCCAAAATTACTTTGGTCTTGGTGATAGGAACGAAACCAAATTCTTCTAACTCTTATAAAAGCAACGAAGGGAATACAATTGCTGAATTGTGATTTTTTAAAATGAAATGCAAAATACCAGAAGATTCTCCATTTTATGGAAAATTATATAAGGAGAGAACTTCAGGGTTAATCTTGGGAGTGTACAAATTGTAATAAATAAAGGTGAGAAAATTTTCTCACAAGCAAAGCTGTTGCTAAACTTTGAGTGGCAACAGGATTTCACTTCTGGATTCCAACCTGCTGCTAGTCACATCTGGTTCCTATCAGCATTTCTTCAAGCTGGCAGTCTAATGTATAGACACAGGTTCCTACATTTAACAGCTAAAATAACATTTTGTTGTCAGTAAGTAATGGAAAAATACAAAAAAATTGTTCCAGTGCTGTGTCCTGGTGCCTTTGCTGTAACATGAGTTTGGAATGATGTCTCACAAGATTATTGAAAATGTGAAGAGTGAATCCTTGCACTTCTCCTTAGCACCTTCTTATGTTCTTATGGCCTATGATTTTTTTTCCTACTCTCCTTTTTGAACCTGCTGATATTTTTGGTCTCTGTTGCCTTCTATGACAAGAAGGAGTTCAGATGCACTGTGTCAAGGTACATTTTTCTTATTCCTATCTTAACCTACTTCTTGTGTTTTAGGGTTTTACTGAGTGTGCCTCAGTTCCCGAGTTGTAGGGTTTGGTGAATAACAGACCCGGCATTCACCTTATCTTTGTGTATTCATGATTTCATAGTATTGTGTCACTGAGACACCTTCCACACCCCCAGTCTTCTCTCCAAATTAGACATTCCCAGTCTTTTAAGTTTCTCCTTGGCTGCTCCATCCCCTTGATAACTTTATCTGACCATCTCTTTACCCTCCCTTACTCTCATGAGTGCCTCCTGAGATGTGCAGCCCACAAGGGCTTGCAGCACACAGTACAGGGCACACTAAGGTTTATACAAAGGCAAAATGATGTCCTCTGTCTTGTCCTCAGCCTCCTGGCTCTTTTTAGCTGCTTTTTAGCTGCTGCAAGCTTTGAGCAGAGCAGCTCCCAGAGCTGGCAGTGGTGACCACGGTGCAGCTCCTGAGCTGTTTCGGCTGATCCTGTTTTCATCTGTTCCACGGGCATGGTTTGGAGGCAGCTCTGAGCTCTGTGCTTGCTCCACTGCAGGAGTGGCAGGGAGGTGACTGCAGGAAGGGTGCTCCCGCCTTTGGGCCATAACTCATCTCAGCCTCATCCAGGCACAGCGTGTCTGGACCATGCACCAGAGCTGCACGTAGGTTCGTAAACTCCCACATTTCTTTCAAGATGTAAAAAGTGTACAAGTAGCAACCTGTCACACTCAAAATTTCCCAAAGTCCATTTTATTACACTTAACCTTAAAGGTTAACAATCTTGTTGTTTAGTGATTGAAAATCTTCCAAGCAGGAAACACTAAAAACCACCTTATTTGACAGGAGTAAAGGTATCTGAATTTTTTTCGACTGTGACAGGAGACCTACAGTTGAAAATCACATGCAAAACAGAACTAATGCTACTTTTGTTAGAAACTTTTTGTGATACTCTCAGAAGCGTAATTCAATGTCCTGTGTCTCTGGTTCTTCACTCACAAGAAAAGGAATAAATAACTTTTTGCCCCCTGGGAGTAGAGTTAGGCTAAATATTTTAACATTTTTAAAGTGGTTTTGAGTGTTTACTTGCTATGCAAATACAAGGTTTGCTAATGCCATTCACCATGTGTTTCCATCTAAAAGCTTCAGAGAGGAAGTAAGCAAGTTAAGAAAGTCTGAGCTGTCAAAATATTTGTTGCAAGGAGTTCTCATGTTCTTTCCAAGTATGGTTAGTTTTCTTCTGTAAGCATATTTCTGCCTGCTTTGTTTAGCATTGAATTCTGCACAACTTTGTGTTGCAGAGCTGTAGGCTAAAATGCATTGTGACAGATACAGGCCGCCTGATTAAAGTCATTCCAAGAATTTAAAATTCCAGAAAAATTATGCTTTTTTTCCCCAGTTTTTAATCCTTGCACTTATCACAAAAACGAGACCAAAGAAATAATGTACTAGAAAGGACAGGTAACACTAGGGCACAATTATGTAGCATTCTTAGTCTGTTGTTCCAGTCAGAAAATTTTTTGAACTGCAAATGTTTCCCTGTGAATGGCTTAAAGCTGCTATTTGCTATTAGCTGTCTGCTATTTGTCCTCAAACTACGGCCAGACAGCTTAGTAGTTTCAAAACATTATTAGAAGGGCTCACAGATATTAGGATCTAAAACCCTCAAATTTATCACAGTTTGTGTTTATTTTCAGTGGTGTAAGATGCATATTTGATCTCTCACAACAGCAAGGCACATTCAAGCGACCCAATACAAACTTCAGAATTCAAAATATTACAATTTGGTGTTCAGCAGCATTTAATTTTCTCCCACAGTTGCACTCTGTTTGCACCTCGTAGTTTTGCAGCTGGTGGGAGAGGGACTGCTGGTGATATCTCCCGTAACTTAAGCACATGCCCACAGTCACAGCTTTGCCTAGAGATTTGCTGTATTGGGTCCTTTTGGGAGAGCCCAGCTATTGCAAACAAATTATTATTGACAACTTTGCAATTGTTTCAATAGCGACACAAGCACCTACCTCCAAACCAAATGGAAATGGAAATCTGGACATATCCAAAGCTACCAACATTACAAACCTGATGCCCAGGGCACAATTTTACAACCCTAAGACAAATTTCCAAGGAATCCAGAACACGTACGTAGGACAGGGAGTTGTCTATGCAGGTTTATACCTATTGTATTTTTACTTTGATTTACCCCACCAGACCTTTACTCCAGTGAGTCATCCTGCTGCCTTTAGGAGAATGACTCACTGAAGTAAGGTCAGCAAGTTCCTTGTGCTCTGATTGAAGGGCAGGGGGTATTTTGCAAGCAATTAAACTTCCATGAGCACAAAGTCAAGTCAGTGAGATGTTTTCTCAGCAGCTGCTGGGGTGCTTTTGAAAAATTTCCATTTACTGGATCCACAGGCCAATGAAGTCATGGGGAATTTCCCCATGGCCTGTGATAGGTTTTGGATTAAGACTGTGTAAGCAAAGTTGCTATAAAATATTTTAAAGACTTAAAATATAAATACCTAGTATGACTGAGTTCAAGAAGACAGTTTGTGACTTACAAAATGAAAGTTTGAACAAACTGATTTAAATAATGGGGACGTCGTTAAATACAGGTTAAAATAGCACAAACAGCTCATGAAGCAGGAATTTCCACTGTGAGAAGAAAGGAAGAGAGGGAGCAATATTGACACAATTTGGCTAATCAGGAAAAGCCCAGAGCTAGCAATGCAATCAGGGATGCAAATCCACTCCTCAGTAAGTCCAGACCTAAAAGAAAACCTGTATCAGTCAGCAGAGTGATGAAAGGTGATTTAATAAAACATCGAATTTGTTCTCCTGGAAGGGCAGGAAATAAGCCTTGTGATAGCGGATATTAAAGTGATACCACCACTGCTTTCCACTTAAAGCTGGACCTGTTGAGATTTGCTTTGTTTTGCTCGTTCCCCGTTTTTCTTGCAATAGAGAGTTCTGTAAACAAAGTGCCAAAGCACAAGTGTGCACCTGTGTAAGTCAGGATAAATTACACGTTATACAGACATGGAGCTGTTGCAGCAGGCAGCAAGTGTCATCACTCCATTCATCTCACGCTTTTTTCCTTGAAGGAGCTGAGGTCTGAGGTTGAATTGGAGATCCTGGGAGAGACGGAAGGGCTCAATCTCTCCTTCACAGCCATCTGTAACAATGGGACCTTTTTTCCACATCAGAGGAAATGCTCTCATGTGAAAGTGGGAGATACAGTAAGTGAAAAACATATTCTCCGAAGACATTAAGTTCATATAATTCAGGCCACCAAGGTAGAGTTTGCTCTTTATTAAACTATCTTCCTCCAAACAAGTTACCAAAAAGCAGGCAGTATCTATGACCCTCTTGCTCTGTCCTCTGTATGCACTTCCCGAGCACCCTGCGGAGTTCCCTGTGCTTCAGCTTCCAGCAGCCCCCACTCTCTCTTCCAGGTCTCTTTCAATGTGACTGTAAGTCTCTCTTCTTGTGAAAAAACCAGAAGGCTTATCAAGATAAAACCTGTGGGGCTCAGTGACATGCTGGAGATGGAAATTCATCCCCTCTGCAGCTGTAACTGTCAGGCAAAGGCCGAGATGAAGAGCCCGAAGTGCAGCCAAGGGCGAGGCTCTCTGGAGTGCGGCGTGTGCGTGTGCAGCCCCGGCTACGTGGGGCCGCGCTGCGAGTGCGACGAGAGCTCCCTCGGCACCGGCTCCTGCCGGGGCCCGGCCGAGCACAGCCCCTGCGGCGGGAGGGGAGACTGCTACTGCGGCCAGTGCCTGTGCCACCCGTCCCCCTACGGAAAGGTGTACGGGCCCCGCTGCGAGTGCGACGACTTCTCCTGCGTCAGGCACAGAGGCCTTCAGTGCGCAGGTACCGTCCCTCAATGCTGCTTTTAGCGCCTGCACTTAGAGCTTTATGGGCTCACGCTTAGCTGGGAGTTTGTATTTTTGTCACGCGTTCAGTTGCGATCAATTTTGTATAAGGAATTACTGTTTATGAATGGTCTTTAGACTTAAGATAGTTTGGGCTATACCATCATAAATCGGAAGTATTTACACGTTAGGTTGTGCGCTGCCAGGAGACAAGAGCTGCATGGAGGACTCCAGTAAAGAGAATGGAGCTGCACTGGTTTACAGCCAGTGGAAGCAAAAATCTGATCTGCTGACTTAAAACTGAAAATTCAGGGAGAGGAAGAAAGATGTTTGGAAGAAGAGTTGGAGAGAGCAAAATATTTTCTGTTAAAGAGAATGATTTTAAAGATCATCCTTCAGACTCTTTTTGAATTATCAGTGACTGATTCGAAGTATAATAAATGTTTTTCCAGGTAATGGTGACTGTGACTGTGGGGAATGCAGGTGCCACAGTGGATGGACTGGTGAATACTGCAATTGCACAACTGATACCAGCACCTGCATTGCTGAGGATGGGACACTGTGCAGTGGGAGAGGTGAATGCATTTGTGGGACGTGTGCTTGCACCCACCCAGGGGCTTCAGGCCAAATGTGTGAAAAATGCCCTCTCTGCGGTGACCCCTGCAGTTCCAGACGGTAATGTGCTGGCTTTAAACCTCTGATGTTTATATCATCCAGGTATCTGTTTCCTATACTGCCTCAGCAGTGTGTTTACTGCCATGTCTGTAGACTGGATTTACAGACCAGAACCCAAGAGCTTCTTTGTCCTTTGAGATGAGTAGTCACAACTCGTATATCAACCATTCATGAGCATTACTCTTGTACAAAAGGACTTTATGTGAAACAATTAAGTCAACCTCAAGCAGCACAGGCGAAACTTTACACTTCCACTGCTGTCCCTGGCTGTACAACTAGTCAGAATGGTGGCCTTCTCTGACACTTATATGGCCTCACAGGAAAATTTGGCATTTGTATTACCGTTCTCATGCATATGAATGAGTAAGGTCATGTTGCCCACTCAAGCTTCAAGCATGTGCAAATTCATAGTCCAAATTCAGTTAAGCATGGCTGAATTAAAGAGGTGCAAGTATAATAAACTAGGTAATAGTCAGGGAATGAATAAGTGGATAGCTGCACATTGTGTATGAAGTGATGATAAAGTGATTGTAAATGGTGAAATGTCTACTGTCCACTGAGCATACTCAATTTATGCAGCTTTCCTGCTGTGATGCAAGGTGTCTGCTATGGTGCATGACAGGAAAAGCAACCAAAAATACACAGGTTGTGAAGATGGCCACTCTAAGTACACCATTGCTCATGCTTGTATTACATGAGCTCTTATAGGGCTACAGTCCAAATGGAGCAGTCTTCAGTAGAAATTTAAGCTAGAAGTTAGGTTAGGCTTCACAGAACACACGATATTAATGACCCTGGCTTTGCTGTCTGAGTGCCGAGCAGTTTAGGTTGCATGGTTCATGACGATGTACTGTCTCCTTATTCAGAGTTGAGACCTATTTCTCTCCAACACTGTATTTTCACACCTGTCATTGCAGTCTACAGTGTATCTGAGTGAAAAGCTATTCTATGACTTGATTAATTCATCAGTCTCTTTCTGTTCATGATAAATTTGCCCTAAGAAAACTGAGCCTCTCAGTATGTTCAAAGAGAATTTCTGCATGCAACTGCTCTAAATAAAAAGGACAATGCTGCTGCTTTGCTCTGCCCAGTTTGGCAAAGAATAAGAAATATAAAGTTACATGATAGGCATTACATTAACCCATTTAAACATGTATCTTATATGCAGTGTTGGATCTTTTCTTTCTGTTTCGGTGTCTTCCCTTGCTGAAACGCAGGGCACAAAAAGCCAAAAGAGAGAGAACACTGGGAATACCTGGGTAGGGTAACTGAGAGAGCTGAAAGACCAGGTCAGAGTGGATGGAGATCAATGGCAAGACAGCTGAGAAAGAGAGTGTAGCATGAGAAACATGGTGAATACGACAAAACCACCACCAACACTGTATTTATCTCCATGAGATAGCGGCTATCCCATTACCCACTCACTTTTACTATTCACCATTTCCAGAGCGAGTGATAAGGTCATCTCCATCCCCTGAAGATAAACTCAGCAGCCTCAGCTTATTCCCAAGGATATATGTAACTCAGTGCAACAGGAGATAGCCAGGGGTTTTTTTTTGATGTTTTGTTGCTGTTTTCCTTTTTCCTTTTTCTTTTTTCCTTTTTCCTTTCCTTTTTGTCTTTCCTTTTTCCTCTTCTCTCCTCTCTTCTCCTCTTCTTTCTTTCCTTTTTTTTTTTATGCAGTCAGTCCTTCAGGCTGCTTCTCAGAGTCTCAGCAACTCAATTTTGCTGAAGCTATTTGTGAAAAATCAGCAAACATATTTTTCATCAGAAATGTTTATATATTAATTCTGTTTGTTGTTTTATTTTCCATTAATAAGCCCTGGATTTATTAAAATCCTCATTGAATTTATGGGGAGATTTCTAAAGGAATTGATCTAGACTCTGTGTTTTTAAATAATGTTTCAATCATTCCACCACTGAATAAAAAAAATAATTTTTCTGTAAGTTTCATTAGTATAATTAGGATCTAAGTAACTCCTGAGACAAGTAATCATATTCAAGAGACAACTGTTGAGACACCTGAAAAGTGTTTTAATGCATTATTCAATAGACTTGCAACAAAGCCAGACTCATAGTAGGTGCCTCACCTTGATCTCTTTGAAGTCAATTTCAGATATTGTTCATCTGATAGGAATTCCTTCAGCTGGTATTTAGTGTGAGAATATTTAGTGTTCAGAATATTTATTTTTTAAATTTTTGAAGATGAATGTTACATGTGAGTAACCACACGTCTTTGGTAGACCTACATGAATAATGTTGCCTGGGGTTCTGTCTGGTAGCTAATAAACTGGGAGAGAATAGAGGACAAGACAGAGCTTATCCACAATACCTTTATTCAGGTAGAGGTTTTTTTGTTTGGTTTTGTTAGGATTTTTTTTCAGTGGCAGTACCTATCATATTCCTGAGAACTGCTGTATCCATAGCAGAAAACCTTTTATTTAGCTGCTTTTTAAAATGCAGATGCGCACATACTGGCTTTTGTATTGTTGCTTTGTGACAGGCAGAGATTGATGAGCTGCTGAATTATTTTCCACAGGAGCTGTGTGGAATGTCACTTGGCTTCTGATGACAAGTCACTGGGAGATTGCAGTGAAAAATGCAAATTGGTTGATGCAACTGTCAGCATGGCAAAGGGTTGGTATACTCAGTCTTCCTTTCTTGTGTGTGTGCGATTAGCAGGAGGTTCCACTTCCAGTAATTTTATATTTGAAAGTAGCCTTGTTCTTCTGCTGTGGAATTATATTATGGGTCATAAGGGAATTACTGCGTGCCTATGGTTCTTCCAAGGTAAATAGGAAATACAGAACAGGGCTGGTATTACCCTTCCAGGTTAATTAACTCATTGGATCATGCCTATTTTCTAAGTAGTTCAGACAGGAAGGTATAGAATTTAATAGATATCAGTGCCTGCAAATCAGTGGTAGATGAAAATTCCTGAGTTAAATTATGCCTGTACCATGAGTTCCAGTGGAGCTTCTTCAGCCATACAAATACAAAACCTGACTCTAGTCCTTAGGCAGATTCTTGGTTACAGCTGGTGACTAAATACAGCCCTTTAACCAGTGGCAAAGACATTTCTTGTGTTCTAAAAGGCTAAGCACATCTTTCAGTTGTTTGCTTTAATTCAAAACTGCCCTGCATCAATGGGAATTTCTGGAATAGGAATTAATCTTGCGTAAAATAGTACTACCAGAAAAAAACCCAACAAACCCCACCACAATCAAAAAGAACCAAAACAAACCTTTAAATCCAAAAAGTGCATTTTTTTTTTCTGTAAAGGAAGGTGCCTGCTCAGCAGGCAGCCTGTATTTATTCTAGTGGCAATTCTAGTCCCAACCCTATGGCACAAGCCATTGTGAAGTTAGGCAGGACATAGGTTAGCTATATCCACATCACAGATGTACCATAAGCCTTAAACAAGACAAATGTAAGAACGAGGATGACAATGCAGAGTCCTGTGTTCATGTCTAAGGTTTGCATCTGCAAGCTGTTGGAAGCCTATCCAGAGCTGTGTGCATGCAGAAACGTCACTAATGTACATGTTCCAGCAAAGTTACACCTTTTGTTTTTGATGGCAATACTCCACAATACAGAGGTCAAACATTGCAAATATTGCCCTTGTAAGAGCAATTAATTCTAATTTTGTGTTTTTATGAAAGTTATTGTCATGCTTTGCCTTTCTAGATATAAATGTAAAAATATCTTTACAGGTTTAAAAAACATATAAGCACTTTTATTGTATCTCTTCAGTTAGTAAAGTTTTCAGGTTGCTCTTGTAAGGTGGCAGATATATGTAGCTAGGAATATATAAAACATTATACTTTCAAATATAATGAATGCTAATCAAGAGCAGAAACAGCCTTTTATATGGTTCTGTTCACGTATACAGGTCACAGGACTATGAACATGACAATGTAATCTCCTATTCCTGCATATTTCCTTTTTTTTCATGTCCTGTGCTTCCCTGACTGGGGCTGTCAGCTACTTCTTTAGATTTAAAATTTATTTACAACAGTTACTGCAACCTTCAAGTTCCCATCCAGATGCCTCAAAAAAAAAGAAAAAAAAAAGAAGCAGCTGTTGCAAACTGTTTCATCTTAAATGCTTGTGTAGCCTCATTAAGAAGTCCTGAAAGAAAAAATTAACCTTTAAAATAATAGCTAAAAAGTAATCATAGAATAAAAGCTATTACCTGAATAAAACCCACCAATCTGAAAGTGGTATAACTAGCACACCACATAATATTTAAGACAGATTATTGAGCAACTTCATGGGGTAGTACACTTCTTTCTGGTTTATATTTTAATTTCTTTAATGCTTCAAGGCTTTTGGGGAAAGGAAGAAGTAAAAGCTCTAGGTTAAATACAACGTTAACACTTCAAAAATGTTGTTTCTCTTTTGCACGTGAATGTTGCAATACAGTGACTGGAAGTGTGGAGCAACAAAAAAGCATAGGCTTTACATTTTCCTGTTTCCTGGGAGTGCCCATTTAAGGCTTTGAGTCGTGGCTCTCACCTCCCTGCTTTGGTTCTGGGTTTGCTGGGGGTTTCTCCTCCTGCTCCCCACCAGCGGGTCAGGTCAGCCGCTCTGCCCGGGATTCACCAGGGCATGGGGTGTCCAGCAGCTCTGCAGGTGCTGATGGCTTCTCATTTACTGGGCTTATCTCCACAGCAGGCATCACTTTTGAACTTTTATTTTCATTCACTTTTAATACTCGAACATTTAAATTAGGCCGATCCCCGCCTTTGGTACATGGGTGTAAGAGGAGCTCTTGTTGCTCTACTCGCTACACAACAGGAACCAAAATTCCTGAAAGGCATCTCCTGCCAGCACCCCAGCCACAGGGCATCAGGCTGCTCCTGCCACAAGCCCAACAGGGACCGTTACACTTTCCTTGGAGAAACTGAGTTTTTTCTACCCCATAGCACTGACGCCTCACAAATTCCCAGTGCAGCAGCAAAGTGGGTACTGGAGCCTAAAAAACCTCTATATCAGAGCTGCTCTGTTATGGGTCAAAGTGAGGTGAACTCTGTTAAAAAAAAGCATTTTATTGAGCAAAAAGCAAACAAGAAAGGGCATAATGGCATTTAAATTTACAGTCAACTTTTTTATTGTTGAATCTTTCAAAATGAATCTGCTAGGAAACAGTCTTTCATGCTTTGAGTCTCCAGTTTGCCACTGTTACCTGAATCCTTCTCCGGTGTGACTTCAGTTATTTCAAATACAATTGAAGTCACCAGAATTAGGCTGCAGAAGAGTGTGACAATTCACTGCAGAATACAGAAAATTGCACAGATATAAATTGCAGGAATTTACCTACCTAGGCAAATTTTTGTGCTGATGAACTATAAATAACATATGCAATGGTTTCTCTTTGGTGATCCCTCATTATAAAAATAACATCAGAGAAATAAAAATACTAATCATAAGCTGGATTCTGAATAGCTTGAACTGGCATTTTTGCTTCCATTTCTTCATCATTGCACATAATCAGAATTCTGCTTCCCTTGGTTTCAAATTATGACATTAAATTAAAAATTGCAATGTAAAAATAACTAATCTATGTGCAGTTACTGCCTTCTGGATGATATTTCGTATATGCTTGCACGCTTTTCTCCATTTTCAGGATAGCTAACAACTATCCTTTTCCTTTTTTTTTCTCTTTGTAATCAAGTTAATATTTTGAATCTGCTTGCTTAAAAGAGTTGGGAAAGTACAAACATTGCAAAACTTTTGACAGTGTTACTGGAACTGTGACCTGCCAACAAGAGCCATCAGTCTGCAGTCTGTGGCCATTCCAACAAAACCAAATCTTGTTAAATCAGCAGGTCTAGGCTGCCTCTCCCCTTGGTAGATAACACGTTGCTCTGCCACCAAGGACCGGAAACAGGTTAAATACAAGGCTCAAATCAAGAGCAAGTTTCCCTTTAAATCCAACCAGCTAGGGTTCTCTTTATAACAAGCAGAGAAAAGGACTGGAGTGTAGTCAATACTTTCATATTTTCTATGGTGTTTAATAGTATTTTCTATAAGACCAACTCTTACGATAATAAGCAGCGCGGGGAAGAAAAAATAGACCAAGCACTTTTTTTTATGTAGTGTAGGTTTCTTTAAAATACTCTATTCTTGTCTGATTCATATTCAATTACTCTTCATATTAAAGTATGAGGACTTTAAGATTTTTTGCACAATTGCTTATGAAATTTCAGTAAGAGTTTTGAATGGGTAGGAAATAATAATCAGTGACAACTATTTTTAAAGAAATGTTTGAGAAGCCTACTGTTTTCTTTCTTCCAAAAAATAAGTCCTAAGAAGTTTGACTAAAATATATTGAAAAGCATACTTAGATTTCCAGTGCTACTCAAAGCATGGACTATATGGAAACATAAGCATTCAGCCACAGAGGTATTATTGCACACAGGTTTAAAGTACTTTTTCTCTGTAAAATATTGCATTATAGTTACCCTCCAAATTATGACATTTCTGGCTCTAGACTTGTACTTTCAATTTTTGATCACCTTATTTGCTTTATATTGTCCCTCAAAGTCAGCTTCCTTCTGTATCTCTGTTCCCTCTGCATGAATTTTTCTTGGCTCCCCAGTTAGGAATAACCTGGAAGGAGAAAATGGATTAAATTTTTTGCGATCAACAGCAAGTGGAGGGACAAATAAATGGGGTCGGACTGTCATCTCAGGTCACTTTATTTGCTTCATCCGGAATCCCATTACAAAAATCCCAGAATGGCAGTTTTCTGTTATTAATCTCTATTTACTCTTGTGACAGTACTGGACACACAGTGACCTTTGAGGGGGCTATTGTGGAAGAAATGAATGGCAGCCCTTTCAACAGCATCCATAGCTGCTTGATGTATGTGTATCTACTTCTGAAACATGATCTAGAGGTGGTGGAAGTAGCTGCAAACCAAAGGAACATACTTTGTTCTACTGTTTACTTTGTCCCATAATTTGGGGCTATTACATTTCCTAGACAGCTGCCAGTTAAGTCTTGGAAACACTTCTAGTTCATTGAAATTCACAGTACACTAAAGTAACAAGGTGCACTAGATGGTCAGTGCAGATTGACAACATCTGGCTCTGTTCTTCGGAAATATAAGTGAAAAATCAGAAACTAAACAAAATTGGGATTGGAAGAAAAGCCATTACATTTAGTAGAAATTCTGAGAGTATTTCTGCTTTTGTCTTTCAGTCTTTACCATCTGCAGACAAGGCTGTGACAAACATGATGCCAGCAGTCTCTCTGGTTATTAAAGGTTAAATTTCATTTGATCTGATGAATTACTTTTTTCCTTCCCTCTGCAGATTATTCAGAGGATAAATCCATTTCCTGCTCTTTGCAGGGGGAAAATGAATGTATAACCACATTTCTACTGGCTGTGGATGAACAGGGAAGGACAGTCATTCACAGCATAGAACGGAAAGGTAAGCAGTGAATATTGCTTTTTGTAGGTGAAATCTGATTTAAAACCACAGACAAGGTTAGCGATCTAGAAGCAGAGCTGTTTGAAGCAGCACAGCACCTCCTTGTGTTTGTAGCTCTTCTCTGCCCAGCCAAAGAGCACCTCCTCAAGTACTTATTTAATGCAGTGGTGACATAAATACTTGGCCTTTCGTGAAAAATGGGCAGAATGATTCTTGGGCTGTAAGAATAAGTTAATTTTTTCAAAGCCTTGTGCAGTTTTAAGATGATGATACCAAACATCATTTGCATTATATGATAAAACCATAATTCACTTTGAAATGATACATACTTCATAGACAGACAAATACTCAAAAGACT
Source organism: Cnemophilus loriae (assembly GCA_013397755.1). Taxonomy (NCBI): domain Eukaryota; kingdom Metazoa; phylum Chordata; class Aves; order Passeriformes; family Corvidae; genus Cnemophilus; species Cnemophilus loriae. The sequence goes on from VZTF01008849.1 coordinate 1,440,001, forward strand.
GTTTAATTGGGTACACCTGGTGAAATTCTAAAATATATTTATAATTCTTTTTAATGTTTCAGTATCATAGAATCATAGACTGCTTTGAGTTGGAAGGGACATTAAAGTTCATCCAGTTCCAAGCCACAGGCAGGGATGCCCCTCTCAGAGCCCCATCCAACCTGGCCTTGAACACTGCCAGGGTTCAGGCATTCACACCTTCTCTGGACAACCTGTTTTAGGGCTTCACCACCCTCACAGTAAAGAATTTCCTGCTAATCTAAACGTACCCTCTTTCAGCTTAAAGCCATTGCCTCTTGTCCTGTCACTACATGCCCTTTTAGAAAATCTTTCCCCAGCTCTCTTGTAGCCCCTTTAGGTACTGGAAGGTGCTCCAAGGTCTCCCTAAAGCCTTCTTTTCTGCAGGCTGAACAACCCCAACTCACTCAGCCCATCCTCATGGGAGAGTTGTTCCAGCCCCCATTAAGTTTTGAATATTTTACAAAACTAACAGATAGAGAACAGATCTCTTTATGTCCTTCCATTTAACATTAGTTCTTCATTTACAGCTGTTTCATTACTAATTTTTCATTAAATCTCTTAATCAGGTAGGACAGGAGAGAACACAGACACCGCTTTTCAGCAGCCAAATAGTTTCTCTTCCAGGGAATAAAGATGTCTTCGTACTAAATGTTAGTTATGTTTTAGGCAAAGCCACGCAGTTTGTAACTTCTGTTTCCACAAATGGGGTTTATTTTGTTAAGCCTTTGTGTAGCCTTTCTCTAGCAGACTTGTGAGAATGAAATTGATTTTACTGCACAAAAAAAAGCAGCTCCTGCCATAAGAATATTAGTCTAGAATATTGGGTTTTGTATAGGTTACTAGTACAGCAAAGGTGCTTGTGACAAAGTTAGCGCTAAAGAAGCACATCTCTTAAAATACACCTCTACATCCCTAAGATGCAAGAATTTAAAGGTAAGATTTTATCTTTATTAAATGCTTCATTATGCATTTTAAGTAGATTTGAAAAAAAAAAAAAAGAAGAAATGTCTTATGGAAGGCACAGTTCATTGACCTCTATGTAATGGCCCTCCCACAACGCTACAATAACCAGTTTCACTGTCATCTGCTGTTCTTCTCCTGTGCCTTAAAATATGAACTGGGATGAGGCCTCAAGAAATTCTCTAGAAATACAATTTCATTCGTGGAACTGAAGCCAACATGGCACCAGTAGCCAGAACACCAGTCCACTGCTCAAACCAGAGCCCCTCAGAATTAGTTAACTGAGGACATCAAGCAAAAACAGAATGTGAAATGCAATCAAGTAAGACAAGCCAGACCGTAATGAATTTTTTAACGTTCTGAAACCACAGTTCAGCAGAAAATTTTGTAAAATAGTAGTGTTCACCAACTTTCATAGACAATACTTTCTAATATTAAAAGAATCAAACTTCTTTCAGTTTTGGTGAAGCAAAAATTTCAGTTTTAATTCTGACTCTCTGAAATATTTTATCATTAAATTTATTGCAGAACTTGAAATGCAAAATTCCTTCAAATTGCCCAGTCCAACATTTTCAACAAGTCTGAAGGAATTTTTTCCTCATTGTTTTCATAAGAGAAATGCAGTTCCCTCTATTTTATTAATATCACTGGTGACTTTACCCTGACATAGATCTCACTAGAATATTTTCTTCTGCAACTCGCTGAATATCAGTTAATTGAACTAGAGCTCCAGCCATAACATTGTAAAATTCATAATTTTGTCACCTCAGCCCTTTTTTTAATAATTATATTGAGACAGATCTGAAATCGATTTTCTGACTTTTCTCTTCAGAATCTCTGTCTGTATCCAGCAGCTGCTGATTGTTGTGGTAGAAGAACAGTGGAATAAGTTAGCAATTAATTTTTAAAACATTTTACTGCAGTGTTTTTCAGCTGGTTTGACAAACCCTTTAGCAAGCTAGCAGGAGAAAAATAACATGAACTTGAAGAGAAAGGCGAGTCCAGCTCATGGCAAATGAGAGTCTCAGCACACCTCTTGGCTGTTTTTAATTGCCTAAAGTCTATTGACTGGTTATCCACAGTCATAACTGGTTTTGTTTCCACAGATTGTGCACAGCATCCAAATATCCCAATGATAGTGGTGGGTGTCACCCTTGCTATCCTTCTCATTGGCATTGTTTTACTTTGTATATGGAAGTTGCTGGTGTCACTTCAAGACCGAAAAGAGGTGGCCAAGTTTGAAGCAGAAAAATCAAAAGTTAAATGGCAAACGGTATGTGAAGTGCATTGATTTTATACAAGGTTCTTTAATTTGGTTACACGATGCACAACTGCCTTTAAAATTCTGGGTCTTGATTTTGTTCTTTTAAATGGATAGATTTTGCTGGTAGGTTTTCACCACATTTAGTATTCTATAAAGTAAAATTATGATTCTTTAATGGATGAAAATTAAGTAGTGTTTAATCTCCTGGTTTAATTTCTTCCACGTGTAAGAATGTGTAGATAACTGGTTTTTATTAGCTGTTTTTAATTAGTACCCAGTCTTCGATTAATCCTAACAAGGTTGTTGTCTGCCTGTATGATTATCAGAGGGGTACCCCTCTGCCCACAAACAGAGCTGTTTAGGAAAGGGGGGCTGTTCCTGGCCTCTGTAATGATCCAAGCCCACTCCCACAGAGCAGAAGGGAATGGAACTGTCCCAAATGTAGGTGAAAGGACAGAGACATCCAGGCCTTGTTTTCTATCTATAGCTCTGGACATCTAATGCAAGCTCACACCACATGTTCCCTTTTCTTCTTTCTTTCCTGCCCTTGACTTTTTTGCCCTTTTGCAAAAGCTTTAGGGCTTCTGAGGATCTTTTTAAAAAAAGCATGTTGAGTAAGCGTTTCTGGTGGGTGTCAGGAGGACAGGCAATGTGTTCACGTGGCTGCATTCTCCTACAAAGTCCTGTGACTGCAACTTTTTCCAAGAATGGGCACTGTCAGCCTTTCAGCTTTTGAGCTGGGAGCAATCACTAACTTACAGGCAAGGCCACCTGAGAATGTTTTCTTGATCCTCCAGGAGAACTTCGTATGGTAAGAGGGAAGGGAAGGATACAAATGATAGAAGCATTTTCATTTTCTTTACTGTCACAAGAGGAAAGGATAGGAAGTGATTGATGAGAGGCCAGGATGAAAAGCTCAGGTGAGACTTGCCCTTATGCCAGCACACAGTAGGTAATGTACGTGACAAGAGGACCATGACAAGTCACATCTCACCATGGAGACACTCTCTGTGCTTTTATAATGGTCCAACTGCCAGATTTGATACACGAATTGTATCAGACACATTTGATGAGGTTTGATGATGTGCATTACTTTCATCTTGAAGGCTGATGTGAAGGAAAACGTGTTCCTGACCCCAGGCTGGTCTGTGCTGCCTGAATTCAGATCAGTCTGAATTTCAGTGGGTTGAAACGTAAGTGAGCTACCAAAAGCTATTCTAAAGTCCTCAAAGATACAACATTACTTCTATACAAACATTGTGTGACTCCCATTTAATCCGTTTTTGTTTGGTTTTGATTTTTTTGTTTTGTCTTTGTTTTTTTAGGAAACAAATCCACTGTACAGAGGCTCAACAACCACTTTTAAAAATGTGACTTACAAGAACCAAGATAAGCATAAAAGGGCCACGGCTGCAGATTTCTATTAGCACCTCCGACACCACAAACTTGGTTTTACTGGCAGGAAACCTAAAACACTTGTTTCTTCTCAGCTGATTATGTGATATTTGTTTGCAAGTTGCAGTGGTATAACCATTCTGTTAGCAAATATATATCTTGTGTTGGGACAAATAAACATAACATATTAGTAGAAAGGTTAGCAGAAATATTTTTTTTTAAATGACCCTTTATTGTTAAAGCCCTCATCTTAAAAAAATGGCATCACAAATAATTTTGATTTTGTCTTTAATACTGAGGATTATAAATTATCATGTAAGCTTATTTTTTTGTTAAATTAGGTATATACAGTGAACTTTATACTACTATGTTCATACACACAATCCCATAAATTAATGTTTAGGAATGTATTTGTACCAGTCTATTTGGTAGAAGGGTTTAAATTTAGAAAACATAATTTTTTTCGTGAATGCAGTTTAAACTACTGAGGATTGAGCTTGCTTATATCACCTGTGTGACTAAGTAGTTTCTCACCAGAAAAAAGTAGTTATATTGCCTGTCTTCTGCAAATGTAAGTTATACAGAAACATTTCTTCTCTAATTCTTCTTTCTTGTCCTGTTTCCCTCTTTCCTTTTCCTTGTTGCTCTTTGATGTTCTTTAAGGACCTAGTCCCTGGGATTATCTCAGGGAAAGCTAAATCAAGCCAATCAAGCCTTATTTGCTTGCAGCTGTTTTTTAATCCAGGCATGGACTGCTTTTTATGTTTTCTTTTAAATTCTAGTAAAAAGGATACAGAGAAAAAGATAAATATTTATAAATTAGAGACCCCAGTAGACACAGTTTTAAACCAGAGGATTAGCAGAACTCCATTTCACCATTTACGTCCTGTAAATGATTTGGGCGCTCACAATACACCTCACATGCTGGACCATCACAAAAAGTGGCCCAGGAGCCCTTTGCATGCAGAAATGTTCACGCAAAAGACTTACTATCACACACAAAGACAGTAATCTTTTGTTGATATGTCCAAAATTGTGAGGTTCTTTCAATGCCCAGCAGCCAAACTGCTTATTCTTGTGCGAAATAACATATTCAGCTCTTTTGGGCTGGGTTGTTTGGTTTTGGGTTTGGTTGGGTTTTTTCTCCCCAAACTAAACAACAAAAAGATCTATGGATTTCATGTCATATTCATTTCCATTATGTTAATAAGGATTTTTAAACCTCAGTTTTAGCTAGTTACAAATGACCTGCCATAAATTTTTAAACTGTAATCTGTTAGCATGCATAGCAATGGGTAAAGAAAGCCTCAAAAAGTAGCTAACATGCTGGCACAGAAAAATTACAACACTGGGCTATTTTAAGCTAACAATAATGAACTTTACTTTTTAATATCACTTTTCAGCTGCATTTTTTGCTACTCTGAAACAGATGGTCAAAATGTACATATGAAGATACTTAGAAAAGAAGACTAAGAAATCAAAGGTACTTTGACGCTGTTACAAACAATCACATACATTCCCTAAGGTAAATAGGGAATTTGATCTGAAAAAGTATTGATCTGAATACAAAAAGTACTTGATCTGAAAAAGTTGATGTCCATTTTGTAATAAATATTTACAGAGTCTGTGCAACTTCAGTCTCCATATCCTCCACAATTTCTGGAACTGAGACTGGTATATTAGCTAGCTCTGACCCATGCCTGTTTTAGGGCCTGATCCAAAGCCTACTGGAGTCAATGGCTACAGATGTAGATCTAGTTTCAGTGAAACTATTAGTTTTGGTTTAAAAAGGTTGTTTTGTTTAAACAAACTGATTAATACTGTCTGTTAATGAATTAGAACCTATAGTACATATTTCTGTGCAAAGAGGAATAGTATCAGATGCCTTTGGAAAGAAGGTGATGCTAGAACCATGTATTAAGTACAAAATTACAGCAGTGTGATGGAAATGATGGCTGTGATTAAACTGGAACAGATTCGCATCTGTGCTCTGGTATTCCTGTATATCTCATAGTGGAAACTGCACAGACAAAGGCTCGCATCTGTGGCCCTTCCAACCACTAGACTCCCACAGATGTCACTGCAAGTTACATATGGGACCAAATCCTGTTTCCTTGGCACATAGATAAACCCATGGGATGCAAAACTGGCCCCTGAATCGGCTCAGATTCCACTTGGGTCAGGACTACCTAAAGGACTAGGGAAATCTGGATTTAGCCCATGGAAGTTATCTGTTACTCTTTTGTTTCTCACGTAGAAGTCATCAAATTATAAACTTTCTCTGAAAGAAATTAAAATATTTTTATTACTTTTTAAGTAATAAAAATCTATACTTTTTATTAAATACCTTTTAAGTTCTGTTTCTGAGATCTGATTTTGCTGCTCAATATTAGGGTTGAAAGCCTTTCTCCTGTAGGCCGCCCATTTCAATATTTCAACATATCTCAGCCTTCAAATGTTAATAACAAAGTGGTGCTTGCATTTCATATCAAACGCCTGGTGCTCTACATTCCCTATTCCTACAGGAGATCTCATTTCACAAACCTCGCTCTCTTCCCGTCACTTATGTCTTCTGATCATCAGCAGAGACCCAGTTTGGTATGTTTACAGTCCAGTTGCTCCTCCTTACAATCTCTCTCCAAATTATCAAAGATGTACAGGAATCAGGCAGGATGGTTTGCAATTTCCCTGCTGTGACTGACTGTACTGTAAATTTTCTGTGCACCTTCCAAGTTGTCAGGATGGAAATCACTCAAACAATTAAGAATTCATCAGAAGAGAGAAAATAGAAAGACTTGGTGAAGGAGGTTTCTATTATTGAGGGATATCAAATAACTCGACTCATTCATATGAGCCATCCTTTTAACAGCATTAATTTAGATCATAAATTTTTACTAAACTCCCAGATTTCAAGAACTTTGAACATCTCACTTGGCATTCACTCTAGAAACAAGAGTGGTATTCATCCTTTTTTATTAACTATATAATTTTCATCTTGTAGCATTTGTATCAAAGTTCATATTTTTCTCCTTTTTTATTTTTTCTCCACCAAGCTGTAAGTGAGTTTGTGTGTGGTGAGTGGGATGAAAAAGTCTTTCTGCTGCTTTCACAAACGCTGTTTTGACCTGAGGCTGGACCTTGAGAGTGGCCAAAACATTTTTAATAGTAATACTTCTATTTACTAATGAATTACATTGAATAAAAGAAAAATCATTAGCAATTTTAAGGTATTTGTATATCTCATACACCCTATAGAATAGTAATTTCAGTAATGTATGTTAAATGGATAATTTTTCATTCAATTTATAAAAGGTGCATGTTAATTTGTATTGTAAATGTCCAGATTGCATTCAAGTTTGTTTTGTAATGTAACTAGTGGGTAATGAGTCTGGGATACAAGATTCAGATGTCAAGTGCAATACTCTCCATGTCTCATCTGCCTTTATGTAGAAGTTCAAGCTTGTTTTGCAGTGCGTATAACAGAGTTATTGCCCCCCAAAACTTATCACACACAGTCTAAAAATAAAAAGAAGAGGCAATTTTTAGCTTCATCTATTTGAAAGAAACTGGTAAATCATTCAGCTTGTTTGTGTAAAAAAGGAGTTATTTGACCTTGAATAAAGATTGTGAAATTGAATAATTTTATAATATGTTTTCTTTTTGTCCATTCTTCATTTTCCATTTTGGCATGTATCTTTATCACTGTTTTCACATGATTTCACAAATCTTAGCAAATTTCTCATGCTTCAGCATACCCTAGAAATTATTTTCCTGCCCACTTTTAAAACACAGCACATGAAATTTAATGTCTAGATTTTTTTCGTTTACAATCCTTTTCAAGGAAATGACTTAATGGACGAATGTTGCAAGCAGCCTATTTCTGGAACACTGATTGATGACATATGGCATTCTTTCTTTCTTTGGAACTAGATCATCTTTAAGTTTTCTCCCAGCCCAAACCATTCTGATTCTTTTGTACAGATCCCTAAGTTGCACAAGTTGCTTAAAGCTAAAGATTCTGTGCATTCCGTCAGGGTAACAGCAGCAATATCTTTTTGGAAATACACAGCAAAGTGCATATTTTTTCTTTAGTCCTTTCTTAAATTCTGGTTCATAAATCCTCCGATATGAGACTGACTATATATCTGATTTACCAGAAGGCAAAATATTGACGAGAACAAAAAAAATCTATGTCTACTTATTTTTATTGAATACAAAGTAAGGTATCTAACACAAGGATTATTTCACCTGAGAAGAAATTGGTTAAAGAAAGAGGCAAAATAAAATTTCTTTGGGTTTCCCCATGTACATATTCTCTAATGAACACAGTAAATGTTTTTATATTAGCTGTGGGATTTTGGAGTCTAATTTTGGAGCATGTAAGCATGGCTGAGAAAAAATGATCAGCTCTTGTGGGAAGGAGTGTACAAGGTGCAAAGGCACATTCTCTCCCAACCTGTGAAATCTGTCAGCAGTGAGCAAACATTATGTCCCAGAATTTCTGCAAGCATATATATTTGTTCCAAGTGTTACACCCAGTCAAGTTTTTTTCCAGCCAGACTGATAGTACTTTGTTAGTGGTTGTCTGTTCTTCCTGAGTAAATGACAAAGCTTAAATTTTTCTAACCTTCATTTTTGGCCACTCCAGGTAATATCAAAGCCAGGCCCAGCTCACCGCCCCTCCTGTTTAATGCACTGTTGAATCAGCAGGATTTGCAGAGAGGCAGTGGGACCAAGCAAGGGGTGTTTTGGTGGTGGCTGCAGGAGACCAGGGCTGGCTGGTGGGGCAGCGTGGGCATTCCACCCTGGAGGGAACACACTGACTGAATGCCTTGTGCCTCTTGAAAGCGTCATTTTTCCTGGAGGTGATAAAAAGTTTCCTCAGTGCTTCAATGTCAGAATCAATGTTCACTCCCGTTTTTTATAGTGGAACCTGCATATTTTCTATTACCCTGATTTATGAAGCTTTGTTCTGATAAAATAAAGAGTGTTTGTGCTTAAGGAATTGGTTAGCAGAGGGTAGAGGACACCTCTGGCCTAACAAATCAGGAATGGTTTTGCATACAAACCTGTTTGCATATACTTAAAAAAGAGGAAAAGAACTATCAGTCTCTCAGATGCATTTAAACCAGGAAAAAAAGTTGTGGAAGTTTTATGGGATTTATATCTATTCTAAATTTTTTACTTAGCAATTATATGATGGCTTTATTGATTTGTTTAAAAAGGATATTTGTTGATCACAGTATGTGTAAGTTCTGGTATTGAGCACAGTGAGTCATATGTTTTGTTTAGTAACCAAATTGACAGTGTAATATTAATAGCTTTATTTTGGGAACACATTAGGCATCCTTTTGGTGACAAATCTTTGCAAAAAACTGCTTCCTTCTACTATTGATTTCACAGCAACAGTACTAACAAGAATGGCAAAAAATGACTGTGTTATATCGAAGGATGAATGACACAGCAGGTATGGTTTTGCCGAGCATCTCAAATGGAAAGGATAAGGTGAAGAAAGGCTCTGAGAAACAAATAGGGATGGGCCAGAGGCAGCTCTGGCCACATTAGCCATGTTTTATTGCAAGTATTTCAATACTGGATTTTTTCTCTTCATGCCACATCAAATGAACTACATGAATATCTGCCTGCTATTGAATTTGATATACCTGCCAATCCACAGCCAGTCTGACATGCTAGATTTATAGTAACAGTAAAATTTCTACCCATTATTAAATCATCTACTATAACAAACTATTCTAGACTTGTGCCAAGTGAGCATTTACTGGGGGAGGGGGGATGGAGAGCTTGGAAAGGTTAGGATTCACCTGCGGATGGCTCACGTGGCGCAGTAACAGCCACATAGTAGTAACACGCTCCATTTCATGCCTGTGAAAGAATCGCTGCTATTTAGCAGAGTTTTAGAAGCATAAACTCATAGTAATGCTCTTGTCACCCTTTAAAGGAGTTTTTCAATTTGAAGAAGTTTCTAGCCTAAAGCTAACCGTCTAGCAAATAAAACTAAGAAGTCACATTTAGAAAAAAAACACATTCTGACTAATGAACATAAAACTGGCAGTTTACAACTAGGGATTTGACTTAACCTGAAACTGGCCAGTACAGGCTGTTCTGTAAGGCCGTGTTACCCAATGTGAGCTGACAGGGACGGAAACTGCAGAGCCCTGTGGCTGCAGCAATTACCTGGGAGCATGGGAGACTGGAGTGGTGTGACAGAAACACACAGGTGGGGCTGCCAAAAGGAGAAAGGGTGTCACTGCTCATGGTTGGGATGTGTCAGAGGAGGTAGGGAAGGTGGAAGCGGTGCCTGTGGTGACTATACCCAGATGTAACACGACTGGCAGAGTTGATAAACGAGAGCAGTTCTGTTTCTGGGGTAAACAAAAAAACTTTTAAGTGAAAGGGAAGGTGAATGCAAACCGGGGAGTTGATTCGAGATGTCTGGGAACTGTCATTTTCCAGATCCAAACAAGATGTAAGACAGTGCCTCCAAAAAAAATGGAATTATTGCTTGTTGGGCACTGCTAATGCAAGGAATTCTGGGCCTTCTTTTTCTTCCTAGGTATTCTCTGGTTTGTTATTCCCATTCTGGCTGGTTTGGGAAAAAATGAGAACTGTCTTCAGACTCCAGACTATGAACAGAAATTACTGTGTAAGGAGGTGCTGAACACATGACACACTGGATCTGTGTGTGTGCCTTGCAAAAGCAATGGGTTTGTTAGCAAATGGAATTAGTGTGAATTTAATGATGGCTTTTATTTGTGGATGCAGGTAATGAACATGCACTGGATTAATATCTCTGTATAGATCTCAAACAGGAGGTGAAGTCTAAGACAGGGGAAGGAATTGAACATTTGTGTAGAGTACCTAAATAGCAAAGGCAGATCAGCTCAAACAAGTGCATATGTATATACATATATATACATATATATATATATATATCTGCTATATACATATATATATATATGTACAAGTATACACAAAAAGGAAGAAAACAGGCGATTAATAGAGACATTGGGTTCCAGACAGAAAATAAAATAAAGGAGCCAAATCACTACAGCAAATGCCTTAAAGAAGACAAATAAACCCTCAAACAACCAAAACCCCCCATCCCCAAAAATCGGAAAGTTATATTGGAAAGTTATATTTCATGTGCAAGGTATTCTAAACTGACATGAAGTTTACTTCAGAAGATCCTGCCAATCATGTTGGTTCTACAAGCCACTAAGTCAGCCAAGATGTCTTATTATTGTAAATAAGGAAGTATACCTTAGCTATAAATAGCCAGGTCAGTATAACTACAGCTGCACTAGAAAGGATTTACCAGTTTGGTCAGAACAAAATAGATTGAGGACAGTAAAGAACTGTTTAGTCAGAGAAAGATCTGAATAGCAAAGAAAAAATAGCAAAGAAAACCACTTATAATTAATAAGTTGCTAATTTGTGTTTAGCAAAATATTTACAAAAATACTTTGAGAAGTTAATTGTTAGGAATACATAAGCAGAATGTTATTACTTTGATCTTGCTGAAATCAGCAGCAAAATCCGCTTGAAGAGGGACTCGTTCCCACAGCAGCCTCATTTTTGCTCTCTGGTACCATTATTTTTAAATGTTGTATCATGAACAGAGCTGAATTTCTCAGTGTGATCCAACAGCGGGTTCTGGAGCAAGAGAGTCCTTTCCTGGAGCTCAGTACTCAAAGCAGTGGTGAAACACTCCTGAAGAGATGTAGACAGTTCTGAATGGCCAGATTTTCATAAATGGCTCATTAACAAGCTTCTCTCCCAGAATCTGAAAATTTCAGAAAGCTGCAGCTTTCCTGAGAAGAAGTACATCACAGCCCCATGAGAGTTACAACTCATCTGTCTTGCAAAGTCAGATCACTCCTAGACCAGCTTCTGCAACAATATTTCCTGCTGTTTGTTCTGTCAAGACTTTTTTATCATTTGTTAAATGGGGAGGAAGTCCTCCACTTAACTACTTCTTTCTAAGTGTTTGGCTTCTCGTTCTTCTCAAGTCCTTCTTCTACCAAACTGAGAGAGAGAAATTTCCCCAAGTCCAGAGGTTTCTGTTTTCCATCCTTGTATCATGATTGAGGTAGACATGGGGAAACAGTTCAGTTATGCTCCAACACTGCATTTATTTTCTATACATTCACATATGTTTATATACTTACTTGTCTGCTATGCACAAAAAACACACTAGGAACATGCTTTTGCAGATTAAAACCAAACTGTCCTGCAGATTCCCATAAAGTTACTCTATTTTTAACAGAGAGGTTCTGCTTTTCACTTTCCCCAAGACTGAAGCTCAGCCCAAGAGGGGCAGCTCCTGCAAATATTCGACTGAAGACACAGATTAACAAAATGGAAGATTGCAATTATTTTTCCCCATGCCAAAACATAAAATTACTTCGAGGTCAAAGCTGACCTAGTTAAAAACACGAGTCTCCAAGTGGGGTCTGGGACAGTGGGGATGTTCAGGTACAGAACAGCAAACCTGGGAACACAGACTGTGCTGACGGTGGCCTCCCACCGCCAATGTCTCTATGTGTTTTCCGGTTCTTCTTAAGATAAATGTACTTGGGGAGCATGGAAGAGAAAGCAGGTATTTTCAGATGGAAAATAAGGTTATTACAGAGCGATTTATCTGCTTGATTCCAGAGCTCTGACGTGGGCAGACGACCCGAGCTGCATGAGCAGCATTTCGCGGCGCGACCTCCCCCGCACCCCTCCCGCAGCCTCACGGGGGGAGCCCGCGGGCTGTCCCCCGGGGCCGCCCCTCCTTCGCCGCCGGGGTGGGATCGCCGCTCTGCCCTCCCCGGGGCAGGGCAGGGCAGGGCCGGAGGGTCCGGTCCCGCGGCGGAGCGGAGCGGGGCGGCAGCGGGCGGGCGGGCGCAGCGCCG
>VZTF01008849.1:1452568-1508782 GCA_013397755.1 Cnemophilus loriae
CCGTGCGGGACCGCCGGGCCCCGGCGGCTCCGAGCGCCACGGGACGAGGGGCCGGCGGCGGGCGCGGAGCCCTTGGGGACCTGCCCCGCTGGCTCTGCTTCGCGCCATGGGCGTCCTCACTGCTTCTTATTCCGCTGCCCATTGCGGTCCTCCGTGCACCCGGAGGGAATAGGGATAGTTTTTTTTCCCCTCATTTCCAGTAAGTCTCAGTTACTTTCATTATTATCACATAAGCAGTTCTCACTGCTTTTTTGGAGGGAAGGAAATGGGAGGTAAGGAGGAAGGAAATTAAGCTATCTTGTTCGCCTAGTTTTGTTCCAGCCGTTTATTCTTGATTAGCTGTGTTGAGCCCAAGTAAACAGGAACTTGGAGGTACTGGTCAGCAATCAGCTCTTCATCTGGGGCTGCACATCAGCTCCAGGCTTCTCTTCTGAGAGTTTGTTTCTCTTCACCTTGTCTTCGTGTGGGGCCTAGATGCAGGAGAAGTGGGTCTATTCCAAAGACTTCCCTTCACCCATTCAATTTCTAGAGCATAGATTATCTCCTTTCCTCTTTGGGTCGTCTGAGGCCTGCAGGTGTGCAGAGCTCCGTTGCAGCTCTTCATCTGCAGGACTTTGGGCACAGACCTCTCCCTGACACCAGGAGCTTTGTAACAAAACCCATCTATGCTGTGAAATGAATGGTGTTGCTTTGCAAGCTCAGAGGAGGTGAGCCTGGAGGCATTCCCAGGCTTGATGTTGCTCCAGTTGTCTCATTGCCCCACTTGAAGACAGAGCTGAGCTGGAGCTCATGGAGGTGTCACTGAGCCTGCCATCTCTTACGTCTTACTTCTGCGGTGAGCTGGCTGTTTCCTGGCAGTCTTCAGGCCAGCACAGCTCTCTTGCCAATTGCATTTTGTACATGGGGAATGGAAACCACATTTGGAAGGGGGCTCAAGAATTATGGTCTGGCTGTTGTTGGCACAAGTTGCCCCAGAGTGAAAGAGGGACGTTATTCACAGAGATCATCCAGATGGGTTATTTGTGTACGCTGGGAAAGAACCTTATCTTTTCTCAGCAGTCATTGCAACTCTTTGGAGCCTTACAGATAAGGGCTTTCAAAGGTTGAGAATCCTTCACCTTTGGGTTGTGGTCTTGCACCCCCCACCCCATGAAGGTGCTGTATGGGAGATGCTGCGTGCTGTGGATATTGATAAACTTTATCAAACTCACAATCTAAGTGTGAATCCCAGTATCCTGGTGAATTAACCTCATTAATCAGTGTTTACTAGTGCTAACATTCCAGTTTTTAGTTATCTAGCAAATTAACAGTGTATTTTTTGGTCAGCAAAGATAAGACTGCTGTGGAAAGGACATACCCATAGCATGAGAGGCAGAAACTCTTTCTGGCCATGTAGATAGAGACACCTGTGTTGCCCATGGAGGATTGGGTTGGATAAGAAGGATGAAACCAGTACAAACTGGAAAACTTCACAGAAAACTCAGAAGCAAAGGGCCAATCTGAGTATCTGTCACAGTGTCTGATAGGTTTTCAGTCAGCTTGAACACCTGAGAGCTGTAGAGTTACCATGGATCAAAGGAAACTTGCTCACCCCTAAATGGTTAAGGAATTAATGTAGGGTAGCTGCCAAGTGCTTGAAAGACACAATTTCGTGGATCAGGCTAGTTTTCACCTGCTGCCAGTCAGAAGGGCTTGCTCTTGCTCCATCACAGTCTGCCAATCTCTGCAGCCATGGGGGAAACAGCCACTTGTTAGCAGTGCCGCAATCTGCAGTGCCACCTCTCTGTAAGTCATAATGTGTTCTATGCAGAATCTGTAACCAAAAACCTCTCCATAATCTATATCCTCTCTGTTCTGCTCGTTGTGTGCACATTATATTGTTGAGCTGATCTCCTGCGTGCCTGTTACACAGCACTGTCGTGGTGCTGCTTGAAACATCTTCCTTTTTTAGGGCCACACCTAAGCTCTATGCATTAAACTCAGACACAGTACCTGGGTGGACCTCTGCATCTCATACTTTATTTGTGGGCTATTTCAGTCTGAGAGGGATTTTTTGTTATCGTAGTGGGTGCTTCAGTATGCCAGGTGTAGTGAATTACAGAAATTTGAAAGTATGCATGGCAGAAATTATCACTGTAAAATTTGAAGGCAAAATAGAAGTGCTGCTCAGGTTCTCAACACAAAGTCTCCTGAGGCATGAAATAAATATCTCACAAATAATGTGAGCAGAACTCCCTGGGTTATTTACCATTGGATTTCAGAGTGAACTAAGTAGCTGAGCTGTTACAGGCTTACATTTTGCTGATTTCCAGTTCCTCAGCTGCCCTCTTTTTTTTCAGTCTATATGCTCAGTTAAACTTTTGCTCCCAAGACATTAAACAGCTGACTTTTTTCACATACTTATAGCATGATGTCGCATATTTCAGTGAATTTCTATGTGATTCCAGGAAATCTGGGATGTCAGGCTAGCCCCACAACATCTGCTCTTGTGGAGGGTAGTCACAGATGGCTGAACAATATGTATCCGACAGGAAAGGCATACTTTAACCCTTGGCCACCATGGTATCTATACCATATCATGGTATAGATAAATCCTACTATTTCTGTGTCTTATTGACAATGCAGCTTATTTTCTTTCTGTCTCTGTAGTTGCAGAGTGAAGAATGAACATGGCAGAGAATATGGCAATGTCCGTCTTAAAATTTTTAGCTTTTATTTTAGTTGGACTCTCCAGTCTACACTGGGAATTACTTTGCAGTATAAAGCATGACCTCATGTAATACTTACACCTTGACTCCATTACTGTGACCTTTATTCTGTTATGGTGACCAGTGGCTTTTTTCTTCAAACATGACTGATGTTTTTGGGCACCTCTTGTTTTTGTTTGGGGTTTTTATTGCCTATCCAAATTGAGAAACATTACCTGAATACTTTATTTTTGTGAGCTTGCAAGTAGTCCACATGTTTAGAAAAATCAGCTGGCAGGAAATTTAGACCAGTACTCCTTAGTTTTTTGGAGTGTCAGTTATTCTGATGGACATTTTCAGTTTTCTTCCTGAATAGCTGCAATTAAAACATTTGTCTTTTAATACTATTTAATCAATTGCAGTATTCTACAGACTGAAAGTTTGTTGGGTATTTTTCCCCCTACAGATAAAGGGATATTTATAATCCAGAGTGAGAATTCCAGCTTGTGCATTAAAGTGGACAGAGCTGGCCTTGTTCTGGAAGACTGCGGTCAGGTCTCAGAAAAGATGTTGTGGAAATGGGTATCCAGCCATCGTCTTTTCAACATAGGCAGCAGTACCTGTCTCGGACTGAACATCAGCAAACCAGAACAGCCACTAACTATGCTTGAATGTGATTCAACTCAATACTCGTTATGGTGGAACTGTGATGGAAAAGCATTGGTTGGTGTATCAGAGTACAAATTAGCAGTTGAAAACAGCAAACAAGTTGTGGCCAAAAAAAAATCGACTTCTCAATGGAAACAGTATATGTCCTATGACGAAGACCTTTGTGAACACCCATTTCAAGGTAAGAATAAAATTTTGTCATAGAAGTGTAGATGGGAAAAGTTTCTGAAGTTCTCTTGAAGGAAGGTCAGGGGCTTATGATCTCTTCCAGTCTGTATTGTGGTTTGGGACTCCAAGTTTGTGGGGTTTTTTTTATGTGCAGGGGTGGAGACAAACATACCACACAATTGATATTCTTTTGTTAAAATGACCCCCAAACCCACCAGTATCCTTGCAAACCAGGAAATGCTTATTTCAAATCACCTGTCAAATTAGAAGGGTTACTAAGGATTTGCTGTTGCCTGTCCTGCAGCTTTCGTTATCAGATAAACCCAAAGAGAGATAAGAAAGGATTTGGAGTTCCTGTCACTGCAAATCAGTCTGTAATTGCAGTGTGCATGGACCAATGACTGCAACGTTCAGCACCTGGACTCTGAACGTGCCAAGCTTTGAAACAAAGATCAGAATTTTGATAAATCCTGCTGTACAGTAGTGAAGGTGTAGGAATGTACATCAAGACCCAGGTCTGCAGACCTGAACAGTTTTCCAGGTTTAAGGACTAAGATAAACCCACGGACTTCAAACAGCAACAGACAGCCTGTACCTTTACCCCTTCCTCAGCATTTCTATAGAGGGAGAAACCTGATGTTTGCACAGTGTCTCAGACTGAAGCTGTTGATTTTCCCCACTTGAACTGAGTGTTTGGGTTCCAGATCTGGTCTTAGTGGTTTCCCCTGTAGGTGTAGGTCAGCCTATGCTCTCACAAAAGCCCTTCTTTGGGACCCATGATAACTGGGAAAGTACTATAGTGCCCAGCTTCTTTTTTAAAACCTAGTAGAATTTATACTTAAGACCAGACAGAAAATACTTAAATCCATAAAAAGTCGTACACATTTGCCATGTACACACAGTGAGATGAAAGTAGACCTGGTTTAGCCCTATTACTGCAACATCTCAGAGATGTGAGAAGAGGATCAGCCTTAGGCAGGCGCTTCTAGCCTAGTTTCAGGACCAAAGCATTTAGTTGCGTTGGCAAAATCTCTTTTCACTTTCAGGTTGTATTTTCCACCTTCTACCACAGCTCATGCACATGCAAAGACAAGCCAGCCTGTTAGTCCATTAAGCAAGGAGTGTGAGGGATAGCTACCTTCAAAGAAAGAAAAATTAAAATATATATAACTGTGGTAAGAGGTCTGTAGCAATTGAATTTGGTTTCTTGCCAGGACTGAGATAATCCCTTGTACCGCCATAGCTGGCAGCATGGTAGCAGGCAGACAGAAGAGCAATCCTGATTTATTTTTTGACCTGTTCCTTGTATTGTCTGTTCATTCACATCAGAAGGAGATTTACAATATGTAAACTGCTCTTTTATATGTGCACAGCCAGCCATTAACTCTAGAAACTTCTAGGAACCTGGCAGTGTATATTGATTCTGTAGTTGAAGGACTTTGATCTTAAAGCTATCAATGTGGAATCTTTGATAAACAATTTCATTCAAAGGGTGATTGTGGTTCTTTGACCTTTTTTAGAAGCACTGAGGTTTAGGAGACACTCACTGAGGTAAAGCTTTTACAGCTTTCAGTTGCACTGAATTCTCTCAATATTTTGGTCTTCAAAGTACAATAGGAAACTATTTAAATATTTTGTAAGGCATTGATTGTGGCAACAGATGTATGTAGCATCAATTCTTTAGCTATGTTATTTTTCTCCATGGGATAAGAACTTATTTTTAGAAGTGTATTTAATATTCCTTTGTCTTACACATTTCCTTTCCCAAAGAATGACAAAGAGAATGGAAAACATGATAGAAATCCACTTTATAAAGAGTGAGTGAAGCAGGGGAAATAATGTTAAATTACTCATCTGTCATAGATTAATAAATAAGTAGAGTTTCCATCTCGGTGTGTACTGATGTAACTAACTGTTGTTTTATGTAGTTGTTCTGAAATGTAAATGCAGACTTTGTGTTAATTGATCAGATTTTGGGGGTTGTGGTTTTGTTTGGGATTTTTTTGTCAATGGAGTAAGTTACAAGAATGTGCCTCATGGTGACAAATTTCATAAATTATTTCCAGATTCTATTTACTGAAAGTACGCTGCTCACACTTGTAATGCTGTGTTATCAATTATAAATTAAAATGCGAAAGTAACTTTAGACATTTTATTTTTATCACTGCTGCTAAAAACAGGAATAATTACATATGGGGGCGAAAAAATGTTTGTGGTCTGCATTCTTTTAATCTCTGCATTTTATTTTTTCCAGAAACATACACCTTGCTGGGAAATTCTTTTGGTTTCCCATGCGTTTTTCCATTTAAATATAACAACAAGTGGTATTATGAGTGTACTAGAGATGGAAAGGAATCTGACTGGTGTGCCACAACAACTCACTATGAACAAGATGAAAAATGGGGGTTTTGCCCAAATGCTGGTAAGATGTTGCTTGTCTTCTGTCTCCCCCCTCCAAATAAAGAGTTTGTTCTTTATTATATATTTATACTAGGACACTCTCTGTTTTTGGATTACTTCCTTTCTGTTAGAGAGGAGTGTCTCTTTAAAAAGCACAAAGGAAGACTTTAGCCAGTTTGTTATAGTTATGCTGTTTGACCTTTGGAGACTCAAGTTCTCACCGCAACAGCAAAACTGCAGGGGGTAGCAGAAGGACCTTGTTCTGCGCAGCCCGTTGACCTTACCCTGCAGCCAAACCCCTCTGTCCTAGTGATACACAGGCAGCTTTGAGGAGCACAGAAACTAAGGGTTGCTCTTGCACAGAGTCGTTCTGCTTTTGACTGCGTTGTATCCTGCACATTCCTTTTCTTCTGTGCTTGGATATGTGTTGGGCCTAAAATACTAAAAAGCAATAGCTTTAAAAATACTTGCTGTTGAAAAGATTTTGGATGTGTAATCTTTGTGAATATTTCAGCTTCTTGCGTAAATAGGCAAAATAGTATCTTCTGTCAGTAGAAGTGGTTTGGAAAAGCCTTTCCTGCTCAAGCTACTTTTCAGATCTCTGTTCCAAAGCATCTTAAGAACAGCTGTAAATGTGTCTTTGTAGTGGGTATTTCTGGGCAGCTGTTACAATAGATGGTATTTGCAGCCTTGCTTATCCTTTTTAATTATAGTAAGTTTATTCTCTTGAGTACAAGGTCCAAGGAGATCCAGCGAGTGTTGCTCCACAAGTTAGGTGAGGTGTTCACAGTTTGAATATTTCAACACTTAGCTTTAGAAACAAATGATTAGCCAGAATAAATTAAAATGTAGCTGTGTTGGCTTCAAGAGAGCTGTGAAAATCACCACCAGCTGCAGATCAGCTCCCAAGTATTTTATCAACCGTATGAAATTTGGAGCAACATTTTATTTCATTAGTGCCCTATTTCCCTATGTGCGTTAACAAAGGAACAGGAAAGACGATCATAATCGTGCTTCCATTGGGATGCTGCTGTCATTAATTAATTGAATTGTTCAAGGTGTTGTGTTGCTGATTGGTTTGGAGTCTTGGGCAGTTGGTGATGAGTCTGTTTTTGAGTAGAGAGTGGCTGTGACATTTTTTGGAGGAAGAACCCCGACACACACGTCTGCTACCAGTTCAACCTCGCGTCCGTGCTGAGCTGGCATGAGGCTCGGGCTGCCTGTCAGCTGCAAGGAGGGGACCTGCTCAGTGTCACCGACCCCGAAGAGCAGAACTACATAAGTAACTTAAGCAGTGAGTAGACATTTCTCTGGGGGCCTTGTAGTTAGATTTCCTCCTTACCTGTGCGAAGGGGTAAGCTTTGGAGCCCAATACTCTATGGGATGTCTCTGTCTGTTGCTGCTTGTGGGGCTTTGTCATGTAGCACACCTCAGAAGAGCTATTTGAAAGAGCAAGGAAGAAGATGAGTTCCTACCTTAATAAACTGAAGTGCAGAAGTGGTGGTATGTGTTACGTGAGGGTGTAATTTTCTCAATTCTCCTTCCCCACAGAGATTCACATTCATCCTGCAGCTGTGGTTAGGGAGTGTGTTTGTTTACTTTGGAGAATTATATATGTGTTTACCTTCTCTGCAATGTACCTTGGTGTCCCTTTCTCCTGCTAAGTTTTCTTTGTAAGCTGGACTTCACCAAACACGAATGACAGGAGCATTTCTGCAGGCTTAAAGTAAATGTCCTGTATGGGAGAAATGCCGGCTCTGTTTTTATAAACGAATGTAACTCCTTCACTGATAAGCAGTTTGCTTTTCGCCTTGGAGTGAGTGTCTCAGATGAATTGTGCAGAGCCTTCTGAGAGCAGGGCTTTCTTGGGTATTTTACTGTGAGTAGAGAAAATCAAGTGGAGGAATGGGTGGTGGAGCTCTGATGCAAAGGTTGCCTCACATTTCTTGTCCATTGCTTCCCACTATTGCTGGCTTTCAATTGAAGGATATAAGCTAACAGGAAGTTTTAAAAATTATTTTATTGGCTTTTTGATATGCCTGCAAGGCTTTAAAGGTTTCTGAAAGTTGTTTAGTTTATGAAAAGCTGAAACAGGCTAGTGTTTATGTAAACAGGCTACCATGTATGTAGCTGCTTGTTCTAGATTTAACTTCTAAAGTCAGCAATAACTTGTGGAGGGAGGCTTTGCAGAATGAGTGGCTTTTGAAGGATTTCAGGTTTCTGAGTTTATTCTTTTTCATCTCTGTGTTGATTAACAAAGTAACAGACTTTTTCTAAGGACAAGAAAAAAAGCCAACCAGCCTGAACTTTCTGGAGACTGCTTTGAAGTTTTGTTTTATTCCAGTTGTAACAAGTCAGGACAGCAGGTCTATGCCTGTAGATATTTTAAAGCTTGGGGAAAGCATGCAGTATTACTTTGTTTATTTTTTCTGTTTCAGGACAGTTAAATACCACAGACATGATGCTGTGGATGGGCCTGAATCACCTAGATGAAGACGCTGGCTGGCAGTGGTCAGATGGAGCACCACTAATGTTTGTGAACTGGAGAGCAAGTACTTGATGTTCCTCTTGGATATGTTATAGCAGCATAATTATATGCTCTCTATAACTGCAGCTTGATGCAACACTGCTGTTCCTACAGCTATGTTTGAAAGTCAAATTAAGTGAATGAGTGCACTTTTATTTTTGTAGAAGTATTTATTCATAATCATGAACTGAAAGCCCTTCTAGGGATGTAACATCAAGTGAGATCGATCTGTTCAAAGCATTAATGGTCTAGTCCTTTTGTCATGTACTTTTAAAGATGTTTTTAAGGTTCCAGTTGCATATTTAAAAACTGTAGCTACTTTCATGGAGGAAAGGAATTTTAGTTTGTTTATGTTAACAAGCTGTAATTATCATTAGTACATTAACATGGGCTTTCTGACTTGGTTTGCTATGTTTGGAGGTCTGTCCACCAGCAATTATAACTTAGACACTCAACCTTGTTTCAGCCTCTCGTCTGAGAGCAGCAGCCAAGGAGGCATCGCTACACATGTAATTCATGGTTAATGTTCAACTGTCCATAGTACTAGTATAATATTACTAGAAGTTTGGATGTAGAGGGAAGTTTATACTTTAATTCAAGAAGCTGCAGAGAATCTTACAACACCATTTTACAACTAAGAACTGTTTTTTTGTAATTTTGTCCTTCTCAAACATGTGTTTGCAGATGTCTCTGATAAACGTTTTAAAGAAAATCATTGTGCAGTGATTAATCCAAGATTGAAGTATGGCTGGAACAGTTATCTATGTGAATCTGGATTGCCTTTTGTATGCAAAAAATATTTAAATAAGACAGAGCATGAAACGCTGGGTAAGTGTGTCGGTGTTACTGTATCCTGTTTGTGGTTGTATAAGGAGAGAAAGAGAAGCCACCTGACTATGAAGTCAGCAGAATAGGGTCACAGCTGCACTAAATGTGTGGGTTTGCTAGTTTGAGTTGCATACAATTTACTTTAACTGATGTAATAACACTTTCTTCTGTTTAAATTCAGTCATTGAAAACATGTAAAGAGTCTTAGAACAAACAAGTAATTTTAATATAAATAGCATTTACTTGATTCCTTACACCATGAGAATGCTCATTCTCTTTTATATTACAATAAGAGCCACACTTAGGAGTTGCAAAATAGGTCTTCAGTGTGAATAGAATTAACCAGTGGCACACAGAGAAGAAAGCTGTATAAATGCAGCACAAAATTTGCAGGGTTTTTTATGATGTGCTGTACTTTTGATATATGAAAAAAGCGTTGTACATATACTTCAGTGTTCATAGAATGGGTATAGGATATATAGTACATAGAATGACTCAGGCTCCTGTTCTGTTCAAACAGAATTGAGTTTATTCTAACATAAGTTTTTGTTTTTGTAAGAGCTACTTACATGGGTTCAGCTCCTTCCTAGTAACTTAAAGAAAGTTTAGCAGTTTGTTTCAGGTAGTAAGGAAAGACTTACCCAAACTTCTGTAGGTAATGCATCTGAAAAAGCTTTATCTGTCTTTGAACCAGGTTCAGAGGTAATAAGAGAGATAAACTGTGTTTTAAACTGAATTAGTTTTTGCACTAGTCCAGCAGCCCAGACAAATAAATCATCAAATAAAGTGGAAGTTCAGTCATCAAATAAAGTGGAAGAAATTTCAGTTTGCTTGGTAGGTGATGATCCATAGAGCAGATGTTTTGGCCTCCTTAAGTCATCATGGACAACTCTCTTTACAGCATTTGAAGATTTAAAAAACAAACATCTGAATGTGTTATGAACATAGCATAAGCTTGGCAATTCTGTCTAATGTGTATGAACTTTGTGTGCTCATTTGAAAGATACATGGAAGTACTGTGCCACTCGTTGTGACCCTGGTTGGTACCCACACAATCGCAACTGCTACAGACTTCATAAAGAGGAGAAGAGCTGGAACGATGCTTCTCTCTCATGCCAAAGTGAA
Source organism: Cnemophilus loriae (assembly GCA_013397755.1). Classification (NCBI taxonomy): domain Eukaryota; kingdom Metazoa; phylum Chordata; class Aves; order Passeriformes; family Corvidae; genus Cnemophilus; species Cnemophilus loriae. The sequence goes on from VZTF01008849.1 coordinate 1,462,973, forward strand.
AATGGCAGGCTCATTAGTATATCCTCCATGGCAGATGCAGAGCTGCTCCTTAGCTTGCTTGAAAGTGGTAAGTTTGGGGAGTTTAAGTGTGCAGGTGTTTCTTGAAGTGTTTCGTGGTGCTCTTTTGTGCAGCTCTTTAACGTTGTTACCCATCTATGCACTGTGTTACATGGCACACCCAAATGATGTTCGCAAAAAAAGAAATGATGTTGCATGCCCGTTCTAGGAATCTTAAAAATCTATAGAGTCACGTTTTCCAATAACCATTCTTAAAATAAAGATATGAATGCATGAAGCAGACACGGTGAGGCCATAGTAAACATGCTAGCTTTTGTCCTTTCGTGTTCGTGCCCGGTTCCTTGCAAAATGTTGCAAAATATTCAGTGATCAACCTTACACTAGAGTTGTGCTTAGAAGCAAAACCAATTCAGTGTATCTTTTGCGTTCAAGCTGGCCTCATCCACACTGCAAAATTGCTGCTGCTGCTACTATGAGGGCAGAGTCCCCTTTGATGTCAGCAGGGTGTATCAAAGCAGTTCTGCTAGTTCACATTGTCCTAAGAGGTAGCATAACTACACAAGGAAGTTAATGAACAAAAGCTCTTTGATGCAGCAATGCCAATACTTCTGTTGTCATAACTCTAGCAAAGAAAAGTGAATATTTTCTGCCTGCCACTGACACCACTGTGCTGGCAGAGCTGCACAGTTTGGTTGTGACTTTTTCTCTCAGAGATGGGTCACAGTGACACATGGACATTAGGAGAGTAACCTTCATATCATCTTCCTCACCTCTGTTAAGACCCTCCATAGGTACCAAATACCATTATCTGCCGGGATGCTGTAATGGATAGATGTAATTGTTCTCACCTTGTATTCAGCTTCAGTCTGCTGCCTCTCTCCAGCCTGCGTCAGGCTTCTCTTCAGGAGAAGGGCTTACACGCCTGAAAGCCCGAGTGCTTTTTCTGCCTGTAGTAGCTGGTCAAATAAGACTTTACATCAAACTGCAAGCCTCATCTCTTTTAAGTTTGTCAAGACACTGCTACAACTGTGCTGTCACTGGACCTTATAAACTTGGAGAAACCTAAAGCTGAGTGTGCCATGGAAAATTATACGAAGAAATATTTCACTTCCATGTCAGTTTTTCTGCCCCGTGCACTTAAAGAAATTGCATATCCTCTTAATTTGTATTTTTCAGGATTTTAAAGCATATTATCATGTATGTTGATTCTATTTTTAAAATTATTTAGTTTTCAAGAGCAGTAGAACATAGTCTCATCAATAAGGTTTCCTGAAATTTATACAGTTTGGGCTTTTTTCCTGAAAGGACATTCCTATGAAAGTTCCATTAATAATTTTTAATAGTGGTGTCAATGTTAAAGGAAAAACAGGCTTTATCACTTCACCATTAAAATCTGAACTCACTTATTCTTTTACAGAAAATGTAACAGAGACATGGATTGGATTATACAGTAATAACACCCCTGCTGTTTTTGAGTGGTCAGATAGCACCCCAGTAAAATTCTCTAACTGGCACAGACAAGAACCTAACACCTTTCAAAGAACAGAACAACTCTGTGTTTCAGCACAAGGACCTGTAAGTTTTCTTTTTAAAAGAATTAGGCACTTTTGTTTTAGCTCATAATAATTTTGTTTCTTGCTGTGTGTACTTTTTTAAAACAAGACCTGGAGTATGACTTTGTTTTTTGATTCCTAATGTATTCATGTTATGATAAATGCAGTGCAGCCTTTAGAAACCAATGCATTCTGCAGTGCTGATGCACAGAAAATTAATCACAGATTTTGAGCTTACGTTCAATAAAAAATGCTACATATATAAAGCCTGCCAAGTGGAAGAGAACAAATACGAGTGGGTATTTTGATAAAGTAATTTAAAATCCAAGTAGTGTGTAGTGTAATTTATGATGCGTAAGTTCTGGTCTTGAAAGTTTCAAATTCGTGTTTTGAAAAACTGTCAGCTGTGCCTGTATTATCTTGGTAAATACCTATAAATTTTATGGAGCATCTTTCAAAATCATGGTAGTCTAGGTCTACATAAAAGTCCAGAAGTTGACAGCAGGTGATTGACACCAGATCAGTCAGGGTATAATGTTAAAACAACATTGTTGTTTTGTTGGTATTCATGGCACTGTCAGTTCTTTTGTCATGTGGTCATGCATTTACTTTACTTTTGCAATTAGCAGTACTTAAACTTACTAATACATGACTTGCATAAGTAGCACTATAATTTTTTCGGTTTTTTTGCAAAGTGTGTTCTGTCTGAGTGTGAAAACTGTATCAAGAAGAGTTTCTGTTGTCTCTACAGTAGTGGGTCCAGGTTGCAATCTTTAACTCAGGGGAAAGCCAAGACAATTGCAATGACTGGGAAAAGTGTGTTCCTATTGGAAGCAGAAAATAGGACTTTAGAACAACTGGGAGTTTTAGATTCCAGAGCTGTATTTTACTTGGTTTGCAAGTGTAAACAAACAGATGGAAATGTAAAATACAAAGGAAAAGGAGGTTCAAGATAAAGTTTTTCAAGCATTGTTTTTGATACATGTCCAGTATATACAGATGCGTGAAAATTATCTGATACAGAGTTTGTAATATCTTGAGAAAGGACTGTTCAAATATAGAGATTAATCTTACAAAGAACTGTGATAGCTAGAAAGGAAAGTGCTCTGACATGGCCATAGTGTTAGTTAATTAAGATGCTTTACATCCTGAACACTGATTCAAAGAGACAAACCTGTTTGTATGATTGATTTGAGATGTCCTGCTGACAGTGTTCGTAGAAATAAATGGACTGTCTAAGGAGAAGTAAATGGAGTGAGAAAAATTACTTACTTTGTAGTGAAGAGTTAAAAGAGGAAGAGAGAGTGTAATCTAATGTTTGTGTAGATATGCATGAGAATATGGGTATATACAGAATATACTCCTTTTTATTCCTTAGGAAGGACATTGGAGGATTAAAAAATGTGAAGACAAATATTTCTATATTTGCAAAAAAGCAGGGGAATTTAATAGTGTCTCTCCTGAACTGGAATCAAGTTGTCCAGAGGTAAGTGGGTTTGTGGTTGTTTTAGAACTATACTAATGACACAGAATTATATAGGTAACCTCTAAATACAGCTACAGAATATATGGATGCAAATAGAGCGATAATTTTAGTTTTTCATATTAAAGACATGCATGTTTGGCTTGGAAAAATCTTACTGTTTACTTTAAAAGTATGTAAACTAAATTTTAATGTAAGATTAAAAGTCTTCACAAGATGCCTTTCATGGCTTGTTGTTTCATCAGTGGTTGTGACCCAAGTTCCTGTTTCTTCCTAGATCAAAAGTGAAGCCCTTTTGTCCACCATCTGTGCAAATAATGGCTGTTACATGATGCCTCGTCCCACACATGGTTTTCATACATTGAAATGGAATGTCAGGGTGAAAAACAATCAGTTTCATTGACAGGGAGTGTGAACTCTTCCACTCGTACATTAGAATTCCATTTGCTTTCAAACACAAATGGGAAGGAGCAAAGCTATCTGACTAGGGCATTGCATCATATTTTCAGGCATTTAGGCTCTGCGTTCTCGTAGTAAAAGGAAGCGTGTTAAAGTATGACTTTATTTGCCATCAGTTCCTTTTCACAGTGTGGAAAGAGGAAAGTTGTTAATTTCTGTTATATTCAGAACTGTGGAGGAAAAAATCTCTCTTCTCTAACTTGCTTTACTATTTAGCTCATTGTCTTCCTTTTTTTAATTTCCTGTCTTGTTTCTTGGGAAATGAAGAAACTGAACCAGTTCAGTTGAATTGTAAGAAGGTTGAAGCTGAGCTTTTTGGAGTCAGATGCAGTTTTTCCTCTGTGCAGAGTGTCCAGATCCAGAGCACTTGTCATATCATTATGGACGTTACTGCTTGGTTCCAGCTTAACATTTCCAAAAGTTCAGGGTGGCTGCATTTATTTCATTTGGACCAATGTATTTCATCCCTCAAGAATTTTGTGTGTTATTAGCGTAAGAAGCATTTGTCACAGTCCTGACTGGGTATGAAATGTGCAGAGCATCAAGGTTTTGTTGACAAGCTGTAGTCAGCAGTTTGACAGCACTTCAACTTTTTCTCAATCCTGTGCCCCATAGGACTGAGTCTCAAGGTATTGAGCCACTGGTCATAAGTATTTTGATCCGCTCTGGCAACTTCTATTCAGGATAAACTTCTGCTTCTTGGTGTTTCACACCCTGTAAAAACATTTGCTGAACCCTCTTACAGTCCCTTGGCTTTGATCCTTTTCTTTCTAATGTGAAAAACCTTACATTCAGTTAATCAAAAGACTGAGAGGGTATATTATCTCTTTATTCTCTTGCTTATTTAAAACATGTGATAAGACCAGGCAGGTATGCTGCATGAACTCACACCAGCAGAACTTACACCAGTCCAGGTGGTGTGTTTTGGACACCCAGGGGTGAATAGCATGAAATAAAAGACTAATAATGAGATGAACTGAGGCAGGCTGACCACTGACTCAGTGTTCTGGCTCGTCTGATATCCACATTTTCAGTGACCTTGAGGGTAACTGCTCTTCAACCATGGTAGGAAAGAAAACATCTATAGGGATGCCAGGGATCATCAGACAGAAGGTGCAAAAGGGGAACAAGTTTTTAACAACTATACAATAATTAATAATCCATAAAATAATGTTCATTTCTTTTAAGGGATGGGAAAGACATGGTGGATATTGTTACAAAATCGACAGTACCCCTCGAAGTTTTGAACATGCTTCCAGTGGTTATTTCTGCCCATCTGCACTTGTATCAGTAACAAACAGGTAGTTAATCCTATTAGACAGTGTGAAGATACCTCTAACAAGAGCTATTCTAACTTTATAAAGTGTTGCATGGCAAAAGATATTACCATTGTGAAATAATATTTGCTTGAGAGGTGAGCATAATTACTAACATCGGCTAAAATCAAGGGTGTGCTTTGCTTTACTTTTTAATTGAAAATGAATTTAGTAAAAAGGAACTGTTAGGCTAATAAACACTTGTAGCAATGTGCACACATGGGCATGGAGGAATCTGAAGAATATGCTTTCTACAGGGGTACGTAACATCTTTAAGAAACTTTATTGGTGTACTTGGAAGGTGTGCTGAAAAATGAAAATACACTTACTTTTTATAATGAAAAACTATAAAATTTTAATCCAAATCAATTAATGTTTTAGAAATGTTTCTATTTATGTATTCATTTTTTGTGTGTTCTCAGCAAATAGGGCAAGAGAGTAAATGTTTGAAAGCATTTGTCGCTGTTTTCCCATACCTTGTTCTTATTTACCTCTATTCCAGCTTTCTCCTCTGCAGATGTCCAAATGCTTGGGTTTTCTCTGCTTTCTCTATGTTATTTACCCTTTATGTTGGCTTTCCATTAAAGTTTCACATTCTGATAGAGAAATTATGTAGATACTTCAACTGCTGCATATTTATTCTTGAAAAAACCCCAAACAACCTAAAAAAACCCGAAACCCCAAAAATATAAGGAGGAAATACCCGCTCCCTTTAGACCAGGGGAAGTAACCACCATCAATCAGATAAATAGTAGGTAGGTATTCTTGGAAAACATTGCCTTTAATTGAAAATTGGATTACTATACACAACAATTATAACTTGCAAAGAGGTGTATATCTCTCTCATGACTTTAGTGAAGAAATCAAAGAAGAAAAAAGTGATTCTTTTGTAGTCAGTTCAACTGGTGCTTTGAGTCCTTCACATCTGGTTTCTTAGTGCTGGTTTGTGTGTCTGCTGGTTTCAGTAGGACACTTCTGTGCAGAGAATTTTCTTTACTTTCTTCTGGAGCCTTTTCAGACCCCACTAACTTTTTTCCTTCATACAAGGAGCTTCTTGTTTTAATTCATGCATCATTAATACATTCTGTCTTTACATCTTGTAATTCAAGCATTGAGGTTATAAGATCTGATTCTAGTGTTTCTTTTATGTGCTCAAGTGCTGAAAAAAATACGGAAAAATTGTGGCTTGTGCTACAGACTTGTGCCTCAAGTACCCCATAGCATTCTGTAAAGAAAATTGAGTACTTTTATTATATTTTTATCTTCTGAGATCATTTAAATAATTTCATGAGAGCTATTCACTGAAATACTAATTTGCCTATTTTATTCTAAAGATCTTTATCTTGATTATTTTATTAAGGTTTGAACAAGCTTTTATCAACAGCATGATCCGCAGCATGGTGAAATCTGAGAGAACTTATTTTTGGATCGGACTGCAAGACCTTAACAACACAGGAGAATACATTTGGCTGAGTACAGCAGGAAAGAATCGCTCCGTGAGCTACACAAACTGGAACAAGTACCAGCCACGTGAGTAACATGCTGGTAAAAAAAGCAACGGCTTGGAAACTGGGGAGTGTGCGCTCTTCCCCATGGCACCAGTGGCTTAGCAGGGACTGAAGAGTCCCAGTCCTTTCCTCCCTGCCTGGCCAAGAGAGCAGAGATCAACTTAACTCTGCTGTTGGCTCCATAACTTCCTACCATGGATTGAATTAGGTGAGTGGGCATTTGTGGAGAAGCTGGAGCTTCCTTCCCAGCTTTGCCCCCAGCTGCTGTTATTCTGAGTTCTGGTGGGATGCTGGATGCCACTCTTCCCATGTGAGGCAAGGGAAATATTAATCTAGTGTTTCTTTTGTGTAATCAATTGCTGAAAAAAGTACTAGGGAAAAATTGTGGCTTATGCTACGGACTTGTCCCTGAAGCTGCCCACAGTCAGGCCCTCCTTACAGACACAGCTAATCCCTGAAATTCTTTTTTTCCCATGAGGTGTTTTTCATACATTCCTTTATGAACTATAATACATTTGTTGTATACATCGTATTTTTTAAAAAACGTCAAAAACCCAACTTGATGTTTTCCATACATTATGAACTTTTCAAGGGCTTCCTGAGACTCCCAGCAAAACGTCCTAGAAAAGTCATGAATTTTATTCAGTAACAGTCACAGTATGAAATTTGCATTTTATATGAAAAATAGGCCAGAGGTTGCCAGATACATTTCTGTGAATAACAGCACTGTGTGGAGGTTTCTTCTTCTTCCCCTTTAGTTGGATCTTGTTTGTTTTATAGTAATTCTAAGGAAAATATTCCAAGGAATCAAAAAGTGAAAAAATTAAATAGTTGTTCAACCTTTGAAACATAAACCACTAAGCAATACCTGAAACTAGAGACACAATTATAAAGATTCTTCACGTCAATAATGGCTCTCTGATTTGGACTCTACATTTATTGCTTTACTACTGCATTTTGCAAAAGTAGTGTTTTTAATTGCATTTCTTCTCCTGAATTTTGTGAGAGGAACCGTTTGTCATGCTTCATTTTACAAGCTCAAGCCAGCCAAGGCAGGCTTATAAACTGGCTGCTGACCAAAGAATTTGCTAGTTTTGTAAGTTCATTAAGGTTTTATCCAGAAGCTCATGTCAATAAAACAGCCACTTGACCAAAAAAATCACAAAATTCAGATGTTTTATTCTGATATTCAACACTTATTCCCATGTCTAGGTCATTCTGGAGGATGTGTGGCTATGCGAGGGCAGCACCCTGTTGGTTATTGGGAGGTGAAAAGCTGTAAGAACTTCAAAGCAATGTCATTGTGCAGGCAAAAAGTCAATTCTTATGAAGAACCTGAACTTACTTTTCAAAAATATTCAAGTTCTTGCTATTTTGGATGGGAGTCAGAACCTAATCTGCTCAGCTGCTACAAGGTACATGTCATACTTGCTTTGAGTTTTTCTGATTCTAAGCCAGCTTAAGGATATGCTGTTCCTAAAACATTTCTGATAATGCATTATTTCTTTCACTCAACAAACCAAAATTTCCTGTTACCATCCTGCACTGCATTTAAAAGTGAGTGAAAGAGCTATACTTGGAATATACACGGCTTTAGTTTGGAAAAACTGTGACTAATATTTGATTTTTATGGGTTTCTGAAAAAACTGCTCTCTAAAATCAACTACTTTTATGACAATGTTTATTTTATTGCAGATATTTCACAATGAAAAAGTTCTGATGAGAAGAACATGGGATGAAGCAGAAGCGTTATGTCAAGATTTTGGAGCACATCTTGCTAGTTTTAGCCACATCTATGAAGAGACATTTTTAAATAATCTATTATATACCATTTTTGATAGGTAAATATATTTTTAACACCAACAAGATTTATCTTAATCATACTAATCTACAATTTACTCCATCCTCTTTACTAGTGTCCAAAGAAATCCCTACTCTAACATGAACTTAAAAATGGATGAAATGCATTAGCAACATTGCAATGTGATTCTTTTTGACAATGATCTTTGTAGTAAATGTTGAGCAGCTGTTATTGTCAAGGTGGTATTTTTCTGAGTTAACATTCCTCCCTGAAATGGAGGTTCAACAAGCTTAATCCTATTTTAAATGTTTTCGTCTTGTGAAATATAATCTAACATTTCAGTAGGAAAGCAAGAGTTTACTTCAAGGATACTAAAAAGTTAAGAAATGTATTATGGAGTTATATATTGAATTCAAGAAGAAATTAATATGTGTATTTGTACTATTAAAATATTATTTCTGAGATGGCTAAGGAAAATGTGGATGAGAAATGTTATTTTCTTTGTTTCTGTTATAGAACAGAAGAGAGACAGTTCTGGATTGGATTTAATAAAAGAAATGCGCTTTCTGGAGGGACATGGCAGTGGTCTGACAGAACACCTGTAACTATCTGTTTACTCTGTATTTCAGTAACCTTTCAAGTCATATCTGAGCATACGTTGAACCAAGGCAAAGGCTTTTAGATGTGAGCAACTGCTGTTAATCATGTCAAAAATTTGTTAGGTTTCATAGCTATCCAGTTATTTTTATGAAGAAGTCTGATATAAGATGGGTAAGTTGGACAGGACATTGGGAGAACATGACTATGGACCCTATTATTTGTATTTTACCATCAAAATTTAGGTGGTCCTCTAGTTGGCACTTTGATGTTCTTGTTGTACACACACATCTAAATCCTTCCTTCTTCTCCGTGATGAGGTTTTTAAATGCTTCATCTTGGGCTGTCAGTGAAAGAGAATGAATGTGCTGTTTTCAGATTATATCTTCGTTTTTGGAGGACAAGTATGTTGAAGATGACTCAAGAAGCTGTGGCGTGTTCAAAGTAAACAAAACAGTCTTTCCAGCTCACTGCAATGAAAAGCGTGAATGGATATGCAAAATACCAAAAGGTAAAATGTTAATTAACATGCATTGTCTGTTATACACCTTACTTGCAATTCAGTAGACACAAGGAAATAAACTATCTGAAAGTCTCCTTTTTAGCCAGCTCTGGAGTTCTCACTGATCCTCTGCTTGAAATCATGGCAGAGCCATATGGGTTATTCCACTTATGTTTGTTGTCCAGTTAACAGATCTAATGTGAACAGTCAGTTTAAAAACATATCGCAAGATTAGTAGTTAGTTAGAAATACTCATTCAAAATTGTTATTCATAAAAACTACTGTAAATGTTTATAGTGAGTGGGGCAATTATGTTGTTTTATTGCATGTTTAACTCCTTTTTTTAATCCCTGAACAAGAATAGCAATATTCTTAATGATTTTGGGTTTGTTGTTTTGGTTTTTTTTTTTTTTTTGCAGGTGTTAAACCAATGAGTCCAGTTTGGTACACAGCTGGTATGAAAATATTTTCTTTTTTTCGTCTCAAAGCAGTATAACTTGGAAACACAATTTAAGCCTTTGTTAAAAATAAAATAACTAAAATATTCTGAGTTGAAAATTTGCAGTAAGGAATTTTGTAGGAACTTCTTCTTACAGATCAAATCTGCCACTGTTGTTTAGGAACACTAGAGCATCAGATCCTGCTTTGCTTGGGTTAAGGAATATTGCCAGGAATAAGCACAGGAGTTTGATAACTTCTCCGTTACATTAAAACTGCCCTTCTGTTAAGCCTGGACAACTCTCTTGATATTACTGCAGTCTCAGGGGATAGAATATTAGAAAAAAAACCCAAAACTCATAGTCCATTTTTTTTTCACCTCAAATTGATGTGTTAAATATGGTTCTGCTGTTCCTAGTGGCATATTTGTCCTCTGACATGTGGCTGCAGGCAGGCTGTGGGGGTAAAAAGAGATGAGACTTGAAATGGGTTTTTTGCCCCTTCACACCCCTGAGTCTTTTGCTTATTTTCTAGAACTGCCCTGGTCATATTATCAAGGAGCAGAATATCTTTTCCATGTCAGCCCCGCAGAATGGGAAACGTGTAAGTTTGTCTGTGGCTGGCTTCGTGGTGGAATGGCAATAATAAATTCTTCTGGTGAACAAACCTTTATTCAAAATAAAATAAGGAAGGTAAGAAAAAGTACTCCTTTAAAAAACAAACCCTCAGGTGGTAACTGGCTGTTTTCTGCTGTATCTTTCAGAGAATCTGTCTGCCTGTTATTCCAGGTAGAATCCAAAAGACATTTTACTTTAGAAATAATGTTCTTGCTGTCTTCATTTCCCATATGTCTCCCTGAAGCCCTATTTAGCTTAAGAAGTCAGTAACATTTCAAATCTGCAGAATCACCTCTACTGTTGAGCAGGTTGATCAATCTGCCTCAAAAGACCCAAGAGGAGCAAAAGCCAGCTTCCTATACCACAGCTGGGAAAGTAACTGGGGGCAGAGAGAAAGGTGTGTTTCACCTGTGCTGTACATCCTTCTCTGTTTCTTCCTCTCCTTCCACCCCTCTCTGACCAAGGGGAGCCATCATGGTTGCTCACAGTCACACAGTGGTTCTGCATCCACGGGGATGTCTCCGGATCCCAGTACAGTTCTGCACTGTTCCCATTTTGTCACTTGGCAGCTGGTGATCAGGTAGCAGTACAGAGGGATGTTTCAGAGGTTGTGTTAGCATGATGTGGGCAGCAAGTGCAGATGTTTGAAATGGTCTCCATAATTTAAATCTTACTAAATATTTATGACTTAAGAAATTACATAGATTTTTAAAAAATACACAGTTTTCCAACTTAAGATAACTTAAAATGGATAATCAGAATGCTGCTTTAAAGTTGTATTTACTTACATGAGATCTTTTAAAAGTGGATTTATCAGTAAAATTAGTGGGTATTTCAAAAGTGTGTGAGCATTCTGCAATGAAAAAGCAAAGTTAAGTCTCTTGACAATGGAAATCAGCTTAACTCCCTAGAATTTTTGTCTCAGAATACGAAATACACAGCTATTTTAAAGCCTGCTGGCTTTGGCTGAGCTTTCTCAGCGTAGCCACCTTTGTCCCTGAGTGATTGTAACTGGTTTCCTGTGGAAGCAGGAGTAAGTATGGCAGTCACTAAAATAATATTCAGCAGTCCAAATAGACTTTGCATATGTCATTTGAAAACTTGGTCAAAATTTCTTAGCATGGAATTTGGAATCACATTTTTCACTATTTCTTTGAAAACTGTAATATGTAGGCTGATTGCTGTGATTAGAAAACTAAACTCAGGGGCCAGGCTGTACCAAATCAGAGAGCATTCCAGTGTCTTTTCTTTGTCAGAAATGTCTGTTTTCTTCATTTGCTATTGCTAAGTAAGATGTAAGCTGGAGAAATCCTGACTGTAACTCCAAGGACAGTGTGGAAGCACAACACAGGCTAGACTTCAGTTCTTTCTGACAAAAAATAAATCTCCACAGAGACAAAGTGGCTTCTCTAGTGTTCTGCACATTCAGAACTCTTTTTTTTCCTTCTTCCGAAAGCCCCCAAATTGTGACTGAGTGGCTAACCCTGAAACTGAAACCAGTTCATAGTTTAAGCTAGAATCAATTCAACACAGCAATAACACATGGCTGTTGGAATTACATTATTTCCATGGCTTTTCAGTAACGCTTTGTGTTTCAGAAGCAAAGGTCTAGATCCTTTCATGAGAACAACAGTCAGTCTGGAAAGCACCTCTAGAAAACTCTGGTGTGAGCCATTCAAAGTCAGTAAATGTTCAGAGAAAGCATTTTGGAAACATTGAGGATCAGCACTATCTTAGTGCTTAAAGGAAATATTTGCTATTGTTTAATTTTAGGAATCAGGGGAAAAAAATTTTTGGTCTAAGACGACAGTCTTTTCAAACCAGATAGGCTGTAAGTTCCTAAAACTGTAAATTACTAGGTTACAGAAGAAACATCAGCAATCCCATGGAAATATGGGAGGTAAATCATGCACTACTCAAGTGAATAATCTCACTGAAGTTATATGAATTAACACGAGCAGGATTTAGCACCTGTTCTTCTCATTGGAACCCAGTGGAGATGCTATTTGAATACACAGTCTGACTTTAGGAGTTTGTTAATGCATCGATAGGAGGGCAACAACAGCTAAACACATGGCAAAACATTTCTTTTGTAGCTATCGAATAGTGATGTTCAGTGGTGGATTGGCTTGCACGCAGAAAACCTCAGTGATGAATTTCGGTAAGAATTTGTGTATGCCACAGCTGCTGTGAGTTGTGCTTGGCGTGCCCTGTCTCAGTATGATGGGCCAAAGCAGTTTGGTGACTGAGTGGGATATTCAAGAGACAACTTCAGTTCTCATGTAAATATCATTCAGAATAATATTGCTCCTAATTTATCTCCATATTGCAGTATTCCTTCTGACAGGGTTGTAAAAGACATTTATATTGACCTTGGTCATGGTGGTTGTTTGTTTACTTTCTCTCTTGCATCTCCTTTTGAAGCCTTTAATGGAGGGTGTAATTTTAGGTAAGGATAGAAAAATGTGAGACGTCATTCTTAATATTTCTGTGCAGCTGGAGAGATGAATCACCAGTAACATACAAGAACTGGGATGAAGGGAGGGAAAGAGATCTGCAGAAACCAGGGAAAAGATGTGGCTTCATTTCATCACAAACAGGTTTCTTTTATATTTCCTTTTGCTGCAGGAATTGTATCTTGATTCTGTTGTTGGCCAAACGGTTTATATTTTTTTTCATTGCTTTTGAGAAATGCAAACCATATTAAAGTCCTGTTCCATGGTTAAAATTTGCATAACTGCTTCTGTGGTTAAGGAAAGAAGAGTGAAATATCATTAACATACTCAGAGACTAGGTTGTAGGTTTTAAAAGTATATTAATAGTTACAGGTCTTTAATGTCAGAATACAAAGACTGCAGTGATACTGATACTGTAGTTTTAATTGGGCTGTTACGTGGCACAGCAACACTGTTAATGCATTGTTGGTGTTCACAGACAGTTTTCTCATAACCAACTGACCCAGGTGGACTGAGCAACAATTTTTCCTACATCTATAAACTGTTTTTCTGTCAGCACATGACTTTAAGTACTCAGGTTTCTACCTTATTTTTGATCCCATAGCCAATCTGCTGAGGGATTTTTGGGTGCCATAATTTTGATGCTAGCCTTTCAATCATGGCATAGTTCTATATTTTACTAGGGTATTAAAAAAAAAACTCACAGTGCTGCTGGTTTAGTGATTTCTGTCATCTCACAGTGTCTGTTTTCTGATGATCTGCAAGTCATATGATAAAGTAAGCATGTCAGGTTCCAAGGAAAATAAAAATAGCCAGCTTTGTACTTGTGAGAAGAGCTGGAAAAGATTAATGCAGCTGCAGTGCTGTAATCCCAACCTCGAAAGTCAAAACTGAAAAAATGTAAAACCTTCCTTTTTTCCACACATAATCTTGGGGTTTTGATTCATGACTTTTGAGTGCTTGAGTTTGCCATTACCACAGTTAGTATCAGATGAAAGGGTGCCTACCCTTCTCCCTCAGCTGGGCAAAGGTGGGGGCTGGCCAAAAATTTGTTGAATTTCCTGAAAAGTGTGTTTTACTCCTAAGCAGGTCAGCATTTTATATCATCACTTGGATCTTGCCAAAAATTTTCAATGTAAGGAAGTCAAACTATGTCAAACTATTTTATCTGGAAGGCTTTTTTTTTTGCATAACTTATTTTTTAAATAAATTATGATATAGTCATGTGTTATGTGACTCGGTGTAGACGAATTGGTTTTACTTGATAAAATTAAACTGGAAACAAAAGTATGTGCCCCATGAACCATCAAACCCACTGTAATGCAGTATGTCTAAATGTATTTGATGTAGCATCTCTTTTTACTCAAACACTAAACAATATCTATTATACCTAAGAAAAAAACCCTTTCCAATTCTCAAACCAACACTGAACTGTGGTTTTTCTTTTTACTCAGGGCTCTGGGGTGATGAAAACTGTACTGTTTCTCTTCCCTGTGTTTGTAAACGTAAAATTCCAAAGAAGATAGAGAAAGAGATTCCAAAAGACCCAAACCAACAAGGAGTATGTCCCAAAGGCTGGCTGCACTTTGGATTCAAAGTAAAACCTTTTTTTATGCTGTTTCATTGTTCAAAATACATTCCATATGTAGGACAGAAATTGTACTTGAGGATTACTTAATATTTGAAGATTTTCTTGCTTTTTGAAAACAGGGCCCTTAGGTTTATAACCACGGATACAGTGGCACAAAGATTTATTGCTGTTAAGTAGCTTCCCACACTTTAAGAAGTTGTCTTAATAAGGTGTTAAAAATTTTACTTTAGTTTCAGGGAGTAAATACTCATATATACAAAAGCTATGCAATTGTATTTGTGCCTTTGCCATGAAAAGCCTGCTCCATCCTCTCTTTTTCACATGTGACAATTCCAAGTGTCTTTTATCATCTCAAAAGAGGTCTCTAACCCCTTGATGTACTAAATGGATCCCTAATTGCTGCTGTGCTCTGAAACATGCTGTTTCAAATGGGCTTCATTAAAGATAATTATAAGCCAAAGTCTACTTGCAATTGAGGGTCAAAAGGTAACTATTTCATCTGGCTTCTCTTAAATGCCTACATTCCTTAATAACAACATGCATCGAGGTGGCTGAATTCATCCCAGTGCTCACTGCAGTGACTGCAAGGATAAATTTAACCTCGATTGTGTTTGCCTTGAAACAACTGATTTGAATGCAATCCAGATCACAGCTGAAAACTAATACTGAGCATGCTGGAGATGTCCATGGCAGGACAAAAACCAGTGAAATATTGAACATTCAGTAACAGCATGTGACTGTTTTAGTGATCACTCTTAGTGATTGATAAATGACTGGAGAAAAACAAACAAAGTTTGTTTGTTTGTTTGTTTGTTTTTGTTTTTTGAAACAGTGCTTTTTAATACAAATTCCAAAGGATCCAGAACATCTGAGAGACTGGTACTCTGCACAAGAATTCTGCAGTAACTATGATGGGTCACTTGCTATCCTGAAAGATGAACTGGAGCAAGGTAGAGTGCTGAAAATGTTGTTAAATAAATAAAACGTCATCTTCATTAGGATGCTGTAGTAAAGTTTAATCTTGGATACAGATTTAGGGAAGAAGATAATTCGCTTACCCTTCCACTGCTTTAAACACATTAACATTTCTCTTTCTCAGTTTCCCAGAATTTAAAGGTTCACTGAGACATATGACAGGTACATTTTAAGGAATAATTGCAAATTCTTTTGTGCTTACCATGCTTTAAAAATACCCCCAAAATGGAATACCCATTTAAAAATTTGCTATTTAAAATTTCTACCTTATAATCTCATTTTTATCTTTTAGTAGTACTTAAAATCCTATCTGTAGTACAGCACTAGGCTGGAACTATCAGAGAGATAAATGCCAGCAAATTTGGAAATATTTATGAACCCTATTCACGAAAAAGCTGTAGTTGAATTTTACGTACTTTTAAAACCACTTATTTGGAGATGGGAGGAATCTCACTGGCTATCTTTAGTTGAGAAATCTTCAACTAAAACTGAGAAAAACTTCTTCAATTGGACTATATTATGAGTGGACTGGTATTATTAGCTAATGGACTAGATCCTAACCCAATTGAAATTAATCAATTTCACTGAATTTATAGTTAGATGATACTGAAATGCCACTCATTCTTATTTTCTAGTAACTGTGTAATATCAGTGAATGGAAATTAATTTTTTCAATGCTTTAGAGTGTTGCAAGAGACTTCATCCCTCCCTAAATGCTTACCGGTTTATTTTATTTTGTTTCTGTTCCATTTTCTAGCTTTCATAACAATGAATCTATATGGATGGAAAACTAGTGTTTGGATAGGTTTCCAGAGTGATGATTATGACAAATGGTTGAATGAAAATCCTCAAATGTATTCCAACTGGTCTCCAGTTGATTTAGTGGATGTGAGTATTTTTAGGGGGGTTATGCCAGATTCTGTTCTAGTAGTTATATCCATAAAAATCATGACTTCCATAAGACAGGGCCAAAGTTGTTACAGCAGTTTAGGCTGCTCTTAATTTTTGCAGCTTCAAAGAACTGTGGGCACAGATTTACAGGCTTAACTAAAGTAGCAAAAAAGGCACTGTCGAGACACACATTTACATGATTTGTGGCTCTACTCACATTCTCTTGCAGCTGGTTTTAAGCAGCAAAGTTGGAATCATATGGTTAGTATTAGATGCTTGGTCTGAGAAAAGTTTAGGAACAAGATTATGAATTTCCTATTTTAATACATTGTTTTACAACATGTGACTCCTAATTGGGGTTAGCATTTTAGTTTGTTCACTGAAAGCTTGTGACTTTTTAATTATGAGGTTATTGTTTCAAATTGTATTTATGGGACTGTTCATTGTTCTATCTAAATATTTTTTACAGAGACTTTCAGATAATTATTCTCCTAAATTTGATGTAATAATTATGCATTGTTTTACACAGTGTATTTTTAAATTAATATAAGGTTCTGTGTTGATTGCAGAGACAGCATTTTAACATTCAAGATCAACTTCCACTGTGTGCATTGGTATCAAATAACCCTAATTTTTATTTTACGGGAAAATGGTACTTAGAAAACTGTCAGAAAAATTATGGGTTTGTCTGCCAAAAGACGCAAGGTAAGGTTTTGTCTTGCTTTGCTTCTGTTCTCTTTTCTTACTATATGGAATTTATGTTACTTGGTTTTTATCTAGAAGCAGCTTTTTATAAGTGTCTCTAAAACAAGGAACATAAAGGATTTCTAAGACATTTTGCTATTTAGACACACTAGCTCTACATTATTTAATAAATCAGTAGCTGGGAAGTAGAAGTAATTGCTAAAAAATATTCTGTTATTAAGTTTTCCTCCTAACTTTGAGCATTCTGTAGTGTATCTTTGAATTAGAAATAGAGATGAAATTTCGTATTTTCTCTCATGGCTGCAGAATAACCACGTGAAATTACAAAAGGCTAAACTGAGGGTAATTTTGATGAAAATACGATTTAGGGTGGGGGGTTGTAACTTGCAATGTTATATCAGAATAGACTCTAGAAAATGTATTTTTCTGAACAGTGTTGACCCGACTGGCATATTGACTAGAGATTGGCTTCTCTTTTCTAGTAGCGCACTTCTCTAATTCTGGTACCATAAAGTTTCCTTGCCGGAAGCATGAAGTGTTTGGGAGGAACATAGGTTGCTGTGTTTCCTCAAGCCACGTTCCGGTGTTGCCTCTCGGCTGGGAGCCACGGGCAGCTGTGCAGCTCTGGAGCCCTGTCGCAGGGGTAGCTGCACCTCTGCCAGCAGGGCACTGCCAGGACACGGCACCCAGATAGACCAGCAGCGCGTTACTGACCCTGAACTTACTGACCCTGAAGCAAAGGGAGGGCTGTAATCTGAGCCTCTAAGGAGTCTCCTTGGCAGCTGCCTTTACTGCGGGAGTGGTTTTGTGTGGCTCAGCTCTATATTATATTATCGCCCCTAAATTTAACCCTAAAATAAAGAGACAACACTCTGCTGCTGCTGCGTGGGAGGGG
Organism: Cnemophilus loriae; assembly: GCA_013397755.1. Classification (NCBI taxonomy): domain Eukaryota; kingdom Metazoa; phylum Chordata; class Aves; order Passeriformes; family Corvidae; genus Cnemophilus; species Cnemophilus loriae. The sequence goes on from VZTF01008849.1 coordinate 1,480,778, forward strand.
AGGGACAGCCAGTTGGGAAGCAGAACAAGTACAAGCTTTGGGCAGTGCTTACGTGTGAGTCAAGGAAAGCATAGCTGGATTTTACATGTTTATTGGGAACTACAGTTGCAGGAAGGGCTGGAGTGATCCTGTACATAGTGCACAAAAAATAAATAAATGTGCTTTCCTGCTGGTTTGTTTCAGTTACCTCCCAAAGGTTTGTATTTTAACCCCTTGCTAGTGCTTGAGACAGACGGAGAAGGTGTGGAAAGGCAGGAAGGAAAACAGTTGTCTTATATTGGCCGGGGTTCTGGTGAGGATTTGGGCTGCAGTGGGTCCTCAGGATCCTACCCACATTTCCCTGCTGTGTCACTGAAAGTCGGGAATAAAACTCTCCAACACAGTAATTTCAGTATTAGAAAGCTGTATTATTTTATTTCGGCGCCAGGCTTGCAGGGAGTATCTCCTCCTATTCCATGCCCTGCAGCCAGCCAACAGACTAGTTGAAACCTGTGAAACTTATACATATTCATTATATTCCACAAAACTCATGCATATATGCTAAACATTCCCATGAATTCTTTTGCATATTTAAATCACTTCTTGGAGCTTCTTTACTTTAGAGTAGGGGTCTTTTGATGGTCTCTGGTGGCTCTTTGGGGAACATCCCATACCTCAAATTATCTTTTTTTGGTCATCACCCTCCAAAAAAAGTTTCTTTTCTTGGAACGAATCCCAGTGATGTGGGCTGGTCAAGATACAGCTTCTTATCAGCGTTGCTCAGGCCCACAGTCTTTAAGATAACCACTCGCCGACGTTAATACAAGAGTAAGCACTGTCGGTTAAAGCTAAAGGAATTCACAAGACTTAAGCGCTGTTTGTTACAATTAAACATTTTCCCAGCAGGGAGGTGAATCTGAGAGTGTCCCATGGGCCTGGCTGTAATGCAGCTCAGCGCTGCCCCATACACAGCAGAGTTCCCCTGGGTTAAATGGACCCTCCTGCCTCCCCAGTGGGACACCCATGGCACTATCCCAAACTATCAGGAAGTTCAGCTTGCTAATTCAGCAGAAAACTTTCCTGCATTTTTTTCTCCGTCTTGCTTTATTTATTTATGTTAGTCCAATTAATGTCATTTTCTGCAGCTTTTTACAGGCTGTGTCAGCTTTGTGCAGGGTCAGGCGAACACCAGACCAGGGAATTTGCAGCAGGAAGAGCAGAGAAGCAAGGAAAGGAGTAGTGAGACAGCCTCTTGCTGGCAGTAGTGAACTGCTAAATTTGCTCAAGTGTCCAAACAAATGTGTCAGTTCCTGGAAAGATGAGCTGATGCTTTGCTTCTGCCATCCTGCCTGCATTCCATTTCCCTTTTTTTGAATTACTTTCTGAAGGAGACTAAAATGAAAGAAAGCAGCAGGGGATCTGAACTGGGCTCTGATCTCTCAGTGATGCTTGACTTACTGTGTCAGTGATTTACAGCATTTTCTGCTTTTTTTTAAGCAGTGACACACACTGAAAGCTGGAACAAAACAGGGTGCTTCAGTTAGCTCAAGAGCAGAACTTTTTCTTTCTTAGAAATTTCTAATTTTAAATGGTTTGTGAATGACAAGTAATAAATTAATTTGCTATTTTAAGATGTTTGTTAACACTCCTCCTCCTCTCTTAGTCATAAAGGGAACCAAGTCTAAAAATATTCTACCTTGTAGCAAAGCAACCACTTCATTTTGTAATCACACAGAAGCTTTACAGTGAGAAATAATTCATCCAAACTGACAAACAGGATCAAAACTGTAGCATTTTTTGAAGTACACTGGAGGCATTCACACACAGCAAAGGCATTTGCCTCCTGTAAAAGAGTGGGTGCAGCAGCATCACAGACTGGGCTGGGGTGAGATGGTTTCTGTCTCCTGCTTTTTTTTTTATCATGGGAGATGCTCTCTCTGTCTTTCTTAAATCTAAACCCCGCTTCTTCCTTTCACTGTTTTGGACATTGCTGTGTTAGTTTATCATCAAAAAGAGATTTAAGTCTCCATGCACTATTTCTCTATTCCTCTAATCCTCTATTTCTCTTTAAGTGCCACACTGTGATCTTCCCTACATTGACTCATGGATATTAAAGATGAGCTCAAGAAGCTCTCAAGCATGCACTTTGTTATCCTACTGGCTGTATCACTACAATAATTTTTGAGGCCAGGTCTTATGATGTAAGGTGATCTTGGGAATTATTAATAATAACCGGTCAAAAAAAGGATAATCTAATTTACATGCAAAATATCTGGGATAAAAGCACTCTGCAGCCCACTGCTACTGGACATTTGGGATATGCCCGGATCCCAGGTGATTTCTTACTGACCTCCAAAGGTGCAGTCAGTGGAACTAACCTCATTCAGGTTTGGGTTGGGGGGAAGGGGAGTTTCTACATTAAACTTAGTCATTCCTGTAATGAGTTTTGTGATAGAATTTCAGGTACTGTTTTAGTAGTCACTGTCTGTTTCTTTTTAAATTTCACAGTGCCTTCCTAAAACCAAGGAGTGTGTAATTTTTTAATTTGTTTGTAACGATAGTTCTGATTTTTTAGGAGCTGCTCAGCTGTGATCAAGCTGTCTGTTTTAAAAATAAGTTCTTTTTTTTTGTTTATAACAGACACATCCAGACACGTTATCAATGCATCTGATATGTATCCTGTGCCAGATACTTTAGAATATGGAAACAGAATGTATAAACTAATAAGTGGGAATTTTACATGGTCTTCAGCTTTGCAAGCCTGCGTGGCAAACAGTGCGGAGCTGGTGAGCATCACAGACCAGTACCAGCAGGCTTTCCTCACGGTCATCGTCAATCGCCTGGGATACAACCACTGGATCGGGCTCTTCACTGCCAATGTACGTGGGGGACTCCCTGGCTGTGAATGTGATGCTGCAAAGGAGATTTTCCAGTAACAAGCTAGTGAGCTGTGTCATTGATTTGAAGTCACAGAAAGTTTGCATCTGGAGATGAAACCCTGGAAAATTTGGGCCTTAAACTTTTTTTTTCTTTTTTTTTTTGTGCAACATAATGTGTAAGTCCAGTGAGAGCTAGTTTGGTACAATGACTACTGAAAACTAAAAGCCATAGAAAACTTTTGAAAACATGGAAAAAAAATCTCTTGGAATATTGACATTGAAATTTCGTTGTTTCATTTGTAGTAGCCCAGTGGCCCAAATAACTGCTTGCTGGAAGCAGAAAATTAGATGTAGTTTGTAGTCTCCCAAAAGTGAGTTGGGAGGATCCTTGGCTCTGCCTTTTGTTGATCCTTCTGGATCCACCGAGCCTTTAGAAAATTAAGACATTCTGTAATACTTGGTGAGGATGCCAGCAAAAGAAGATTAACTCGCGTGGTGCTAAAGTATATCAGAAAGATAACCTGAAATTTGTTTTGGCAGAATGGGCTTAACTTTGAATGGTCGGATGGGACCAGGTCTTTGTTTACCTTCTGGGAAGACGACGAGTCCCAGGCCTTTGGCAGCTGTGTTTACATTGATACATCAGGGCATTGGAAAAGCGCAAATTGTGAACAATTTCTGCAAGGAGCAGTTTGCCATGTGCCACCTAGTAAGTCAGAGTCAAGGTTTATATTAAATCTTTGTATCTGCCAATGTGTGTACAACAATGGAAATATGTGAAAGGAGGTTAATTGGTTAGAGGTTAAGCAATGTTAAGCAATGTTAAGCAAGGCTGACTGTTATTTAAAACTGAAGTATATTTCTCTCTATTTCCTATTTGTGAAACCATTTTTTTCAGGTGTGATCTGTAGGAGAATGGAAAGAGAACTTTCATAATAGAAAAACAGGAAAATTACTTTCTCTGTCTCTTCAGTGAACACTATATCATCTGTGAAAAATGAAAATTGCTAATGACCTAGCTTGAAGGGAAATAAATCCAGTTTGCTGCAATTAACTGTGGGATGGGAGAAAGGAAGCATTTAGAGCAAAGTGAAAAATTAATCATATCTTCGCTGATAAACACATCAAAGATTGTGCATTTTTTTTTTTAGTAAAGGTAGAATATTTTTCTGTATCCTAAAATATGTTGTCTTTCCTGCAATGCTCTGTCAGTTACCTGGGCTTCAGTTAAATCCAGAATTCAGGTCTGGAACTCCATTCAGTGCAGGACTGCAGGGTCTTGTGGCACTGTCCAGTTCTCCAAATAGTTCCCATTCAGCAGAGTTCATCACCTGGGCCCCTGGTTTGCTCATGACCTCCTCTGCACATCATTATTGGTTAGATTGTCCTGATCCTGTTGTTGCTATCCAGCAAGGTTTTTGATCAGGTATAAAACAAACTGTGCTCATTTAATACAAATATATGCAACTGCTAGATTTTCACTTTGAAAAAAATAGAGGCATAACATAATAACATGCTTATTAGCATTACTCCAAAACAGTGTGTGGAATGTTATATTAGTGTGTATTTTGTTGTGCCAATAAAGCTGTGCTGTTACTTCTATCACAGAAAAGAAACTCAATGCCTATAAAGGCTTATGTTCAGAAAAAACTGTACCCTGGATCAAATTCAAAAACAGTTGCTACAGCTTTTCCACAGTTCTGCAGGGCATGAGTTTTGATACTGCATATGAAGTCTGCAAAAATCAAGGTAAGTGATTATTTTGTAGCTACCAAATGTCATTGTGATATCTTAAAACAATATTTATTTTCTGAAATGACTGAAATCATGGCATATGTTTTCTCTGTTTCAAGATAACCATAGTGGAACTCATAAGCCAACTATGAAATTGGAGGCAACATACATTAAAAAAATGTTCCTTTCCGTGTGAAAGTACTGGTTTCTCCAGTAAAACATAACATGAACTTTTTTCCCTTCGATTTTGTTTTGAAGTCATGTGAGAACAGTTTTATATTTACATGAGCATTTTCACATTAATTACAAATTTAAGAACTTATAATACATAACCAGACTTTTCAAGCTTTTCAATTAAGACTCATAATGTTAACTCTTTGAAATACAATGTTACATTTTAATGGCATGGATTCCTTGAAAATTTGTTCTGTTTTTAATTTGTAGGATCAGATCTTCTAACTATTCAAGATGAAGATGAAAATGCCTTCATTTTGGAAGAATTACACAGCTTTGGTTATTCTGTACAAACGGTTTGGTTGAACATTCTGCTTGTTACAGACAGTAAGTTTGGGGAGGAATAGAACTGCATGTAAGAATCTGGTTTGGGTTTTGGTTATTTTCCAAAAACCATTTCAAATAACCATCTTCCAAAACACTTTTATCTTTTGAGATTTTGTTCACTGATTTGTGCCTGTTTATGATGTAGTAAAACCAGTGAGGCTTTCTGCAATCATTACCAGTATTCTAAATACTCAGTATGCATACATGCATGTAAATGCCTTTTTTTCTTTCTTAAAGATGCACTACACACTGTCTTCTGTGTTAACTACATAGGATGTTTTTAAATCCTTCAAGAAAGAGAAGTAATATAGGGGCCAAACAGACAAAGTCTTGGTATTCTGTAATACCGTATTTTTTATGTGAGGGTAAATCTAACTGAAAGAGAAATATTTCTCGAAATACTATTCTATTTTGTAACAATTTTTAACTTCTGCCCATAGATGAGACAGTCTCCTGGTTTGATGGTTCTCCTTTAAATTATTCTAACTGGGGCATCAGAGAGCCTGAATTTGATCATCTCAAAGGGAATTTCTGTATCAGCTTGAGGACCACAGATGGAGTCTGGCAATTATCTCCATGCGGAGAAAAAAAGGGTTTTGTATGTAAAATGGATGCAGGTATGTGCTTCCATAAAAGAAGGCAATTCTGTCCTTATAACCAGTGTTTTACTTGTTCCTTGTCGCTTGCTTACTTGGTGTCAATTTTCATTTAATTAATTCTGTCCCTTGGCATTGGAAAAAAAATACCTCTAGAAGCCCCGGGCAGCTGGGGTGACCTCTGTTTAGGGAACCCGGGCAGCCGCTGCATCACTGCCAACTGCAGGAGCCTTGCTGTGGCATCGGGGTGACCTCCACAGCCCCCGCCGGGAGGGCAGGTCCAGCCTGGGAGAGCTGGACAGGCACCACAGCAGTAGGCATGCGGGTCTGTGAGAGAGCTCAAGTGTTTCCAGAGCCCACACAAAATCCCTCAGTCGCTGCTGGACCCACTAACCAGACTGATCTGCCTCTGCATGGTTCTGTTCATGAATTTGTACTATAAAAAGTGGGTAAATACTGCTGCTCATCCTTGTACAAATGCCAATTAATATATTCCACCAAATTAAAGGGATTTTAAATAGCATACTAGATCATGTTTAACTCAGCCAGTTGGAATAACATTGACATGAGTCAAATTAAACAAAGAACAGCCTATTCTTGTTAGTTTTAGGTAGATTGTTTTCTCAGTATCCATTTTAAAGTGAGTATACATAATAACCTCTGTGGGTCATTTTGTGACTGTTCTGGATTTTATTTCAGATATCGATACAACAGAACCCTCTGGAAAAGGTAAGCTCTTTATTTTTTTATAAGGAATAATACACATTTTGAGCTGATATTTCATGAGAGAATATTTTTCACTGTTAAACCTCTAATTTGAAATGCGTGACATATAAGAAGTAGTACAGTTTTCCATAAAACAGCTATATGCTTATATTTAGAATTACATATAATTGTAGCTATATTTGCTTAATAACAATTTCTGTTCTTCCCTTTCAGCATCGTACAGTGGGCTTGTAGTGCTGACTGTTCTTGTGACATTGGTGATGTTGGCTGCCATTTCCCTCTTCCTGTGGTGCCTGCACAAAGAGAATAACCATCTCTTCCGCAGGATACTGTGGGTCAGAAACGCCTATTTGCCACAGATTAATGCTGATAGTACTGCTTTGGAAGAAAGCATCCTCATTTCTGACTTTGAGAGAAGTGAGAACAATTAATTGATCAGAATTAGCAAGTGGTCTTGTCTTCTGTGTGAAACTTCACGACCTACAGTGGTTTTCTCATTCTCGGGAGTCCTTTGAGGTGCTTATATCCTGACAAACCCTCATGGCCATCAGTGTCAATGCTGGAGGAGCTCCCTACCTTGGACAGCTTTTGCTTTGTGGCAGGATGAGGTGAGGATGCAAGGCAGAACCATGGCGAAATTTTCTTCTCTGGGACAAGCCAGGAATTGAAAATACTCACAGACCATAAACGTCCAACCACTCACTTGGAGCAGTCATGTCTGAGGTCCCAGAGCAGTGGGCATTTTCATGCAACTTTTTCCTTTGGGAATGTTTGGGCCTTTGTGTTTTGTTTTTATACTTTGCAGAACCTGCTTATGATCTGGTGTTAAAATTTGGCCTTGAATATAGGAACTCTGAAATGTATTCCAGGGATTATGGGGAAGACTTTTTTTTTTTTGCTGGCAAAATGAACAATTATTTTTTCTGCACAATGAACAGTTACTTTTCAGACAGTAGATTCTTGCCACATTAATTTCCAAGCTTGCAGGGAGATGAAGTCACTCTCAACTTGAGACTCCTAGAGTTTTGGTAGTTTGGCCTGTGATGCCTAGTTTCTGTTATAAAATAAATTAGTCTAGGGATATAATGGCGTATGGGCTTTGTCATCTTGAACTTACTATATTCATTTTGAGATGCATCCAGCATCCTATTAAGGATTTAGCTATGTCATCTCTCACCTAGATTATTTCAGACATGGAATCCCATCAGCCTTCATTAAAAACATTTTTGGGAAATACCTGTTTGAAGAAAAAACCCCTGTTACAAATCTTGCTGAAGGTGTGGAACAAATGGCTTTGCTGTTCACCTGCAGTGTTCCTGTGAGCAGTATTCATGGACACTCTGCTGAGACCCTGTTCTCCAAGGCTAAGGGCAACACGTGGAGGAGCCACATTGCTATTCCCAAAGGGTGCTAGTCTTCTAATCCCATGTAGCAGACACTTTCAGTGTTCGTACTAAGGTGCTAAGAAAGGAGATGAATTTTGCTGACCCGTTAGTCTGCAGGCTGATGGTTGTGAAGGAGCTAGCTCAGGTCTCTATGCTGTCTCAGTTGCAGCAGCCCAGAACAGAAATGTTTACTCTCCTTGGGATTCCCACCACCCCAACCAATCCTCCACCCACCACTCTGAAAACACCTGGAAGCTTTTCAGGGATTTTTTTTATTTTTATTGCAGTGTGGAAAAACAAATGTTTAACGATGGTTACTTCAGAATGGATTTAGTGTCGTTTTCACCATCTCTAAAAGCTGCTGTAAAGTGCTGCATTTGTTGTTCTGTTTCTCCGTTTCCTTGTTTTTAGGTGACACATTCTAAAAGTTTTGCAAGAGCCTTGAGATGGAGGTATGTTTCTCAGAATTGAGCAAGCAGCTAAGGCCAACTGAAATGTTTTTACGTAATATTTGTGCACATGCACAGGAATCTATGACTGCCTTTTATTTAGATTTCACATGGCCAAAAATTGCCTGTTCATGCCATAATTATGTTTAGGGCTATTTTTAAAAATTATTTAGTACACAGAATATTTCTGTGCTGGTTTACAGAACTGGTTTACTCTTTTTGATGACTTCTAAGGTTGTAGCTATCACAAGTTCTTAATCTGAAATTTTTCTATCATATAAAACATAAATAGCTTTTCTGTGTACATTCTCTAGCGGTTTGACCCCATACATTAGTCTTCAGTAATATTTTAAAAGTTTTGGTTTAGTCCTCTAGATTTATCTATTGGACTGTTTTTATTTGCAGTCCACTATTAGAGTTTGTGGACTGCAATTTTTGAGTACAACTGCCAGATAATCTGTTGTTTATATGTATTAACTGTGATAGCTTCTTTACCACCAAAAGAAAAGAACAAAAAGCTTATGACCTTCTCTCCTTTCCCTATGAGTATTTCACCTATTCAAACTACAGGTGGAGGAACTTAAACCAACAAACCCCTTCATCACATTCACTGACAAGTGTGTAAATGCTGCCTTCTTATAGCAGAGAGTACAGCAAGCAGAGCAGCTTGCAGGGTGGTTTTTGGTTGCAAGAGTAAGCTGTGTCATCTCTGAGGACGTGTATTTATCTGGCTACAGTGCTGTTGATAGTTATACAGACTGGTCAGATTTTGATGTGGTTAATGAAGTTGTATTTTTTCACAAAACTTGATACAGATGTTTTATCAATTTTCCTTGAGGTGTGTTTTATTCCTTAAAATATATCTGAAGGGTAATGGCATAATCAATAAACCTAACCTCAAAATAGTGATCATTGATTAACATTGATGTAGCTGAGCTTGTATGAAAGAAAAAACAGTTCAAGCAGTGTTTTCTTCCTACTTTGAAATGGTTTTGAAGGAACAGACCCTTAGATACTTATTTTTACATCTTTCATCGTATAACTTTTTATAACTGCAGATAATAGTCACTCAAGAATGTAATCAGTGATTGCTTTCTAGTCTTCCTTCTGGATCTGGATTTTGTTATCAATGGCTTTTAATTGTTTTCCCTTAATCAGAGGTCTCCTATACTGTCCTTGATCAGCGTATTTGGTGACTGTTTTAATTGCTGACCTTGATGACATTGGCAGTGAGATTCACTGTATTATTTCAACTGGAAAATTAAAATGTGACTAATAGTTTTCTGTGCTGTAATTTTTCTTTAATCTTTCCCCAGCTTTAGTAAGAGGAGAGGCTTTAGTGTCTCATAAGAGCAGTGCCCAGGCTTTGCAGTGGCTCATCCTGTGTGAGGAGAGCTGGCTCCAGCCTCCTTTCTGGCTATGTGACTGGACTAGACCTGGGCACTGCACACGATCTCCACACACAGGGTGGTCTGAGCGTTTCCCAGGGCATGGACGAGGATGCCCCAGAATGTGTGTGCAAGAGGTGCTGGAAGGAGGTGGGAGCCACAGCACCATCAGTAAGGATGGTGGATGGGATCATGGCACTAATTCACAGATATTCTCCCAGCCTACTGTCTATTCCCTGCAGTAGGGAGCTGGGGCCACCAGGAATGAGTGATGGGCTGGAGGAGTTTTCCTGCTATGTTGTGTGTGAGCCTATTTGTATCTGCCACAAAGGAGGTAGAGATACATGGACTGCAGCACAGCAGCTTCCACGAGTAGCACCAGCGTGCTTTGTGTGTCCAAGAACTGGGTTCAACAGGGCCTAAACAAGTGAATGTTGCGGGGGTTTGTGCCATGTTAGCTTCTTTCAATGTTCTTACCGAAAGAGAAGTGTTAAATCTTTTCATAACACATCTTTCTTGGGCGATGGAAGGGTATCCCCACCAGAGACAGGTACATTCAGGCCAACATGACAAACTTTGCCAGATATCGGGGTTTGTCAAAACTTCATCTGCTCGTCTTTACAGATGCCGTTCCAGGAGAAAATTTACATCCTGGTCCCTTTAGCAATCCTTGCAGCATGTCTCTGAGGAAAAGAGAGGTTCAGTGCAGCTGCCACATCCAAGGTGGATGCAAGTCTGTGATGGGAACATTTGTATGCTGGAGATGTCCAGCATGACCGGACAGAGCAAAGGGTTGTTGTGGCACAAGGTTTTAAGTGGGCAGCAGGACTCCTCAGCAAAGCCCTTTCTGGCTGTGCCTCTCCTGGGCACTATCCTTCCTTGTGTAGAGTTCCTCCTCCCTCTTGCTCTCCTGCCTCCACTACCTTCACACACACACTTTTGCCGCAGGGGCATGAAAAAAGAGCCATGGGCAGTTTGAAAATCTGTGCTGTACAGTCCAGAGGGGCCATAGGGAAAAAACAGGGGGTTGCATGCTCTGTGACAGTTGACCAGTTCTGGTTCCCAAGGCACCATTGCACAAATTTGCATTTAATTTAACCCCCTGGTTTTTTCTTTCATCGTGTTACCCCTCCTTCAGTGTAGGAACCCTCAGTCTCTTGTAATAGTAAACCCACTGTAATGAAAACCATGGCATACACTTCCTCCAGGGCATTTATTTGGTTAAAAGCTAAATTGCACACATGCAGCAACTGGGGTCCAAAGCCTCAGCTCAAAAAAAAAACAAAACCAAACAACAAAAAACCCACCAAAAAACAAATCCACAAAACAATAGAGGCCTCTACTTGAGCTATCATAATATTATAGTATTTCCTTTGGCAGCTGGTGGAATGTTGGTTTTAAACCCCTGCAGGCCAGCACTGATATCTTACAATCTGAGGCAGCCCTGCTGCAGATGTGTGAGTAACCATCAGGAGCAAACCCACAGGCGTCGTTGCTGTTCTGAGATGGAATGAATTAAGGTGGATCATGGTGCTTGGAAACACAGTCAGTCTCGGTTTGGCCAGTAGATGGTAGTGGTACACAGAGCTGACAAAACGAGCTATGCAAGAGAAAATATCAGAGGGATCTGCTCTGGGTCCTTTAGAAGTTTAGTTACACAAGCGGGAAAACTCCCAAGTCGCAGGACAGCAAATAACAGTGTGGGTTCTCAGCCACGGCCACAACGTTAGAAAACTGTGTTTAGACAGCTTTCCAAGTCTCAGTGTTCCTTCTCAACTACTTTAATGGAATGCATAGAAGTGCTCGGAAAGGGATGATGCAAGTCCTTACATTGGTCTGTGGGCTTTTCATTCCTATGGTGAGTAAAGTGAAAATCCACTTGGGTTCCTAAGTAATAAATAACCATATCTTTGTGGTATATTTTGATTCCGGTGCGTTTCATGGGAAAGCAATTCACGAAAATGCGTCAGCCATGTATCTCTCTGGATTTATTTTAATATTTTATTTCTTGACTGTATCAGTGCAGGCATTTGCTTACTACTTTTCATGGGAAATGAAAAATTAAGACATAGAAATGACTGCATAAGTAATCATTCCACTACACTGTTGAAAGTAGATTTATTTTGTCCTTCTCCCAATTTATTCTCTAAGTTGCCCAAAGCGTAAGAATTCCTGATCCCTTTCTAAATCCATTATCTTTATGCAGGATGACCATGATTTGGATTTAGATCTTAGAAACCTAACCGTAAAAAAAGGGCACTGAGGATAATTTTATCATAAAGCCTCACTTCAAAGCCTTAGTTCTTATAATCTTATTTCCTTACACTGCAGCTTTTCCAGGACTTTCCCAGTCCTCCTGTGATGAAGCAACTGCATTTGTCTAAGGCAGTGTACTAGACCCAGCCTGCAGCACTTATGAGTAACACCATGGTAATTTATAACCACAGAAGCGATTCTCAACTGCAATTGTTTCCAAAAGCGCACAGCTAGAAAACAGCAAAAATACTTCTACTACCTTATCCTACCTTTTTCTTAACCTCAGCCTAAAGACAAAATTTCTACTGTGATTCTCAGAAAAAAATGCTTGAAAACATTTTCTTTTAGTGAGAACAACAGCTAAACTGATAGATACAAAATAAATCTTGAAATGCAGAGTGGCCTGAAAGTTCCTCTCCTCTGCATGCTAGTAAAGGAAAATAGGAAAGCCTGACTTTCTGAACCCTGCACAGAAAGGCACAAAACTAACAGCTTGCTACGTACAGAGGTGGATGGCCAGCAGCAGTGGTGGGTGCATGAAGGCCATCCAACACCACTGTGTGGACCAGGAGAATGCAATAGCTGGGTCAGTGTCTCAGAAAACATGGGAGAACAACAGCATCCCCGTGTCTTTTCAGATTTTTATAGATGGATGCTCATCTTTAGAAATTGAAAGTTTCCATTTATTTTGTACAAAAAAATCTTTTTTTTTTTCTTTTACTGAACACTGAGAATTATCCCATCAAATGCGTTCCTCTTCTGCAGCTATTTATTTAGGTCATTTGTTCTAAAGCATGGTCTCGGGCCTTTGATCCTAGCTGATTAAATTTGCTTTGCCACTTATTTCTGCCACAAACTTTGTGTGCGTTGTAGATGAGAAGCCCCTGGAAAGTCCCCAGAGAGCTGAGAACAGACAGCCTCCACCTCATCAGCAGCTTTGGGCTGCGTTGCTTCACTGACGCTGGATGTGGGACACCATCCCAGAGCTTGATGCTTCCAGGTTCATTGAGGTATGCAAACAGAATCCTTAACACTGGACATTGCCAATGGGCTGGAGTACACAGATTTTTAATATAAAGTAAAAGAATATTCTGAGTCATGTAAGGCTTCATTTGTTATGGTCCCAATCCAAATCTGCTTCGTCCTTATTAGTTTCTTTTGGTAAGTTACTCTTCATGCTAGCAGGCTTACTTGTTATGCACCTGAAATCTGAGAGCTATCTAAGGCTTACATGACCTATCCACCCCCACTAACCTTCCAGAATCTAGTCTGGGTTCAGGATATGGTTTCTCATTATTGCTATTAATATTTGCAAATATTTGTAAATTTGCTTAATTCTTGTCTGATTGAAAGGATGTAAAGTGGAAGTTGGGTGAGTCTCAGCTGCTCTTACAGATTGTTCAGCCACTTGCTCTGATGTAGCACAAAGCAAACCCTCATGGAAGGAAAGATGAAAGGAAGAGTCATTCGCTGATAAAAGCAAAAGTATAAAGAGAACAGGGAACAGTTATTCCTGCTATTTGGGAAGACTGGAAGGAGAATTAAGTGACTGAACCGCAGCAGGAAATACTTGATAGGTAACTGTGGGCATAGCTGGGCTGACAATAAGCAGCCAATGCAAGTGGTAGGGTCAGTGTGCACTGTTATATTCAATAACTGTGATTAGAAATAAACAAATCAATCCACCATGGCTGCTGGGGATTTGATTCACAGCACTGCTGGATGGCTTTTTCAGGTCACCCTGGGTAAAGATGAGTAAGCCTGACCTGAAAATATTGGTGTGTATATGTTTGTGGGACTGCTGATGCATCGTCCCACTGCCTTCTCGCCCAAACCTACCTTCCAGCTTTTTGCCCCACACAAGTGTTCAGCAGCCGGAATTCAGGATCTCTGGGCACAAGTGCCATGCAACTGGGACATAAGAAACACCTCCACTTAAATTTTTGGTTTGTCTCTGGATAGAAAGAGGCTGTTTCAAAATTAGTGAAGCTGAATCATCCAATTCATCTACTACAGCAGCCAGTGGGACACAGGCACCCGACTTGCCCTGGGTACCTAAAATCCAAATCCAGGGTAAAGGATGTGAAGGTCCAGAATCACTACGTAAAGAGCACAAAAATAGAAGGATATATGCAAAAAATGCGAACTTTTTTTTGCTTTTGTTTCTTTTACACTCTTTTTGGGTTTTTTTGGTTTTTAGCCCTTGAAGTCACAGACCCAGGTGATGAGATGCCTGATGATCTCTTTATTCGGGGTGTACTCTGAGGATGTTTCTGTGATGCACCTTTGAGTGGTCCAGTTGCCTCAGTGAGTCTGGAGCTGGACCCCAGGTGGGGGCAGCCTGTGGGGGGAAGCAGCAGTCCTCCCTGCTACGCAGGAGGCAGCAATGTCCCAAACTCCCCTTTCTTCCTCTTGTGTAACATGGTAGTGGAAACATCAACTTCCTGCACAACAACTGCCTGGTTCAAAGCACTGAGATATGATTGACTGACAGGACAGCTTTTGGCAGGCTTACAAATATCTGTTCCTAGCTCCGTGTGGATCTGCTGAAGTAGATCTGTGGCCAAATCTGGTTCAAGAGCTGTGGGATACACTGCAAAGCCCATGACGCTAAAAGCAAAGCCATAAGCTATGAGAAAGGGCAGGAATGGTTGACCCCAGTTCTACCAGGATCATAAAATCATAAAAAATTTCCTTTATAAAATTTGATACATTTAATCCATTTAGATAACAACGGCAAAATGAAGAAAATTATTTCTAATGTGGACATTCTTCAGTTTTTCTGGAAAAGATATTTAAAGAGAGCCCTAACACAGCTTGGAGGTTTTCTGTCTCCCTCTGGGGACAGAGGAACATTCATGGGATGCTGAAAAAAGACAGAAACCTCACACTAGAGCATGTTTCCAAATATAAGGACAACCAGAACAGATACAAAACTTAACCAAAGGTGCACAGTGCTATGTCAGTGCCAGTGTTTATTGTTTTTATGATTATATTTTTAAGCAGTCATTCTTTTGATCCATACTAACTGCTGGTCAGGGAAAGAAAAATAAAGCTTACACAGAAAATAACAAAATTTTCTGGCTGGAGGCCAAAATTTCACAAGAGAATACTGAAGCCTAATATGTTTTGTTTGACGTCTTTGTTTCTGATAGATGTTGACTGAATTCAGGAGGATGACGGCACTTTGAACAAAACCAGCTGGGGAAGTCAGTTTGCTAATTATTAACCCTCTAGGGAAAGAGCCTGGATTGGAAATGTGCATTCCAAACATTCTGGGAAAATATAAAGCCTAATGTAGATCTCTTTGGAAAAGAAATACTTTACACTGTGGTTTGTATTTTTAGGAGGAAGGGAGGAGACAGAGTGTGATATATGACTGAATTTCTCAAGATGGGTAATAATTCAGTTTTAGACTTCTTTTCTCCCTCTAGCAGGATTCAACAGTCCCGAGACTGAAGTAAATCTAACATTAAGGAATGACTATAGGGAATGAGGAGAGGTTGTACATTTATTGTGATAGAAATCACAGGGGGAGGGGAAAAAGGCTGTTGTCAGCCTCTTGACCATTTTTCAACAAGAAAAAGGGGGATTTTGAAGGCTGTTAAGTGGGAAAAAATGTCAAACTTCATTCTGTGCCTTACAAAATATTATTATATTATTCAGAAGCTACTGTGATAACTATTCAGATACCCAAATGTAAAAGTATAAATACTAAAAAGTAAGGGAAAAAAAGGTATAATAATCTTTAGATGGTAGGCTCTGCTGTGACATATTTACGTCTCCTTCTAATCTTTCCTCTGTAACCTGGCCAGAAAGATGGCTGTATAGAAAGTACAGGGGGCTTTTTCCTCCATTTCAGGAGTTTTAGGAGTAAAAGAAGAGTTAGATATGAGCACTGCACCAAAATTCAGTGCAGTTCAGTGTTTAACTAGTGCCAGTCTTAGCTAAAATTATAGCATGAAATGGAAACAGAAAAAAAAAGAGAATAAGGGAGGCGTGGGGATCGAATCCTGGTAGAAAAAACAAAACAACCAAAGATCAAAGACAAAAAGAAATTTAGGAACAACTTTCACAATTTGCTTAGCATTGGAGCTGTTTTCCTGCTTGACACATGGGTTGCAGCACAGAGACATCGGCTGTTACAATTAAGTGCCGAAATAGATGTAGTAGAATGCATTACTGTTTAAATCAAATAGGTCATATGGGATGCTGAACTGATTTTTGTTTTCTTCCCCATAGTTCAGTGTGATGCCATTAAGTGTCAGACTGTTAAAGAAATACCTTAGTGTTAGACAAGCTTTTAAAAGTTAAACTGCTTGACAATTAGTTTAACATCAGACCCATGCATATTTTTGCCTTTTTATTGTTGTAGGTGGTAATGCATGCCTAGATAAAGTGCTATCCAGTCGAGAATGTGGTAGATAGCAAAGTACCTTCTAAACTTGTTCATTCTCTGACTATTTGCAACTCTCTTTAGTTGCTTTGGTATCACTCGTGTGTGTGTGTATGTGTGTGTGTGTGTGTGTGTGTGTGTACTGACAGCTGTTACAAATTATGAACTAAAGTAATTGTGAAGTGTGCCATTTCCAGAGTACTGCAACAGTACACCATCCCTCCCAGGACTGATTTAAATTGCTACTGGTTACGTAAAGTGAACACTTAGAGTATTTTTGACAGAGAGCTAATTAAATTCATGTATCCCAGAGTGACCACGATTGAGAGTCCTAGTTTGTTACCACATACTTCAAGATTAGAGGGAAAATCCACACATTTGCACAAGAATTAATGCAAAAGGGAGCCAACCCTGACTGAGTGTCAGCTGTATGAGATGCCCTCAGCTGTGGGTCCCGCTGCTTTCATCCTGCCTGTGTGAGCGTAAGAACAAGCCTCCAGCCAAGCAAACAAACCCAGCAGGTGGAATATTCAGGATGTTTGGGCATTCTTTGCTGTTTCTTTGCTTGGGTAGGTACAATACTAATAAGTAGCCAAATGACATGAGAGGTTAGTCATTGAGTCCATGAATAAACCAGTTTTTATTTCTCTGTTTCGCAGAAAAACCAGGCTAAGTGAAAAGAAATCTGTGCCTTTTGCTGTTGTGCTGTTTGGTGGCAGGTACAGGCAAAAGAATTTGCCCAGTGCTGGGAGCTGGGGAGCAGGTCCAGGCTTTGTTTCCTGGCTTCACTATCACTGTGTCATCTTGGCCAACTCACCCGGTTTTTTGCTTTGAGTTTTCCACATATAAAATGGAGGGAAAAACCTTATTCTTTGGCAATGTTCTTTTGAGAAAGATTGCCAAGTACCATGCAAGCTGCAAAACCAACACCTTGTTACTAAGGGGAAACCCCCTTGCAGGAACAGTGTGAAGTACCTCATTCCATCACTGTTTCCAGGCTGTTTCCAAGGCCAGACAGATACATGTTTTGTCAGAAAATTGTTGGTAAAATTTAATTATGAAAGGGATTTTTCCCAACTAAACTTGAAGTAACGTTTGTTCTAAATTCAGGCTAATAGCAGTAACAAGAAGGGGCTAAAATGACAGTGTAAAGAAATGGATAAATTAAGTCTATTTTCAGTTATGTGTTGGGTTAAAAATTTTAGATTATCATCCCATACATTTTTATTAGTGTTCCTACAGTGTTATATTACAGCATTAGCAATCTTTCAAAATCCATGGTATTGGTTATAAAAATAAACTAATTGAAGGCAAAGTGATCTCTAGCACTATTTGTGTTTGCTCATACTTTGTTTTCATGTCCAACACTTGTGTTTAAACTTGTTTTGTTAGAATAATAAAATATACTCTGACTTGGAATCTCCACTAACCTTTGCTTTTAAAGTCAAGACTCTTGGCTTCCCTTTTGCTTGTTCCTAATTTGCCATGTCTGCTACGTCCTCTCTGGCAGGGCTTGTGGTTTAAAAGTGTGTGGGAGTGAAGGTTAAAGATAAATGCTAGGTTTAACAAATAGGGTTATTCTTGCCGTAAGGATTCACTTCTGAAGTTAGTGTTTGGCTCATCCTATTTTTAAGGTAAGATCTCAATTGCATTCCATATTTGTGCCTGAGTTAAGATTAAAATCAATATACTTTTAGCACTCTGTCTCTCTGAAGACTTCAGGTTGTCAACTCAAGGGCTAGGTTTGTAAAGGGAGCATAGTCCAGCCGCCGGACTTTATACCAATAAGTAAATATTCAACACATTTTCATTCAAATATTCTCACAATGAGAACGTGAGTGAGACTGTGCTCCACTAGTAGCAGTACTTGTTTGTGGGGAAACAGAAGAGGGATACATAAATTTCACTTTGTACTGTAGTAAATATTTCAGTGCTTTGAATGAAGTGCATCAGCTCCAAAAGGAAACACTGAGCACTTACTTTAGCTTGGTAGTTATTGAAATAATCTGGATCAGTGTGGGTTCAGATTCAGAAAAAGAGATTGCATTTGAGTTTTTAATAGCAAAGATGCTCGAACAGTTGTGTACGTTTTAAAAAGGGGACAACAGCATTTTCTCTTTCACTGTCTGGGAACTTTCCTAGGGCACAAGTTCACTGACAGTTTAGAGAACAGTGAGGAGCTGAATAGCTCTGCACTGTCCAGATTTCTGCAAGTGTATTGGCAGAAAAAGGGAGACTAGAGAAAATGTGGGCCTGCTGCTGAGTGGGGTTGTGGTAACACAGGATGTGGACAAGTAAGAGATATTCAATGCCTTCTTCACCTGTCTGTATTAGGTTTTGTTTTCAAAAATTCCAGGCCCATGTGACGAGTGGGAGCATCTGGAGCAATGGAGGCTTACCCTAAGTAGAGAAGATCAATACATTTAAACAAACTGGACACAAACAAATCCATGGGACCCAATGGACTGCATCTGCAAGTGCTGAGGGAGCTGGCAGATGTCATTGCAAGGCCAGTCTCAAGTATCTTTGAAAGGTTACAGTGATCAGAGGAGGACTAGAAATTCAATGCAGATGCCATATCTTGCTTCAAGGAGAAGAGGGAGGATGTGGAGAACTACAGGCCAGTCAGCCTTATCTCAATACCCAGGAAGGTCTTGGTGCAAATAATTCTGGAAACTATTTCAAAATATATTAAGGACATGGAGATGATTAGGAATCATCAGTATGGATATATGAAGGGGAAAATTATGCCTGATCAACCTGATAGCCTTTGGTGATGAAATGACTAGCTTGATGGACAAGGAGAGAGCAGAGGATGTTAATTATCTTAACTTCAGAAAGGCTTTCATCCCTGGCTGTATCCTCATTAACCAACAGCTGACTAGACAAGTAGATAGTGAAGCAGATTGAAAACAGGCTGAAATGCCAGGCTCAAGAGATTATAATCAGTGGTGCAAAATCCAGCTGGAGGCCAGTCACTAATGGTGTACTCTTGAGGTCAATACTGGGGCCAGTACTGTTGAACACCCCATTAATGATCCTGGATGATAGAAGAAGTGCACCCTTAGCAAGTTTTTCAGACACTTGAAGACTGGGAGGAGTGGCTGATCCACTAGATGGTTGTGCTGCCATTCAGAGGCAAGATGGATAGATCAGTCAAGAGGAATCCCACGGAATTTAACAAAGGGAAATGCCAAATCCTGCATCTG
Organism: Cnemophilus loriae; assembly: GCA_013397755.1. Lineage (NCBI taxonomy): Eukaryota > Metazoa > Chordata > Aves > Passeriformes > Corvidae > Cnemophilus > Cnemophilus loriae. Next base: position 1,500,336 of record VZTF01008849.1, read on the forward strand.
TTGAGTAATGTCCCCACACACATTACTAGGGGCTGAGGACCAACTGGCTGGGAAGTAGCTTTACAGGAAAGGATCTGGGAGCCTTGGTGAAAACCAGCTTGAACATGTGCCAGCAATGTGCTGTGTCCTTGTGGCACAGGTGGCCAACAGTATCCTGGGCTGCATTAAGAGCATTGCCAGTAGGTTGAGGCAGGTGATCATTTCCCCCTACTTGAAATTAAGACACATCTGGAGTGCTAGATCTAGTTCTGGAGCTCCCAATGTAGGAAAAATATGGTTTTACTGGACTGAATCCAGCAAAGAGCAACAAAAATGATTATGAGACTGGAGCATTTGTCGTATGAGGAGTGGCTGAGAGCTGGAGGAGAGAAGGCTCAGGGAGATCTTATCAATGTATCTAAATATCTAAAGTTAGGAAGAGTAAAGAAGATGAAGCGAGACTCTTCTCAGTCACATTCAGTAAAGGAACAAGAGGCAATATGCACAAACTGATCCATAGGATATTTTTTTTAAACAAAAGAAAAAAGGTGGGGTTTTTTTACTGTTGTGGCCATCAGAGAGATGTCCAGAGAGGTCGTGGAGTCTTCATCCATGGAGATATTCAAAATGCAAGTGGAACCAACCCAGGGCAATCTGCACTAGTTGACTCTGCTCTAAGCAAGAAGGTGCAGTAAATGATCCCTACAGATCCTGTGATTCTTTGACTTAGGCACTTTAATTCATTTCAACAGCATCTGAGTATTTCTTCCAGGTTTACTGTTTATAAAGAGACTTCTGATGCTTTCAAAGTTTTGCATGCTGATAGTACTTAAATTGTGGGCCACAGGTTCCTGCTGGGGCATTTAAATACTGCCTATGATGGATCCAGCCCAGTTTATTTTGCATGGCCAAACAGTTTCAGTTTGAAATACAAACAAACCTTAAGAAACTTATGGACTTCATAGAATGAAGTGCTTCTGCTTAATAGAATATATATAAAAATTGATGGTTTAGTACTATGAGCATATTATTGCCTCCAAAACAGAACAAGAAATATAGATGCACTCTTTAAAGTAATAGGACTATTTAGGTAAGCATCAATTAAATAGATCACTAACTAGAAAATCTACACACACTTCACTATTATAAGCTCTTGGGGGGTTTTGGTTGTTTTTGTTGTTTTGTGGGGTTTTTTTGTAATTTTGTGATTTATTTAGGTATATTGAGAATTAAGACATATACAAATTAAAGAGTGATAATAGTACGGTTTAGATATTTTACTGAATATGGAGTGTTACTGTATTTTTCTTTTTTCCCTTTTTAACATTTAAAAATATAACTAGAATTACCCATACAGCATTGTAAAGTATGTCTTCCCAAAGCTACCATAAAGAGCAGCATTATTCCTTGGCAGCCTCAGCAAAGGAAACAGAGTGAGCTTTGCTTTTTCAAAGCCAGGAACAGGTTCAGCTTGGACACAACTAATGATCTCTGCAATAGAAATATGTCACACGTAGAGGTGATCTCTGAAGTGACCAAATCCTGAAGCCCTTATAGCTTAAAATCTACTCCAGAGTTTTGCCTAGAGGCTTATTACAGATCAGTGCGTGTGCAGAGCGCTGCAGATCTGAGTCATAAGGGATCCGTGCTGCTCTGTGCTATCTTCATCTTTCTCACTCTCTCTCGCCCGTTCTGTGTCAAGCACATGAAACCAGCTCACCAGCAGTACCTGTGCAGTGATGACAGCCTGATAGCAATACCCTCATAGTCTCTCCCTGATTCACCCATGGTGTCAAGCACAGAGAGAAGTCCTATAAACTCATTTATATGCACTGTCCACCCACAAACTTTATCTCAAGTTGTGTGAGTGTTGAGTCACAGACAGGTAGTTCTTGTTCAAGTCCCAGCTTCACGTAAGCTGTGGGTAATAACAAAAGCTATTTCAGTCTCACAGAAATAATGAGTAAGGTACAAATGACTTCCTTACAACAAAGGCCCCTTAAATCAACAGAAAAAATGCAAAAAGCAAGTCTTGTCAGGAGGACCTGCTGATTTGTTCACCCAGTAGGAGCTTTCATCCAGATAAAGAAATAACTGGTGGACCATATCAACCAGATCACTCTTGTCTGCATGCTTGCAGACCTCATCAAAAACCTGTCAAGAGGCCTAGACGGTAAATACTAAACTTAGAGAAGATGTGTTGGTACTGCCCAAATAGATCATATTTAATAGATCCAGGTGCACATGAATTCTATCCTGTATTGCAGTTTCTACTGCTTTGCCTGGTACTGATGTTAGGCTTGTCAGCCTTTAGTATTTTCCATCATGTCACCTCATTTATCCCCTGGAATCTTTTTTAGAGATTGGTGTCGCACTGCCACTCTCCAGACTCCAGGCACATAGAAAGTGTGAAGAGAAAGATAGGTCCATTAGTAGATCTACTCTTGCTCAGTGCTCAACACTGCCTTAAAAAACTCATGTCTCCAGATTTGTTACTCTGCCTAGTTTGGTTTATAGCCTTTCCCAGTTAGCACACTTTCAGAAAGAGTCTCTGCTGACTCTCAGGAAGAAGGGTTGAAGTATGGGGATCATCGGCTTATTCCAGTGAACATATGCAAATACATCATTTAGCTTCTCTGGAAACATTTTGGCCTTCCCTCTTTTTTACTCTGCAATTGTCCTTTGATCTGTCAGACTCCAGTGGGCTTCTTGGTCTCGATAAACCTAAGGCAAGATTTAATATTAGGCTGGATTTGTTTTGTGAGATGCTGCTCACAGTTTTTCATTGTTCTTTCATTGTGCTTTCTTTTAACCTGTTGGTTTATGATCCTATCTGTGGTTTTGCATTTGGAGAAGACTTAAAGTTCTGATTTCTAGCAATCTACCCTGTGGTGAGGTTATTGGTGCCCACTTCCTTTTGCCAGTTCTCAAGATTTTAGTAGATAGCATACACTGATGCTGTGCTGTGCATCCTGCAGAAAGTTCAGCTCCACTGGTAAGAATTTGCTGTTCCTAGCAGCTACCTTTTGTTTCCTCTTCACAAGCTTTCTCATTGCTATGTCTCTCTCCCTTTTGAAACTGGGTGCAACTGCTGTGAATGCTTGGCTTTTATCAAGCCTCTGGGAATTCTGAATGTAAACACAGGAACAGAAACCATGAGCTGAAGATGTAGGTCAAGATCTTGCACATAAATGAGGACCAAATGAGGGACTGCATCTATTCAGTGGCTTCCCTGTCCCACTGCTCTGTGAAGCAGTACTGATGTAGTCTAATGAAGTCTGTGTTACATAACAATGCTGCAGTGTCCAGACAACATGGAGGTTACCTGAAGTACAGCGTTGGTTCTATTGCCCCCCCTCTTTGCCCATCTGATCACTCTCAGCATGCCCTCTCTGTCCTTCTGGTCAGGCAGGCAAGGAGCAGACTCAGGACTACATATGCTTAAAGCTGACATTTTGGTGCACTGGCATTCTGTGCCACCTGCTAGGTTCTTGTTTTGTTTACTTAATCTGATTATAAGATCTCATTAAGAAATTTCATTACCGCATCACCAACAGAGGTGACTCTTACCTTTTCTGTATATTTTATATTCTGGTACTAAAATGTCCTGCATGTGTGTAGCATGTCATTGCCTTTGTCTAAGACCAGACCACTTATTCATTGGATGTTTAGCATTGTTATAGAGATATGTGTTGTTCCAGTGTTTGTTTCCTCCTTAATTTCCTATTTATAAGGTATTTTGTTTTCCATTGCTTATTTTTGTTCTCTGGCCTCTCCTGCACTCACAATTTCCAAACCTTTGCTGATGGCATATTGAACAGTGTGTTCCCCACTCCTGCTGCTACTCAGTTTATATCTTAATCAATCACAACCTTTAAACTCCAGCAGTTTATCTCCCAGTGAGTCCACCATTTCTGTACAGATTCTTCTTACCTCAGAAGTACTCCCAAGTTCAGATCAATCTGGAATTTTGCCCTTTAAACCATTCTCTCATCTGCTTGTTGAAAGTTTGCTCCTTTCTGGTCAAACATAAGGCAGTGGGGGCATTTTAGAGATTGCTATTAGTCAGGGATGAATTTTGCCTCCGAAACATGTGAGACCCAAAACTACAAGCTCTTCCCCAGCACTTTTAGGAAGTTGTTCTGCTTTGCATGTTTAAAGAACAAAACCAAAAACAAACAAACAAAACAAAACAAAAATAACCCCAAAACACCCTTCTCATTTAAAATTAAAAGCTCTTCTACCTGAATTAATTTTTATTTGCTTAAAAACCATTTTCCAAATGATAACTGATTTTCTTTTAAATCATTCCTTCAGAGATGTTTTCTGCAACGAATGTAATGTGATACAAAATATCATCTTATTTGCCAGCTCTCACAGTCATAATTTGAGTAATAATCCCATGCTGGCACAGTGACAAGGGAGAACAGCTTTTGAGGAGATTGAGCATATAAACTCTGCCAGTAGACCTACTAAACCAAGGCACACTTTCTGTTGAAAATGCACAGTACAGGTGTCAGAGACCCTTTTTTAAAGTGCTACAGAAGAATATCATTTACCACTTTACAATTTCAAGCAGTTGTCTCAGTGTTAAAGTACTGCTTATATTATTTTGTCGTTGTTCCAGGAGCACACAGAGATCCTAGCAGGAGTCAAAGCCAAACCAACACCCAGAGAAAGACATTCCTTGCTATCAACAAACATGCAATGTGGATATGTCCACACTCCTTTCTTTGTCTTATCTCCCAAACCTGTTTCTAGTATTTCAGTGGGCCTGAATATGAATGTTTGAATATGCATCAGGGCAGAGCCAGAGGCAGCACTACAGAAGTTGCCACTGTCCCATTTGAGTAAAAAAGGAGCTTGATATTAGAAAAAAGGTCTGTAATGCCTTTTATTATTTCTGGAAGTTATCTACCACATGCAGTAGAAGACACAGAACAGTCTCTAAAATGCTATAATAACATCTAGGTATTTATTATGAATGGTAATGAATCAAATGTAAGGGTCCCTAGCAATAATAAACCCTTCAAGCGCAATAAAAGCCTCAAAACTTTGGAATTTGTGCCAAAGATTCATACAGACATTGTAGAAGAGATGTAAGAAATATATATAAACTCAGCTGAGGAAGCATTTGATTCTACCCTAAGTTTACTCTGCAATACAACAGTTTCATAATGTGCTAAAAGGTTAGGCCACCACAACTGGAAACAGGAAATCTAGAGCAACAACGGAGAAAAGCCATCTTCCTTTGTGTTCCCTTTTTGATAAAAGCAAAACATTCTTTGATGTTTAAAAATAAGTAAGTCCTCAATATCCATTTAAAAAAACAAGGCAGCAAATAAAAGTAAGTGTCCATGAAGAAAAGACCATCCAGATGGATTTAATGCAAAGCTAAATTGAAGTTACTGCTTAAAGGCCTCTCTGGGTACAGTCTCTCTTTATCCAAATCAGTTGCTGGATTCTTGTCACCTCTCCTTTGCATTTTAGTGACTTTTTTCGTGGCCATGAATGGGATCAACTCCATCAAACTAAACTTGTGAATCTGTCAAAAAAGAATCATTTGGCTTTTAGCTGCATTTATGGTAAAAGTTGCAATTGTCCAATTTTCTTCTCCATTAAACTATCTTTAAAAATGTCCAGGGCTGATATTTTAGATGATTAGCAGGCACTTTACTCAAACCAGAGCCATGCTCTAATATTAAACTTAGCAGCAGAGTCTAGGTAGCACTGAAATCTTTGTCTGATGGCTGTTTTGTGGGTACCATCACTTTCTTGGAGTGAGTCCTCTCCCTCAGGAAATAACGGCTCCTGTAACTCTTGTAAGCCTTCATGAGGCTGTTGGGTTTGGTTTGCTTGATTTTTTTGGGGGGTTTTTTTTGGTTATTTGGTTGTTTTTTTTTTTTCTGTAAGGACTTAGGTATTATAAGCACCCATGTTGCAAGGTTAAAAATGCAATAAATAACTAGTGATCCCTGTTCACCTGTACCAGTTTCAAAGTCATTGCTGGGGGAAGCAGAGAAAAGCAGAAGTTACCATCTCCAGAACCTCTTCCTGCTGTCATGAGATGCTGTAGGTAGCAAAACCTTTTCCACAATTCCCTTTGTGCTCACTGGCACATGTGGATGCACTCAACTTAGCCAGAAAAACTGGATTACAATGTGTTGAATGTAAAAGGAGGAAGGTTGCTCATGCAAAGTATCTATTTCATGTGGTGAGCAGAACAGAGATGGGGTGGAGATTCATGGATAGACAGGTGTTGACACTTTCTACAGGCATTGCTATTGTTATAAACGTATGGGCATAAGGGCAAAAAAATTATCCATTGATAAGCAACAAAGACTCCTGCTAGAAATACAAGGCTATTAGTCATGATGTTGGCACCTTGAAAGGCTTTTTGTTTGGAAAGGCAAAGTAGTCTTCTTGGAAGCAAAAGGCTGCTGTGCATTACTGTGAGCTCTGTGGTTGGGCCCTCCTGTATCTGAAATTCTGTATTTGGTTATCTCTACAGGCATGGTTGAAATTTGCTCAGCCATTAGCTCTGCTTTGAAGTGAGCTGTAGGTATTCATGGGGACATATAACGTTTGTGACTTGCAATACAGAAACTGCTCACCGATTATGCTGTGAGTAATGCTGCTGTGCAGCTCACATTAAATGCAGAAGCCTCATTAATAAAGGATAAATCCTGTAAGAAGTAGGCTTTGGCATTGTTACAACTTTGACAAGCTTTAATACAAACCCACTTTTTCAATAAGAGAAAACTGTATTAGAGTTCCATAGGTTATCACAAGACATACACCGAATTTCATTTTTTCCTGCATGTTCTTTCCAAAATTTTGGTTGGTTGGTGGGCTCACCGGGGCTGTACCTTTTGTATCTTCTCTTACATTAATGTATAACAGAATTTAAGTATAGCACATGTACATGAACCCAAAACGGAAACTAAGAGGCACCAATGCAAACTGCAATTTTTCCTATTCTTGGGCATTCTTTAATTTTTGAGTCGGCATCAGGATCTGTATTATCAGACAGTATTTTAAAAACCAATAAACAAAAAAGGAGCTCAAATCAGAAGTGTGTATCTGAGAGCATAGGTTACATATGTTAAGATACCTTAGACAACCTCCCCTCTAATAATACACATATTTGCTGATATATGTGTGGTAAGTAGGATGCTGTTAATTTCAGAATTGCTGGTATATGTTCAGTAAATACACCCTGCATGCTATTAGTTTCAAAGTTAAACTCTACTACTAACCATACCCAAACTGAGACAGTCAGTTAGCACATTAATAATAACACACATTTGGAAAGATTCATGGGAATGCAGGGTTCACACCTGCTTCTTGTTTTATTTCAAAAGAGACACACCATCCCACCACATATTTAATTTTAGTTTCAATAGCTTGCTTTTGTATCAGGCTCACCAGTGGGGAATTTCTGCTTCCCATTCTCTGTGTGGAGACTTTAAAGCTTTGCTCTTCCTGAAAATGAATTACTTCTGGTAGCATAGCTTTGATTTTGCTACATCTACAGACTCCTCTCTTCCTGAACCTGATTTCTGATTTTTCAAATAGCTCCTGCCTTGGCAGCCATGTGTTGCTCTGCAGTTTCCAGCAGGAGAGAACATTTGTTAACTTGCAGGTGTCCGTTTTTGCTCACTGCACTTCCACTCAATTCCCAGCCTGGCATACCCTCAAATCCTGTGTCCCCAGGTGTACACATTCCTACATCATGGGCACACTGGAAGCATATAAAACAGACTGCACATTGCATTTCCCATCTTTATGTAAATCTAGTATTTCTTTGCCTGAACAATGGCTCTTCCAAGTCTAATCAAAATAGATTTTCCTAGAAAAAAATGGTTTTTTCTTGTGACTTTGCAAATCTTTTTTTAAACAGCTGGAGCTTGAGGTATACAGCCTGTCCAGGTAAGCATTGAATCACCCAGCATGCAGCTATAAACTTGATTTTATTTCACATAGTTTCTACCAGCTTTCCCTTCCTTCTCTTTTTCTCCTTCAGGCCAGCTGGTTCCCGCCGTGTACATGTTTCTACTTTTGGTTTCTGTAACTTCCTGTAGCCACCCGCAAAATTTTCTCGGCAACAGTTACTCCAGCTGGGCAGCGTCATCCCCTCCTTCCGCAGCCCCGGCAAGGACGGGTCAGACGATCGCGATTTTAGCAGCCCCTGCCTCGGGGATGGCACGTGGCCCCGCGGCCAGAGGGGATCGAGGATCGCAGCGCGATGTGTATTATCCGTACCCTTTTAAATATTTTACTTCAGTGTGTTCGTTAGTTTTAGATTATTCTATTCACCTTTTGCCTTTTCTTCACTTCTAGCACTTCAATTTTCCCCTTTTTGCCCAACTGAGCTTTCAAGTTCGTTTCTTTTTTTTTAGTTTTAACTTTAATGACCATGCGACAATTCGATCTGCTTTTCCAGTTTTTCTTCAGGTTTTCCACCT
>VZTF01008849.1:1509256-1649138 GCA_013397755.1 Cnemophilus loriae
CGGTGCCCGCGGCGCCGGGGCCGCCCCGGGCCGGGCCGCGGCCTTTGGCCTGACAGCTCGGGGATAGGAATCACCCGAGCCCGAGCAGTTCCCGGCAGCGCGTCCCGCCCTCGTGTTGTCCGCTGCTTTATGCGCAGTGAGACAGAGAAGAAGGCTTGCCCTGTCTGGCAGGAAGCAGGTGGAGAAGTTTCACCTTGAGCGAATTCTTGTCAGCCAAAGCCGCTAGCCTGGTCCGAGCTGCTGGGAAACAAGTTGAGCTTTTCGCTAAGTTGCACCTCACATATTTTTTATATCCTGTGGTAGTAACAGGCTCAGGTTGGTAGCTGAAGATGTCACTAAAACTTCATGGCCAGAGTGTTGAACTGGAGTAATTATTAATAAATTGCTGCACAGAGAGATTTGGTGAGACAACATCAGCAGTTTTGCCAGGGAAACACTAAAAAGTGATTTTCCACTTGATATCAGCGTGAGGGTTGTGGAGGCAGAAGTGAAAGAAGACGTGAGAAGAGGCTGAAAACTTGTTACAATAAATAAAAAAGAGAAAGAAAGTCATGAAGGAAGAATAAAAAGCAAAAGCAGATATAGCGCTGAAAAAGCGCAGGGTTAAAGAGTACCACAAAAGCAGGTGTGGTTGTTAAAATGTCTTGGTTAATAGGATGACAGGGACAGTTGGTTGAAGTGTGCTACTTAGAAAAATTCACTGTAGTAGGTGGCTGACTTACAGATTCTTCTTTACGGTGTGATCAGCTAGATACTATTTAAATACTGTTTGGCACTTACACAGTGGAAAATTCATGGGTATGCTGGGAAGAAGTGGTAAAATTTGCTGCATAACATCACTGAATATTTTCCTTCCTGTTCAGCCAAACTTATTAGTAAGTCATAACAGAAAAACGCAGTAGGAATGTGATTGACAGTGCATTACTATTAAATACAAAATACTACTCAGCAGATTCCTTATTTAAACAGCAGAATAACAGCCTTGTGGGTCTGGGACAGCCCAGGTCCATTTCAGCCTGATTAGTGAAAGTTCTGTGCTGTGGAGCCATCTTTATTTTGGCATAGAAATAGTTTTAGGGCATTTTTTCATGGTTTACTTAAACCTACTGCTGCTTGTCGGAAGTGTTCTTATACTGGCAGAGGTGTTAGCTTGTATTAGTAGGGTGATCCATAAATTATTTTAAATGGTATACTATGCTTTATCAGCTTTAATTTTTCTTTTTAATCACAAACTGTGCCGGAACTGAAAATGAAACTCATCACAACTGAAAATGAAACTAGGGTCCTTATATAATTTTTTAAATTATACTTCTAATCTGTTGTGTTCTGTCTTTGGTGGGATACTCATTCTAAAGCTTTCTCCTCGAAGCAGTACCAATTAACTTAGTAATACTGCAATTGCACTAGTGAACTGTTTCATATGTAAACCTCTCATGCTGTGTATCATATATGATACACACTTTAAAAATAAAGTGCGTACTGAGTGAGGATTATTATTAATTATATTTTACGGTATCTGTTGTGTGTATTACTATGTTTGCAGATAGGCATGAAGACAAGATTCTTTACACAGTAAGCTTGCAAATTAATCAGGGCTTATGCAATCAGTTTGTATTAAATATAGAGGAAGAATTCCCATCACTAGAATTGAACTTAGAAGTCTCATTTTGTCTCTCCTCATTTTATAAAGACTTTGAAAGAGCTCTTTTCCCCCAGAAGTTAAGACTCGCTAAAGAGCAGGAAAATGCACGGAATGCGGCTTCTATGAAAGAGGTGGTTTAATGTATGAACAGCAGTTGCAGTACTTTTCTGAAAGCATTTCTCAGAATGTGATTACCCTTTTAAAAATGAGCTTCCTGTGAAAATGATACTGAAGCATAGCCATATTTGGATATTTGTTTGTTCTTATACAGGCAATGATGCTTTTACCATTCGCCACGACAAACAGAACAAGTGCATCCAAGTTAAAAACTCGCTGATAGTGGTAGATGACTGCAGGGACACAAGTGAAGCTTTATGGAAATGGGTATCCCAGAATCGCCTCTTTCACTTGGGGTCCAAGCAGTGCCTGGGACTTGATATATTCACCAAATCAGTGTCTCGCCTGAAAATGGTTGATTGTAACTCAGAATTAATGCTGTGGTGGAGATGTGCTGATGCTTCTATCGTTGGTGCATCTCAGTACAAAGTGACTATCAAGAATAACTATGTGACTGCAAGCATAAATGCAACAGACCAGTGGAAAAGCAACAATTCCTCCAGTGATATATGCCGGTATCCCTACCATGGTAAGTAAGTTTACACAGGGGTTTGGAGATTTTTTTATTTGTTAAGGGCTTTTGGAGTATGTCTGTGCCAATAAATTATTAAAATTAGTTACATGAAAAGACTGATCAGTAAAGCGATAGAATGTTGTGCTGTAGAGAGACACTGATATTCAAATATGAAAGTTTAAAGGTTTTAATAGGAAATAACAGCACAACTGCAGAAGTTGTGTTACTGAGTGGCTTTCTTAGCAGGTTTAAATCCCCCCTGCCCCCATATTTCAGTGCAAACCTATTTAATTATGAAATAACAGCCACTTTGTGTCAGAACTGACACTGTCCTCACCGTGATGGGAATTTTCCTGTGAGCAGGATTTGAGGATGTTTTCTTTACTGGTAGGCTATACAGTCAAATTCAGAGCATGCTGCCAGCTCACAGCCTGCTGGACTGTGAGCTTTGGTACGGTAGTGTGTGCACTTGCCTTGGAAGCCAATCTTGTCTGAAATCTCATGCTCACTGGAAGAAGTGGTGAAAATGTGCTTTGGCTTTTCCCTCTTCTGCATGTGTTGATTCTTGAGTCCTTGTTCTGTAGGACTCTGCAAACCACCTGGATTTCAATAGGACGATGAATTATCTGTAATTTACCAGGATGGGGGAGACAAGTTCAAACCACTACATGCTGTTTCTCAGAAGTACAGAAAAATATTTCTCTATGTATTTTTTTTTCCAGTTCTGGCATTGCTGTATAATATCTGTAACAAGAAAATATGGTATTTTAAGTCTACAAGTGTGATTTGCATACTTTTAGGTTAACTATGTCTGTACAAGCACTAACACTGATTTGCTGTCCTTTCCATCTCTAAGAAAGGGGGATGTATTTACTTCTTTATTTTGCTTCTTTTTTTTTCCTGCAGAGGTTTATACCAAAGATGGCAACTCCTATGGTAAACCCTGTGAGTTCCCCTTTCTGTATGACAAGGTGTGGCATCACGACTGCATTCAGGATGAAACGCATACGGGTGGGAAATGGTGCGCCACTTCTGAAGATTATTCTCGCGATGGAAAATGGGGAATCTGCTTACAGCCAGGCACGTTGGGTTTCTAAATAGACATCCTGAAAGCGTTCTGTCCCTTCTCTTATGTACAGCTCCACCTTCGTGTGGCTGTTAAGCTGTGTAAAAGCTTTCCTATTGCAATGTTGGCTTACTCTGCAAGTATTTGTGATGACCAATATAAAAAGCAATAGATTTTCAGGATTATATTCATAACTTTTTCTTTTGAAACTTTCATAATGTTTCTGTAGAGTTGTAGTTACAAGTACCTTCTGCTTCCTTTAAACAGAGGATGGTTGTCATGATATCTGGGAACGTGATCCAGGGTCTGAAAATTGCTACCAGTTTAATACACAGTCTGCTCTTTCTTGGAAGGAAGCTTATATTTCTTGTCAAAGGCAAGGAGGAGATTTACTTAGCATCCAAAATGCATCTGAATTAAGTTACATACAAGGTAGGTGTAATTATTCATATATGAATATTGGGAAATCTTTATAAAGTGGAGGCAGCACTTTAGTTTCTGTCCTAAATCTCTGGGTTAAAACTTGATTGTACTTTAAATACATTGGCTTTCATTTATGTAGCAAAACAAAGGTGCTAATCTCATTTTAGGGAGCTATTTAAATTTATCTGTATGATTTCATTATAGCAGTTAGATGTTGTTCATATTGTTAATGAGGAATGTCTCCAAAATCTCAAATACAGGCCAGAGTGGCAGTTGGTGTTTTAGCAGCGTGTTACTCTCTTGTTATGAAACTGTCCTCCCTGATGTTGAGTCTTGACCTGGAGAAATTATCTAAGTGCCTTTGGGGAGAAAAGGAGAAACATCTGAAGACATTGGGAAGGAAGGCTTGCGTGGATGAATTCCTCCTCAGTTCAAGAAATTTTGCATGTCCAGTTATAGTAGCGATCTTTCTTTCCTGAAATGCATGCCATTTCAGAATGCATTTTTAATTTAAAGGAGACCAATAAGGGATGAGCATTTTATACTAATTGTTTTCTTTAAAAAAAATATCTCTAGCCAAGGATGACATTGCTGAGATCTTCTGGATTGGCTTAAATCAACTGGACGTTTCTGGCGGTTGGCAGTGGTCAGATCACAAACCTTTGAATTTTCTCAATTGGCATCCAGGTACTGATATTTCTGGTGGTATTGACAATATTCACGACAGTAACTTAGTATTACTTTTTTTCCCATCTCATTCCATTTTCAGAAGCATCTTTTCCTCCTAGCCTGTGAATCTTTCTGTTCTCATTTTATATTTTCGGCTGATTAGGTTAATAAATCTCTAAAAAGGCAAAACTTAAATAGTATTTTTGATGTCCATTTTAATAAAGTATCCACAGCTTTCCTAGCCACTAAATTTCTCCTTCCACTGACAGAATGGCACTGATTTCCCTCAAATATTGTGATTGTTTGTGCACGCACAAGGACTGATGTTACTTAGAGGCTTAACTTGGGTTTTTAAACTTCAAGAGTGCTTAAATTTGTTTCAAGGTGAAGATGAAAGAAGTATAAAACCTTTGAGAAACCTTTTTTAGTTTCTCCAAAGAGGCTAGTAGGATTGGTGAGACTCTTTGGAATTTTCAGGATGAATTTGTAATGTTCTCACAAATATGTCGTGAATCTATGCGTATATGAGAATCCCAGAGTAATAGTCATCGGGAATACTGAAGCTAATGGTGTTCTGTCATTCAAGCTGAATTTGAGCATTTTTAAGTGGAATTCTCTCTTTTTCCTTTCATTTCTAGAGTAGTTCTGCAACAGGAATTCTGTGAGAAGTTGAGACGTGGTTTCTGTTACTTCTTTCATAGCTTTACTAAGAAATTTCTGTAGGATTTTCCAAATGTGCTCTGTCTTTTGGAAAGGTGAAGAACTACTGTTTATGCTGTTGACTGCACCTTCTTCTGGAACTGTGATCACTCTGTAGGACTGTTATGCAGAGCTAGAGGCCAGACTATCCTGAGTTACAGTGGCATAATTTAGTCTGCAGTCATGGCAGGCATATTCATGTGCCCTCTTGTGAAAATACTTACTGGTGCCTTACAGGAATTTTGATACCTGCAAGTTGTGCCCATTACTTTTCCTTTCACTTTACCCCTCTGAAAAGAGCCTGGCCCTGTCCTGCTGTTCTCTTTCTTGAAGAACTGAGATCTGCCCTGAGCCTTTTTTCTGTGAGCCTGAATGAATGCAGTACAGGAGGAGCTGAGGTGCTCTGTGTAGGTCACAGCTTGGGTTTGCATTGAGGCTCAAAGAAAAAGAAAGTCAAAAAGTGCCATTAGAAAGGGGCTCCAAGGGAAGCTGAAGACTGCAAAAAAGTTATTCTTTGTGCTGTTTCAAATTTGGGGCCTTGTCTAAGGTTTCTGTCAAGGTAAGGGCTATGGTTAGTATTGAGACAAAGTGCAGAACTGTGTTTGGAGTGAGGGTGGAAAGGGACTGCCAAAGGAAACTGAGGGCTGCAAAAATGGTTCTCCCCTGAGATATTTCTAGTCTGGGAAAGTGCTCAGCCAAGGGTTTGTTGTATTGTAAATAGAACATTCCTCCTGGTTCTATGATTAAACATTGGAAACAAAGTCAAGATTCCTTGATTCTGAAACTTTCTCTCTTAGAAAAAACTTTCTGTGGGACCTGTGGTAGGACAGCTGCCCTCAGTTGAGGGAAATTATGTTCTTCAAATACAAGATGCCGTACTGTCCAAAGAGTGTTATTCTTGTATTGAAAACTAGGGGTAACAAGAAGCAGTCACTGCCTTACTGTTTGATAACTTGTGCTGTTATGTTTTTATTTGTTCCTGTCTATAGATATGCAGAGTTTATCCCCACTGGATGGGACAAGTTGTGTGGTGATGAATGCTGCTTCAGGTCAGTGGCAGAGTTACCATTGTGGGACTCAGCTTCCATATGCTTGCAAGAAGTCACTCAATGAAGTTGCAAGCACTCCAGGTAGGACAGTTTGCATTTTTGAGTTCTGTACGTTAATACGAGTATAATGTTCACTTATGGAGTCTTTATTTTCCCTCACAAGCCTTCTTAGGCATCTCTGCCAAAACATTTTCACAACAGCTTTGGATCTTTTAGCAGAGCAGAAGCAAACTCTCTTTCTTCAGTGTCAAGATGATGCATCACAAACAGTTTTCATTTTTTGCAGCTTTCTCATTCACACATAAAGCATTTTGCAGCAGTCTTGCCCTTTTCATCACGTTTTTCTGCATGGCTTGTGCCTTCTTTCATGTATTACTGGAAGTCTGGGACTGGCAGTTGCTCCCCAAACCTTTCCATCTTTGCTTTAAGCCTGTTTCTCTCACTCTGGGTGTGTATTGACATAAAATGGGACTTACCTGGGTCTTGAATCAAACTCTGTTGAATTCAAATAGAAGTAGTTAAATAACCTTACTGTCCTTTGAAACCAGGCCAAGCACTGGAAATCAGAGTGCAAGAGTTGGTAGCTTGCTCAGTGTGTAATCTTTATTGGACCCGTAACAGCTCTTACAAGATAATAATTCCCTTATCCCGACCTACACACACACAGAGTCCTTCAGTGTTTACAGTGTGCAGCTGTGACACGCAACTGCTTCGATGCTTTTGACCATTTATCTACACCTGGATGTCCAACCCCTCCCATATCCATGACCTCTTTTCTGTGTGTGCTTTGGCCTTACCCAGTTCCCAGGGCTCCAGCTTGCAGGGCTCTCCTGCAAAATCTTTTACTGAAAGGTAATTGTCCTTGAATGACAGGGAGGACTAGAGGATAAGGGGTGTGGAGTGTCTCTGGCTAAGGCATGTTCTCTCCGGCTCCCCTTGGAGAGGTGTGTGCATTTGAGAAAGAAATAGTAATCAGTTTAAATTTAACTGAACTGGTTCAAATTTTGCAGTGATACCCTGAAAGCTAGTTGTCACTTAACAATTCTTGTCTGTTCTCTGGCTCCTCAGTGGGGTATGTAAAGTTATTACCAGTGTTTATATAGTGTTTTATTCATTAGAAAACAAAATTCCTGTGGTTGGAGTATTTTATAGTGTGTTTTGAAGCAGAAAGGCTATTAGTATATACCTTTTCAGCATCCGTTAAAACTAGTTAGAATTCTTGAGAAGGGAAAAAATATTTAAAATAAGCATTTGTTGAGTTGTGTGCTTCTTTCCTGCAATGAATTAACTTGATTTGTCTTCTGTTGCTTTTGAAATCTTGCTTACAGTTACTTCTGAACCTTTCACTTACACTAAGACCAGCTTAGTGTAATGCAGTTCTGCTTTTTACTTTCACTCCCACTAACTTCTTTCTCCTTCTACCTATTTCATGGCCCCAAAATATTATGAGTTCTCCTAATGCTGCATTGAAGTCTATTTGTTTGACTAAGCTGTGACCCTTTCTTACATGAGCCTTGAAGAGATGTGAACACATTCTGATTGCTGCCTTCTGGCCGTTTTCAAGGTGCTGCTGAATTTAAAGCCAACTCCTTGCACTATAAAACAATGTGAAACAAAAGCCTCTAATTCCATTTCTCTACATTATTAGAGTTTTGGAGACACTTGGATACTCGCTGTGATCCGGACTGGCTCCCCCATGATGGCTTTTGCTACATGCTGATAAACAACCAGGCACCTTGGAGTACTGCAGATGAGTTGTGCAAAGCAAATAAGAGTAACCTCATCAGCATTCACTCATTAGCAGATGTTGAACTGGTTGTCACGAAGCTTCATAATGGTGAGTTGGGATAGTTGTAAAGGTCAAGCAGAAAGTGCTGCACACCGTAAATTACAAACTGCTTTCCGTGTCCTCACATACGGTTGTCATAACCTCTAGCTTTTAAGTGTGGGTGTTAATGCTGAGCTTGTACTCAGGCTAGTGCTGAATGTTGCTGTGCAGATCCAGGCCCTCTGTGTTAGGACTTGTTCTGGTTCAATCTATTTATTTATTTACTGGGCTAACCTACTTCTAGTTTTTTAATACTTTATGTTTAATTTTCTCATTCAAAGAGAATAGTAGATAGTTGGGTCAATATTTTGGCTGCTGAGTCACTGAACTAATAAATAGTATCACTAGTGTTTGGTGTTATGTCTTTACCTACACTCTTTAAATTTCGTTGAGAGGTTTTTTTCCTGTGTGTTCGTTATTTCTGTTTGTTTGTGGTTGGGTTTTTTCCTGTTTCTTCCTTCTCTGTGCACCTTACTCATAGTCATGAATGTAAGCTAAGAAACAGGATAACAAACATACCTTATGGTTGTCTCAAATACCCTTTCTCACTGTAAGAAAAACAGTATCACTATACTGCTGCACAGTATTTTTCACTGCTGTGCAGTATGATTTAATTTAAATAATAATAAAAAATATAAAAATAACATTTAAAATATAAAAACAGCATTTGATTTTGCTGATAACACATTTCTTTCCAATTAGTTTGAATATTATATTGAAACGACAGTGCTGTCCTAAATTTAAATTACAGATGCTGAAGAGGAAATGTGGATGGGTCTCAGCAATGTCGATGTGCCAACCTTGTTCAAATGGTCAGATCACTCGCCTGTGGTTTTTACGTACTGGGATCAGAACGAACCAAAAGTTCCCTTTAACAGCACTCCTAACTGCGTGTCATATTCAGGCAAGGTAGGAATACAGTGTTGAGTTTGGTTGTTGGTTTGTATTTTGTCATCATAGCAGAGGCAACATAGGTGTGTGTGAAAGTCAAGGAGGGGGATAAAGCAGATAGCTGATCTTATTTCTGGAATAATCTTTAAAATACATTTTTCTACAAGCAAATTTCTTGAAATTATTTAGCTAGAACTTGCTAGCTGTGTACTGCAAAGAATGGAAGAAGTTACTTAGCTCTGAGACTGCCACATTGTTGGCCAGACAGTTGGCCTTGTCACTCTGTATTTTGGGTTACTGTATTCTTGCATGTCTCTGGCAGAAAGGTAGGAAGGAAGGAAAATCTGGGTTCAGTCATCTCCCAGACCAATTTGGGTCACTCAGTCTGAGGATGGAATGTTCTAAAAAGGGTGTTGGTGAAGGAAGGAGGTCACTAAGAGTGGGAAGCAGGCTGTATCCCATCCTGCAGATTCATCAGAAAAGTGGAGCACGCATTTGCCTGCTGTGTCATCAGCCTGGAACTGGAGCTTGTGCTCAGCTCCTCTGAGCTGTCTCTGAGCTACTTTCACATTAAGCTCAGCGCACCTCCTGCACCTATTCCGTTCCTGATCTAAGAGCTGGCACCACCCTGGCCTTTTCTTTCCTTTTTGGATGTGATCCGGAATTCTCCCATCTCCCTGTGTGGCAGCTTTCTCTCTCCCTTCCAAACATGTACCTGTGCGTATAACCCAGGGCATCCCACCCCAATATCTATACTAGAGGCACTCCAGCTTTCTCGCCAGTGGAAACAGCCCCTGCAAACATAGAAATTGAAAGATTGTTAGAACTTAAAATATTTTTTTTTACTTTCATTCTCACAGCTGGGACAGTGGAGAGTCAAATCCTGTGAAGAGAAATTGAAATATGTTTGCAAGAAAAAAGGAGAGATTTTGAATGAAACAAAATCAGATGAAAGTTGTTCATTGGAAGAGGTAATAGGAAGCCTCTATTTCTTTTATTGTCAGTTGGTTCAGAAACCTGCTTAAAATCACTTGCTTCATCTACTTCCATTTCTTTCTTGTCTATTCAGTAAAATCTGTGAAACATTTTATCTGAAAAAGAACATTTATATAGCATAAACCAAATTTCAGGTTCTCCTAAGCAGGCTCGAGATGTATTATCAGTCTGTTTATTGATGAAAGCATTATAAGCTTGCACCCAGGAGAGGTTGTGTTTTATTTATTTATTTAAAAGAAGTTGATTTGATTAGAAATGTTATTGAGAACACCATTTGTTCTGTTGTTTTTGCTTAAATTACGTTTTAAAATTTAGGATAAGCACTTTGCAACATAAAGATATGCAGAGATTGTTAACTGAGATTAGGTTTGTTACACTTCACTGGCTCATATTTTTGTTCTGTGACTTGAATAAAGGTGGAGGCTTTTTGGTTTTTTGTTTGGGTTTTTTTACAGTATGATATCTTACGGCTTAAATAAAGCTTTTGTCTTCTGAACTAGCCTGGGATGGTATTGCTAGCTACTTCAGAGTTATTTGGTTCAGTTTTGTGTGGCATATTGCTTGCAACAGGAAAGATGTTTACCCCTTATCTTTCTTTCTACATGACCTTTTTACTCTGTCTTTTCAGAGACTTCCAGCATGTAGAGTTACAGCTTTCTGTGCTGTTCAGACACCAGTGGCATTGCTAGGCTAGAAAAGAGTTAACACATTAATGTTCCTTGAAATTTCAGTGTAAATATGGGGGGAAATTTTTGAATAATAGAGACATTTTGTAAGTTCACACATTTTTAGTATCAAGTATTTTTCTCAGAAGTAAAGAAACACTGGTATATGCCTTCCTAGTATTCTTCTGTTTGAATCCTGGTGTTGGTGGAAAAGCATGAAAACTCCTATTGTTTTACATAGAACTGGGCTGTTGCCCTTGTGTTTCTCTCTGTAAATGCACATAGTGGTCAGAAGACTCTGCCCAGGCAAGCTAAAACAGTGGTGTATTTTATTCCTGTGGCTGCATTATTTTTTATGACTCTGAATCTGAGAGTTGATGATAGTGGACCTTGTGTGTGACACAGTGCATTTCTTTCTTGCATATGCTGTGCCAGCTTGTGGGCACCAGCCAGTGTTGGCAATGATTTATTTTCTCCTGTAGGTAATGCCTAAATTAGGTTGTTTTGTATAAATGTGTTTTTTGTTCTCTAACTAGGGATGGGAGAGACATGGAAACTACTGTTACAGGATTGATAAAATGGAAGTTTCATTTGGAGCCCAATGCAATCTTACCGTGATGAACAGGTAAAGCACATTTGTAATTTATGAGCAGGTTTAACAGCACAATCCTGGAGATAAAATCAGAGATTAAAACTGCTGTATGATAACTAATGGTTTATAAAGAAAAAGCAGAGAGACAATTGCTTTTGCCGAGAGCTAGAAAGCCGTGTTTTCCACAGTGTGACAATGGTAAACCTACAATGTGAAACCTTCTTGGACATATGAGAATTCCCAGCCTGCCGACCCCATGTTGAATATAGGACTGCCTGGATGACTTCTTGAACTGACTCATGTAGTAGTATCCCTGGTTTTTAAATTGTCTCAGTAGTTTGATATCTTTCAAATATTGACTCCGATTAATCTGTGAATTTTCAGATTTGAACAAGAATTTATTAACAGTCTAATTAGAAAACACACCAAAGTTGAAGAAAAGTACTTCTGGACCGGTTTGCAGGATATTAGCCAGTCAGGAATATATTCCTGGGGTACAGTGAATGGGGAAACACCTGAAGCTGTGACATACACTAACTGGAATTCCATGCAACCAGGTAAATTTGAAAACTAAAAGACACATAAAAATACTGTCCTTTTACATTGAGCAAGCACTCAATGTTTGAGTTACAGATCTGTGAGCATGAAATAAAGTAGTAATTAACAATTATGTCAGAGTTTTTTTGAAAACCAGCCAACGGTTTTAAATATGTTTTTGGTGGCTTTAATTTTAGAGTTTTCAGGAGGATGTGTGGCCATGTCCAGTGGAAATTCTTTTGGAAAGTGGGAAACTAAGGATTGTAAAACCACTAAAGCGTTTTCTGTCTGCAAAAAGTATATTGGGCAGCCCAAGGAGCCAGAAGTGCTCCCTAAGCCAACTGATCCCTGTCCCCCTGGGTGGCACAATGGATCCGGCCTTGCCTGCTACAAGGTAAAATGTTATTCCTGTTTGATGTCAGTTGCTCGTTACTGTCTTGGAGGAAGTGAGTGATCAGCCATTTTGTGGGCATAGGTGCTCTGTAGGGCATTTTAAAGGTGCTCCTCACCAGGAGAGGGAATTGGTGTTGAATCAGATCGACTTCCTGCAGATACTGTCATGCATCCTCTGCCATTCCTGGAAGGTGCATTGTGCCTCTTTCTGAGGGCAGCTGAGTGGGGCAGTAGCACTGGCCCTGTGCTGCTGTCTCAGGAGCCTGATGCTATCGGAGGGTGCTGTGCCTGTGTCCTCCCTGCTGCCCTCTGGCATGCACAGACACCTGAATAGAGAAGGAAAGCACTTTGCATCACCTTCCCTTGTCCTTTTCCTTTCTGTACTCTAAGAGTATAGATAAGAGAGGTGGGATTTTCTCTGGTTTGAATATGGGTATATAAAAACATTCAGCCTCAGTTGTGTTTTACTGTTTTGAAGTGAATAGTGGAAGCAAGCGGCTGTGCTGTTGAGCTGGAATGGCTTAAACAAATTCGTATTTAGAAATGCAGGTTTTTCCCCTCCTATTAAAAATTAAATCAAATTAAAACTGAGGCTGTTCGCTGGATTATTTATTCATTATTTTTGGACTCAGTGTCTGCAATGAACTGTTTCTTGTAAACAGCTCATGTAGCAAAGTGGGGAAACCCAGCTTGAATAACAAGGATGTGGGCAAGCATCCCGAAGGGATGGGTCTGTGCTGCTGTGCAGCATAGCTGTCCCATAGCTGATGGACATGACAGCTGGCCCTGGCAGATTCTCCACAACTGTTGTTGACCAAATGCAGCATGTCTGTGCAGAAAGATCCAGCTGATGGGAATTGTCTTGGACTGAAACCAAAGAGATCAAGTGGACATGTTAGCTGAGGTGTATGAGCCAAACTTGCACCTCTGATGCATACAGGTAGCCTAGGGTGTGCCAAAGAACTTTCTTCACCTGCAGCACTCAAGTGAGCCCAGTTTCAGTGAACATCAGGCTTTTCTTCACCATAAATTTGAAAGAACAACATCCCTTAAAACTTAGAACTTGACTTGCAGTAATGGAATGCGCTGGCTGGTGGTTTCTGAAATCTTTCTGGTAAAGAAAAACAGAGAAAGTCTGTCATGTGGAATATGTTGTGTTTGAAACTAATTTTGTCAGCTAAACTTCAGAGTCTGGCTGTTGTCAAACAAACTGAAAGAAAAATTGCTAAAAAGTCAAGTTCTTTCCCTATGGAAATATCAATTATTAAATCTCAGGTGGCCATATTTTAGTAGGACAGGAGTGTTTTAAAAATACTGCCTCGTGTGTCATTTTCTGCTCTGACATTTGGCTGTTGTGAAGTTCTTCCACAGTGAAAGAGTGCTGCGAACCAGGACCTGGGAAGAGGCAGAAAGGTTCTGTGAAGCCCTCGGAGGCCATCTGCCTAGTTTTAGCCACTCAGAAGAAATCAAGGCACTTCATTCTATCCTGAGAAAAATGATCAGGTAACAAACTAGCCATGTTCTAAAATTTTGATTCTGCAGTGGATCGGAGATGCTGCTGGTGACCCCAAACGGTAAATATGAGATAGTGTTGGACAGCTGTGTTTCCCACAGAACAGCTAGATGTGTCATTTGAACTGCCTTGCTGGAAAATGTCAAGGGAGTACAGCTTGGGCAAATATTTCACATTGCTAGAGGCATCACAGGAAGAGAAATTTATGTAATGGAAGATGCTCAAAGCAAATCTAAGTCTGTTGTAATAATACGTTTTTTCTTCTCTGTGTTGAATTTTGGTACAGCTAGATGGTAAATGTACCTATTCTTTACTGGTACATTCTTTAGAGATGAGTTATTATTCAGTTTTTCAGATATATCTCATTTTTATTCATGAAATGCTTCCTGACTAAACTGGGTGCTAACTTTTGAAAATGTGAATAATGTAGTGTCCAGCAATCTGGCTGGCACAGATCCTGTTTGGCATAGCTGCACTAACACTAGATGGGCATTAGATGGGTGTTCCGAGTGTTCTGGTATCAACAGATTAAATGCTAAATAATTTATGAGTTTAAAGCTTTATTTTTAATCAAATGAACTGTCACTGCAAAGCTTTATTAGGCATTGGTGTGATGTCATATCCTTGTGTAATATGTTTTTTTTTTTGATTGACAGTCTGTTTTTTCAGAACTTTTGCCTGCTTAAACTCAAATGCTGCCAGTTATGTGCTATAAATTTTTTCATCAACAAACTAAATCAGGATTATTGCAGAAGCTGCCAGCATACAACACTGTGATTAAATTTTAAAACCCGATGACTGAAGAGGTGCCTTCTTGAGAAACAAGTGAACTTTTTTTAGAAGTGCACAAGTCATGAAAATTACTCAGTGTTTATGTTAATAAGAGACAAAACCAAACTTGTATGCTCTATATATAGAAAGTTTAGCTTGTGTAAACCCCACTTGTGATTCCTTTGCTAAACTGGCTGAAGTCCCAAAATAAAAATCAGTGCACAAATTATTTCTAGCTGTAGACCTTATTAGATGGTTTTTCAATTATGAATTTTGTTTTAGTGCACCTAATCTACTGTGACGTGTGAATAGAGAAGTAACATTTTATTTTCCTATAAGTACTTGGAACTGCTTTTCAGCTTGCAGGCTTTCTGAGGTATTAATTAAATTTTTTGTTAGGAGTTTAAAGGTGGAGACTTCTGTCTTTCCAGGAAGTCAGTAGACACACAATGCTCCTGCATTTCCCATAGTTCAGAAATTTTGGACTTAGTCTGAAAGAAGATAAGTCCCAGTATTTCAATATTATTCCAGCAGAACTTAAAATGAGGGGCAATATATTGAGCCTGGTAGAAACTGACTCTGCAGTCAGTGTTGCAGTAACTGCTCGTATCAAATACAACTGAAAACACAGTATTTTCATCTGGGCTAACCCCCTTTTCATCGCTTCAGAACATTCTGAACTGAAATACTACGCAATTGATATTGCCTGAGGTATTTTAAATAATGTATGTTTGTTTGTTTGTTTAGATAACATGATGAAGATAGTTATGCTTTTAAATTACTCAGAGGTGTTGATTACATAGAATATTTTGGAGGTCAAATGTCAGGGGTAGTTAATCTAAAAATCAAGCTCATTTGAGATAGGAGATAGGAAACCATGTGAATTATTTCACTGGGAGAAATCATGCTAAGGTAATATGAGATGTGATTAGCTGCTGGAGTGTGCTAGCATGCAGTTTGTTCGTGTTCCCTGTATTGCAAATTCTGACCTAAAGCATTCATTCAGTGCATTCATTTCAGCCTGGGGAAGGAGCCACACCTCATCTCTCTTGGTTTCGGGTTTTTTCCCCTTGCACAGTTCTCTGGTGACTCATTGAGAATTGTTTGTTTTCAAATGTTAGCAAAAGTCATTTTGGTTCACCAGGAAAAGGGCAGCTTGCCTAGTCCATTCTGTTCTTTACTCAGATTCCACCTTAGAGTCAAATAAGAGCCAGAATTGCTCCAGCCAAGTCAGGCTATTACCATTGGAAAGGAAAATAAAATTTGCTTGCCAGCCTTCCCCTGTCTGGAAGAAATAGGAGATAACCTCCTTTGACTTTAAGGGATGTGATACAGGCAGAACAGATCCGGTTCAGTTACTTCCATTCTTTTTGGACTGTGTTTGTGAGCATTCTGCAGCTTACAGCCAACAGCAGTGGTGGACACAGGGAGAGAAATAGCTTGGACTGGTTAGAAGTAACATTTCAGCTAGGACGCCTTACTGGAAAGAAATCCAGGTTGCCTTTTATATGAACAGCTCTGCTGCTGTAATTGTTTTGAATCTAGAAAGCCTCAAAAACACTTGAGTTTGAAAGAAAAAATAACCTTAACACAATGGCCAAAACAGCAATAAAGCTGAGATGCAAGTTGTAGTAATTGCATTAATTCAGCTTCTCTTTTCTTCCACTCAAGAGCAGGTAATTAGCAGGATGTGATTTAGCTAGTGCAGTAGCCTGTTACAGCAGGGAGAATAGGGTGGCCAGAAGGGCTTCATGCAGAGTTTTAGGCCAGCACTGCCTAAAGATTAAACAGTGCCTTAAATTGCACCATTAAGGAGTTGCCCCAGATGTATGCCTTACCTCTTGTCGAGAACTAGGTTGACCTACAAGCCCCAGAAACTTCACTTAGACTCTTAATCTTGTATTGAGACTGACATAAAGGACAGAGAAAATAATTTTCTATTTTGGCAGTTAGAATATGATTAGAAAAATTATGGATTTATAGTCCCATCACAATCTGAACTATATTTATTCTCTCCTGTATTACTTTGAGTTTTATGAATGTTTAGTTCTGTGTGAAAGAAAACCACCACTATTCTGCAGGGATTGCTAGAGATTTAGGGTCCTTCAGTGTCAGTCAGTGTGTAGTCCATTGTAAAGCATAAATTGCATTTAATTTTAGTTTAAAATTAAGGATACATTAGGTTTTTAGAGACAGTTCCAGGAGTGTAGCTCAAAGAGTCCCCTGTCACTGATAAATCCATTATATCAGTCCATAGGATGAACTTTAAATGCTTTGCAATAAGGAGACAGATATTTGAAGCACAAGCAAATTCCTTGCTGCAAGCTTAATTGCAATAGAGAGTCGTAATTCATCTTTGTCTTAAATAGTTCACGGAATTCTGTGCTGTGATGAGATGATAGTATAATTTCAGAGGGTTATCAGAAGGCTTTACTGAAGCTTAAAGATACTGTCAAGTGTAGTATAGCAGTTACTAAATCACTCATGGTCATGTCTGAACAATTCCAAAAGAAGCAAAAGAGGTACATTAGTGTGTAAGAGCCCAGTCAGCTGAAAATATTCTGTTTGCAGGCTAGTAATTGTAAAATCGGGAGATAAGCTGGAGAAATTCTCGACCTGGCACACTTTTTGTTTTTAATTTATTTATTATATAAAGGCCAAATACAAATTGAAAGAGTTTGAAAAATTGCTCTAGAGCCTCAGGTAACTACTGCAAATCCTTTCAGAATGAGTGTCTCAAATTTTCTTTTTAGTGGATATTCCTGTGTGGTGATCAGCTGCTTAAACTGCACTAAGTCTGTAGGTGACAATTAGAAGGGAGTGTCTGCTTCTTAACTGGAAGAACAGCCACAGAAAAATAAAGTCCTAAAGTCCTTTTGGCAAATAGCCAAAAGTCACTTAGCTGCTTGATGGCTGTGAATGTTTGGCTCACAGTTTTCCCTCTGCAGTGATATGGGGCATTTAGGCTCTTTAAAGGCTCCTTAGTTGTATCATTGAAAGACTAAAAATTGATCAGCATGATAAAATCACACTCGAGTGATTACACTATCTCACCAATGTCAGAAAGTTATTACTGGAGTTGAGAACAAAGAATGAAAACATTAGATCTGTTGATGGCTGATACTTTTCTTCCTAAAGGAAACTTTACCAAGTAAAATACTGTTGCCCTTCTTGGATTTCATGTACATAGCTCACATTAGCCTTGGCTAAGCTGTTTCTTGGTGTTGCACCATCAGTATTTTCAGACGGTTCAGAATCTTTATGGTGATATGATGTGGAAATCTAGTGGCACGGTTTTATCGAAGACTTCCTTGATATTGCCCTGGGGTTTCATAACATTGCTTATGTGGGTAGGCCCAAGTCTGAGTCCATCCCTCCAGGTAATAAAAGAATTTTCATAAATTTTCTAAGTTCTGACTTCAAATCACTAAGTCTGTCAGCACTACCTTCTGGGGAGCCTTTTACAAACTCTGACCTCTGCTGGTCAGTTGTCTCTGTCCAGTTTTGAGCTTAAATTTATTTCTGAGTTGTGGTTCCTTCAGATGTGATGTCCTTTTTGCTCAAATCGCTCCTCTTCTTGCAGGTTTAGTCTCCTAAAATATTATAAAGAATAATTGTATCCTTTCCCTGTCTTTCTTTGGGAAGACTAGACAAGAAAATCCTTAATCCTTGTTAATAGCCTAAACTGTTAATTTCCTCAAATGTCCTGTGTTCCTTCTCTGTATTTGGTGCATCATGGTGGGATAGTGCTCCTGATACAGTTCTACAGGAGCCCTGTAATGTGGCATCAATGCTTTGCTGTAGCTGTCAGACCGCCTTGATGAGAGTGCCTTTTCCACAGCTCTTTTGCAGTAGGGTTTCATGTAGTCTGTCATTTCATAGAAGACTCATGGTCTTTCTCCCTTCTGCTGCTTGAAGCTGATACTCATCCAGAGAAGTGTCTGTTGACTTTCCTGGGCAGGGTAGTGGATTGGAGTGAATTACCAGAAAGTTCAGTACCCCACACAAAATTGAATCTTTGAGAATTTGCACTACAAAACTAACCTTGCAGTTGGACTAGCACCTTTAACTTTGTTATATCATCTTTAGATTCATAAGCAAAAGAGTATGGTAAGGGTTCTTACTGCAGATTTGAGTATTTACATTGTAAACCTGTTTTTTTTCAGATAATTTTGTATCTTAGAACATAACTGAAATTTTAGATTTGTCTTCTGCTTTTGAAAAATGAGGAAGTAAATCTAGGAAAAAACCCAGTTCTGACTGGACTAAAATTTTTACTACCACTTGTTCGTGCAACCGTTGAAGTCAGTGGTGTTAGGTGCTGAATTATGTCTACGCCTCATTTATGAAGGTGCATAATTGAAATAGGTGCCCGTGTTTAGTGTGTTTATACCACTGACAAAGTTAAGGGAAATATGCTAGTTGTGTTCTTTGAGTAGAAGCTTTTGTGTAGTTTGAGGAAGACTGTATTTGAGCTGATGGTATTTGAGAGATAGCCCAAGGTGGACAAGAGAAAGGGAACCAAACCTTATAAACCCTCTGTGTGTGATTCTGGAAGAAAAGAGTAAAAAAGAGACCATTATATCAAGTGACAACTGATGAAGTGGTGATGCAGCCCACAAAGGAATTACCTGATTTAGTTTGTTTTCTTCTGTACAGAAGAGGTCCTAGCGCTTGTGTCTGTTTTCTCTTTGAACTGCTACAACTTGCAGTAGTAAAACCTTGGTTTTGCTGCTTGGTCCTAAGTAATGCCATGCCATAGGTCAGTCTTCCTATTAAATGAGCTGAACCATATGCTTGGCATAAGATTGTATCTTGTTTATTTGCAGCAATGACAGATGGGTCTGGATTGGAATGAATAAGAGGAGTCCCGATTCTTTGGGAACCTGGCAATGGAGTGATAACAAACCTGTAAGTTAACTTTTAACCAGGAAATGTCACATACTGATTTGTTTCAACTAGGACTGAATTGAAAGTAAATTGATAAATATTTTAATTAAAATATGTCAGGTCTTCCAACAGATTAATAATTCAGAAGAAGATTGTGAACTTAAGAGCTGCCATTCAAGCAGATTTCCAGTTAAAAACATATCTTTAATAAGGTTAACCTGATTTTCATCTCCATTAGATTAAAATAATTTCACAGAAATATAGTTGTAAACATCCAAGAGCGGATGGAGAGAACAAGGTGTCTTCATGCCACAACGGAAGGGAGGGTTTGTCGGTTCATTTCCTTGTTATGTCAGACTTTTCCAAAAATATCTTCCTCACTGTAATTGTTCTATTTGTCTGAAATTGTGAGTTCTTTCCCCCACCCCTGCCCCAAAACAGATACGGAGACTCAAAACTGAAGGAGTAACTGCCATTCAGCACATATTTTAATAGCAATAAACATGATGGGACCCCAGGTTTTGAATGGTTATCTCTTGGGATTGCCACAGCAAAGCATCAAGTGCTGATTCTTTCACCCTGTCCATCATCCTGTAGGTAACTAGTGTTGTAATGCCACTCGACTATCTGCAAGATGAGTATGATACAAGAGACTGTGCTGCATTAAAGGTTAGTTTCAAGGTTTTTAATAATGTGTGTTTTTACTTGGAGGTACTTGGAAAAAATACTTTTTCCAGTTGTATACTGAATTTAGGTTTAGATGTTTTCTTAACATAGTGAAAAAGCTGTAGTGTTCCCTTTATCAGTCTAGACCTAGTACAAACTTTCCCTTAATCAAGTATTTTTTAATGAGCCAAATGCTGTGCTAATGATAACCTTTCATAAGACTTCTTTTGAACCTTTTTAACTACAAAACATTTTAGTAACAATGCTATTCTGTATTGCATAATGCCATACTATGGATCTCTTGTATATTACACATAATTCTTAAGGATGTGTCATGGAGTCTAAAACAAAAAAGCACAGAAAGCCCTACCAGTAACTTCTAAAATCTATATTAGCTTTTCTTAACTGCGTATTAAGAAAAAGTTTGAAACCTGAAGAAGGGGAATGCAGTAGTCAGGATAGAGCATGTGTTTGTGTTTATTGGGTGTATTTCCATTTTACTTGTGCAATAGAATGTATGCACTGTGTTGGTTTCTAATTTCAAATGTCAGACCTCGTCTTGATTCCTGATTAAGCTCTTCAATACTTAATTTAGTCTTGACGGCATGAGTTTTAAAATAGCCTTTAATTTTTCTGAAGTATCATCTGACTTTTTGCTTGATCATTCCAGTACCTACCATCCCTTTTAACCTAAATAGAACCACCTCTGCTTTTAGGATTTACTGGGGGAAAGTATAATTGCATCCCTTTGCTTCTGTTCACAGCCATTTCCCTCATTCGCGTCTCCTGTGTTCATGACCCCAGACTGAGAATCTGGTCAGCATTGAGCTCCTAAAATTTTAGACAAAGGAGAGCACTTTGAAGGGAATGCTGTGAATGTAGTAACTTCCCTCGCCTAACTGCGTGTTATTTCACTAAATGATAAAAAATTCTCCTTACTGGAGAGACTTGCAAGAGTGAAGTCAGTTCTTCAAACTTGATTGTAAGAAATAATCTTAAATAAGAACGATTGTTTCTGTGCCAGTTCAGATGGTTTCTTCTTTTCAGCAGAAATGAGAATCATTTCAGGGGAACAAGTTGCAATAGATGATTTAATAATAAACATCGATGACAACCTGTGCACTACAAAAACCATAAGAAACATTATTTCTAGAAAGGACTTTTAAGACGTTTGTATGTAGACTGACCTTAAGCCCTTTAACGTAATTGCTTCACAGCGTTAGCTAACATGGAGAGTTATAGTTGAAGTTACAACTGTATCTGCTCTTTTATTTGCAAAATAAATTGTGTGACTAACAACACAGTAAAGTACACTGACCTTGCCAAGTACCTTTTTAATACAGTTTAATTTTACATTTCAAAGGCCTGTGCAGTACTAACTCAGTTCTCTGTTTCTACTTGTATGCAGACCTCACAGTTTTCACGGAGATCATTTTGGAGATCTTATTTCCATGAAGGCAGAGATCTGGAATTTTACTTCAGGCCTTTTGATTGTGAAGCTAGACTTGAATGGGTCTGCCAGATAACAAAAGGTAAACTGCAGTTACATCCATTTATTAATATAAAGAATTTAATACAAAGAGTTGTAATTATTGCCCTATAATAGAAATCTTGCAAACAATATTTTATTGTTTCCTCTCTGAACTGCTAAGAGGACAGTGAGACATGAAATGTCTCACTGATGTCACATACAAACAGATGTACACTTAGATCAGAAATTGACCCTGAGGAGGATGCAGCATCACTGCTTTCAAATTCTTTCTAGTCCTGTGAAGTAAGAAGTGGTTTCTTGTGAGGTGATATAAGCCACTGACTTGCAGCATTTGTGGACTTTACTTAATCTTTCTTAGTGATATTTGTAACTAAATCACCACAGGTATTTTGGGTGTACGGTTTGCTTCAACTGTAGGTGAACTACCCGCCTTCTGGTAAAACTGCTGTACTAGCTCCTCATTGTAGTGAAACAGAGGAGTGGGAATACAAAAGAATAGCATGACATATCTGCACAGGTCCAGGGTTTTTCATGCAGTATGAAATGTAATCCAGTAGACTTCTACATTTTGGTTGTTGATTAAAAGCTGTCTTGGGATGAAACTTCCTTGTTGGGGTGAGATACTGGTAGAAATACTACTTTGGTACTTGAGAGATAAAAGAACCACAGATGTGTAAGATGGAAGTATGCAGTACTCCCATTAATTTTATATCAGCTCATTTTAAACTATTAAACCTGTGTATGATTTCATTCTCCTTTTTTTTTCCATCATGAATACTGAGAAGTATGACTACTAACCATTACTTCTATTATTGGTGACCACAGTCTTTTTAGAAGGTGAAATCAGTGACTTCTCCTTTTTTCCTTTGGACAGGTAGCACTCCGAAGACACCAGAGTGGTATATACCAGGTAATTGGACTTCTTTTCTATTTTTCCACTATGCATATAGAGTTGTTTATACTCAGTATCTTTTATTAGTTTTGTTACATTGCTGCTGCAATACCTGTTTCATACCAGGAAAGGTTATGACTGATGGAATTTGACAAAATTTGATTTTGAGAGAGTTCAAAATGCAGAGCATTGACTCTTCTCAGTGTCAGTTTGAAATTTCTTAATATATTCAGAAAAAGAAAGGATTTATTTTTCAGAATTCATTTCTTACTCATGTGGTATTTCTTTTGTGTAGATGAAATTGGAATTCATGGAGCCCCGCTTGTTGTTGATGGAGCAGAGCTGTGGTTTGTACCAGATAAAAACCTGAGCTACCAGGAAGCTATTTTCTACTGTCAAAAAAATGATAGTGATTTAGCCTCTGTGGAGTCTTACCCAAAACTCAGGACAATACTATCTCAAATAGAAAAGGTAAGGGGGTGTAATCTGTTTTCACAGTTACTTTCCATTGCAGGGAGATTTACTTGCTAAGTTTTCCGATAGAAGAAAATGTTAATCCTAATTTCTTTCTTTTTCCTGTTGGCCTTAATGGTTTTAAATTGTACCTAAAAGGAAAAGATGAGATAAAAGGGAGTTATTTTAATGGCAGTCTGGTAAAAGAATTTTTAAATTTAAAAGTAGGTTTAACAACATTAGAAAAACCTAAAACTCTCTGAGTGGTGAAAAAGTGTCATAGCAGGACCACCACATAAGCATTCCATTGTCTGCAAATATTTCATTAACAATTGTGCTGGTTCTTAATTTTATGCACAGGACAACATATAATTTTTCACCTGGTGAGAGGATGTAATTAGAAATGCATGATTGTCTGATAGGCTTTATTGAAAGGGGTTTGTGGTGTTCATAGCATGAAAGTACGTTCTTGTAAGGCATCTGAGAAAAACATTTCAAGTTTCAGTACCTCTGTGTCTAATTTTGTCACATTGCTCTATCTTTGGTAGAGTCAGGAGCTCTTTCTCTGTGGGTTGTAAAATACTGGGTTTTGTTCTTTACTTCCACAGTTATCAAACAGCGAACAGAAGTGGTGGCTGAAGTTTATTGATTATGGCTACAGCTATCATTCACCGTATGTAGAATAATTATGAGATTCTTTATAGTAAGCTTTATTTTGATGTGCTTTTTAGGAATTGTTAACTAGAGTAGATAATTTGTAGTAATTTTATTATAACTGAATCAGTAATCTGTTTCTTGTGTGTCTTATTGGAGCCTCTAGATTTTGGGCTGTTGGACTTATGCATCTTAGTCTTGTTGTGTGAATCCTTAAAATGTGTGGTCCTAGTAGCTAACGTGTACCCTTGATCTTTGAAATGCTTTTATTGGAGTTTTAAGCCCACTTCTATGTTCTGTTAGCACTTGGGAAACTGACCCAAAAAAAAGCGTAGTTTGTTGACTCTCAGGATTGAGGAATACCCAAGAACAGGGAATGGGAAATTGGTTTAAGACATCACTCTTCTAGTTAGGTAATGCCAAAGTCTTGGAGGGCTTTTAGTATAGCCTTGTAGAATTGGGATGACTCACAGCAAATCTTGCATCATTCCCTTCTTGGCTGGAGAGAAGATTCACCGGCTTCTTAGAAAGAAAGTCCTTTACTTTCCAAAATACTACAGCAATGTACTATTGTGAAAAGAAAACCAGGGCTGTTTCTTATTCCCTTCACTTGTCCTGATAATGAGCTGTGATTGCAGCATGGTGATAAATAACCTCATTCTCCACATCTCAACACAGTTAATTTCGGCACGGTACATAACTACTGAACCTACCGCATATTTATTCCTGGCCTAGCTTGTGTAGGGCATCTAGAAACAGTTAATCGCCCAAATTTTTGTTTGCACTGACACCGTTGCTGTCAGAGTTTCTCCGTGAAGGTGATATTGGATTGGAGATTAACTCTGAAATATTTATATCCAGTTTACAGTTATTTCCACGCTTCCATGATAGATTACTGAGAGATTGCTGGTATATTTCCAGAAAGAACTGGTATAGAGGTAAGGCTGGTTTTATTTTTTCATCCCCTCTGCCACTGTTGTGTTTATTTGAGAAGAAAAACAGTAGTAATTACTGTTGTACCTAAACTCTTCTATTAAATGCAAATTGATACTAAATTATGAGTGAATGGCTTCTTCATGATAATCTGATTGACTGTTGAATCGTTTGTTACTTCCTCATGGTAGAAGCCGTGGTAATATTTCTTAATGACCAGAGGCAAACCTGAATTCAAATGACAGATTTTTATGATAGATTGTCACTCTTTTTGCAACAGAAATTAAATAGGTGAAATCTGGTTTTGGTGGCTACCTTTTTGTGTGTATGCTACATATTCTGAGCTCTGGACTTTGTCTGAGAGCTGTTAGTTGGAAAGGTTGACTCTGTACTTGCAACTGTATACATATCTGGAGACACAAATTCCATTGAGTATTGGAGTCATATTGTAAGAGATAGACAAACTAATGAAAAAGCCACCTGGTGGTACTTGAAGCTTATTACTTCCTTATTTTCAACCATGTTTTACATTGAGGAAAATGTATAACCTTCAGAGAACAAGCAGCTCCTCCTGTCTTCTACGATTTCCATTTAAAGCACGTTTTCCCCATTATTCAGTTGTTTGCTGCTGATCTGTTTTCATCTCTATTAGCCAAAAATTGCTCTTGACTAGGAAGTCAGTCCATTTATGACTGCAGGAGTCATGTAAAGCAGTCCAGGGCAGATGCTCTCCATGTAGATGTTAAAGGATTCCTTTTGGCTTTCTTTGACATTTAAGTAAACCCCCTTTGCCAGAATATGAGGTTAGTCCTCATATACAAAATCTTTTTTCATTAGTTTTCTATTTTCAAGTTGTGTCTGCCTATATGAAGTGTTAATACTGGAAGAGCGAGACTCTTTAGGAATATTGTATTACTGTCTGATATAAATGATTTATGCTTGCCCTTTGCTCTACTGCTATTTTTAATGCTTTCGATTGCATAGTAGTTCACTGTGGTTGCACCAAAAAGGGCTTCAGATTGGTCTTTGTCATGTCATAAAGTATGGATAGCAAATGGAGTTTGATAGGCATTACCATAACTGTTTTTTAAAACTTCTATTCCTGCAGACTACCCAGTTAACTGTAATGTGAAACTGCCCTTCATCTGTGAAAAAAATAATGCCTCCTTACTAGAGAAACATGATCCCAGTTACCGCCCAGTCAGAGGAGGTTGCTCTAAAGGCTGGCATCAGTTCCGGAATAAGGTACAATGATAATACAGATTCATCATCCTTGCCTATTCTTCATAGTCCAGTAAGCTGGCATGCCTTTCTAAAAGAAAGGAGGAGGTAGCCCCTCTGTTGAGGAATAGACTAGAAAGGGGCTTTTGAAAACTAAGTGTAGTGATTAAAATAACCTCCTCTCCTTTTGTCCATTATTCAGGATTGATGGTTTCTTAAATTCAAAGCGTTCTTTTTCAGGTTTTTTTGTTTTCCCATCACCACATATTTAGGTCCAAGAACGTTGGTTGTATTGTCTAATCTTGGGCTTCAACTTAGAATGAAGAGAAGGATTAGAAAGGGAGAGGATGAGGTTTCTGTGGCAGAAGCATGTTGTTTCTCTTCTGGGGTAATCACAGGCAAGCAGCAAGTTGGCAGACACTGTTTCCTAAATTACTAAGGGCTTAACTCACTTAAGAATTAGTGAGTAGCTTTTAAGACTTAACCAACCGGCTCAGAAGCCATTCAGTACTACATTTCAAGGTAGTCATCTAAAGTGTTAGTGAGACTCATTCCTGTTGTTTGGTGCACCATTATTCTGTCCATGTGCGTTAAATCTGCACATTACATTGTGCCAAGGTTTGCAAATTTACTTCACATCATTGCAGAATAAACCTTGGAGTTCCCATGTAGTTTTTCCCCAGAGGTAACTCATTACAAGTTTCTGGCCAGCACTGTCTGACTGTAGAGCTCATGCATGAGTTCTCATTCCTAAAACAGTACATGTTTCTGATGTAGCAAATAAAAATTACTGAATATGAATGAGGAGTTAGTCAGTGTGATCATTTTATATTTAGCTACTTTGCTGAACCTAATAAATGCTTGCAGCTAGTATCAGGTCACTTGCTTTCTGCAAAAAATAGTTATATGTTACTGCAGGAAATGAGAAGTGAAGTTTTAGGGTTGGTTTAAGAACCCTTACATATGGATTTATTTCTTAGGCAGAATGGTATGATGAAAATAATTTTCGTTATGTTTATTTTGCAGTGTTTTCTAAAGATGAAACCTGAACATTTAACGTTTAATGCAGCTAATGAGAAGTGTGTAACTTTTGGAGGCTCTCTTCCATCTATCTCAGATCAAGCTGACCAAGGTACAGTGGTGAACTGGGGGCAATTTACTACGCAGCTTCTCCTCCAGATTCAGAATAGTTCTGCATAAGAACTTGAGCATAAATCACTTGGTTATCCACAGGCATACTGGGAGCATTCTGAAAATCCAGGACTGGTTAAAAATGTGTTGTCTGTTGTTTGCATCACTGGAAACATAATATGGAAATGCAGTCAGCAGACATTTGAACCAGTTTGAAGAGCAGCTTCTCTGTATGATCTTAACCTGGTAGAAAAAGAAAAAAGTTGCAAAACCTTGCATTGAGAGTTGAGCATAAAAGAGTCATCACTGAATGAAGAACTGTTTGGCTTTGCAAGCTAAAACATAACTGAGATGGTAGACATTGCACTGTGAAAAACCACCATGGAAGCTGCTTCCAAGAGAAGCTCAGCTGTATGTGTGGGAATGAGGTGGCAAACACAATGCCAACTGGAGCACAGGACCCTCTGTTTCTGCATGTGCCAAGCAGCTTAATGTGGCAGTGTGTCCAGACTGACCCCCTGTGAGCTCTTCAGGGCACTGATGAGAGATGGAAAGCAGGAGGACTGGAAAACAGAACTGTTTCACCTCTCTTATCAGCTAAAGTCAATGAGAGAAGTGCAGTGAGACAGAAATGGATTCACATTGGCTACAGCTAATGTTCAGCAATAAACCGCTGAATGATACAGCTGAATTTGCAACTACATTCTTGTGGATAATTAAGAGTTCTCTGAGGGTGTATCTGAAGTAGCTCAGTTGAATTCTGCAGTGCCCACAGTGCATATTTTCTTTATAAGCAGATAACCTCTTGCCAAACAAAATAGGGTAAGTAGACTAGAGAAGTCAGGAGTGTACCTGCAGGCGGCAGCTTAATGGTAATTTTTTTTTACTGCTGTTATTGGGGGGGAATAGGCTTATATACAGGAATATACATGTCTCAGGCCTGCATGTTTTTGTATGCATTTAAGGTTGGAAAAGCACAGCCATTCTGAAATGTTATGTAGCAGGGTCCCTTGTGTGATTTGGTGCATTTGGAAGTGTTACTGTGTCTTGTTTGTTTTTCTTTTTTCTGTGTACTGGAGACCACCTATATGGAAAGAACACACAGTACTCTTTAAAGTGTGCTTCTTTCTGTAGGCTGCCTCCATTCCTCCCGGTGGTATTAGGGGCTAGCTCTGACATGCAAATCTGCAGTGGCTTTGTCTCGTTCAGAAAATAGGCTGTGGCTAGTCTGGCATGTGACCAATAGTTTAAACATGTCAGCAGTAGCTAATTACATAGCTTTGATTTGTCTTCCTAAACTAGTCAAGTTTAGTGAATGCCTTTGATGCCTGGGGTGCTACCAAAGCCCATTGTTTCTTGCTAGGATGTTCACTAAGAGGGGTCTGATTTAAGGTTTGCCTGGCTGAATTTTTTTTCAACTAAATCTGACTTCCTTTGACCTATCCTGCTTTTTCTGATGGTGGAGTGGACAAACTCTGCCAGAATCCAAAAAATGTTCTGATTTATGTTATGTAAGAGAGAAAGATGGGAGATAAGGCTTCCTCCATCAATTCAGAAAGGGCAGTGGGACAATAGAAGATCTTGCAGGCTTGTGGAAAAGCAGCTTCTTAAATTCGTGTGTAAGTAAAAGACTCCGAATTAGTGGGCAAAAGAACAGGTTAAATCCTCTACCTTCTCCTCAGCTCAGAATTTGAAGGACGAATACCAACAGCCTGCTCCTTTCAGATAAAATCAATATGAAAGGTGTTATCATATGGAACTAAGGGATGATAAGCATTTGGCAATCATGAAGGGTGGGAAAAATTAAATTAATACAAACAGGGATTGCATTGTCTTACTTATGTGAAGTATTCTTTCAGATGTTTACTGTTGTTTTCCTAACCACAATATGTACATTTACTGTTCTGTCCAACAGATTATATAACATCCTTGCTTCCTGGCCTGCCAAAAGATATTTGGATTGGTTTACAGTTCCTGTTCAGTACAAGGGAAAACAAATGGATAGATGATAGTAGATTGTTGTATAGTAACTTTCACCCACTCCTGACAGGAAGATTAAGGAAAATTCCACTGGATGTAAGTTATGGCTTTTGATTTCTCTTGCCTATTGAGTAATGAAATTTGGAGTATTGTGTCAAAAACCCCCCATGTAACAGACCAAATTCCCCAGTTAGTCATTTTAATTGCCCAACAGGGTGGCTGACAGTACTGGAGTTCTGCTTACCTTTACTTGGATGACAACTTCTGAAGTGTATTTAGCTTAGGAAAACTTTCTGATTCCAGGCACCTGGTAGTGTTTGTAAAACAGGTAAATGGTATTGCACCACTCCTTTGAAACTTCTTAAACAAGTTCAGACAGCTGGGGTTCTCCTAGACTCATATTACTTCACCTCTACACAAGTATATTTATACCTTATTTGAGTCTGATAGGGATATTTCTGTTTCTCAGCTTTTTGATGAAGAATTTAACAATCAATGCGGTGTAATCCTCAATGATCCCAAATCACAGTATGTTGGAACATGGAATTTCACTGCTTGTGCTGACAGGCACTTCTTGGGTATATGCCAGCGGTCTGTAGGTAAGTCTGAAGAGTCAAAATAAATTGCAGCCAGAGTTTAAACTTAAGATGCATGTGCCAGGAGACTTTCATGGATGTAAATGATTTCACTTGAAGAGCAAGATTTTTGTAGAGACTGAGGAGGTAAATTTTAGAAAAGCAGAGTGTAGAGGAGGATCTGGGGCCTATTTTGTCACCCATTCAGAATTTTCCCTATTGTTTTTCATAGCCCAGTTCAGGGAGAATCTGTTTTCCTGAGAGACTTTGTGCAGTTTTAGTGGAATTGTACTTCAGCAGACAGGTCTTTAATGTTCTGTGGGTATAGAGGTCATGTACACTGAGGGGTGGAACAAGTGACTCCTTTTTCCTTTTCAGAACTGTGGAAGTGAGAAGCCCTAGGAAGGAACCTCACAATATTTATATCCTCCTTAAATATATCCTCTGTCTTTTAGTTCTGTGAGAATATAAGATATCATACACTCTTAATGTTGGAGTTGGTCTCTCCCCAGAGCAAACTTGAGAATTGGTGTGAGTGGGATTTTTTAATCTGAACTAAAAATAATATTCAGATGTACCCATGTGGGTTGGCCAATACCAATTACTGGAATAAGATCAAACACATACAGTTATTATGTGCATTCAATTACTGCTATGGGCTAATGTTCGGCATACCCACTTCTGAGTAGGTTCCTTTATATAAATAATCCTTTTAAGTGATGAACATGCGATCTTCTAAAAAAAAAAAATCAAACACAAAGAAACCTAGGTGTACAAAACGCCCAAGGCTACGCCCACCTTCTTCATTCTCAAATAGGCAGAGATTTCCACCTCCCACCCCCCTCACCTCCATTTAATGTACAAAATCTTCTTTACTCAGTGCCAAATACTCCAGAAATTCAAAGTGTTAAGATTAGAAGTCTGGATGGAAGAGATGTCGTAAAAATGTGAAAAGGAGACTTTTATGAATCGGAGGTTGACAATGTATCTGTTTATATCAATCTCTTATTAGTCTGGAGTGACTAAATGATCAACGTTTCTTTGCCACAGCTGTAGAAGGTGTAATGAGAGAGGTTTTTGGACTGACAGAGAATGTGTCCTGCTATGATCTGGTCTTATACTGTGTTTGGGTTGGGAGGGACCTCAGCAGGTTTTAGGGACAGTTGCAAGAGAGTCCAAGTTGTCTAGGGCTTTATCATAGGGAAAAAGATGATTCATGTTCATTGGAAATCTTGGCATGATTGTGATTTGCAGAATTTCTTGAGATGGTAATCATCAGCAATTATTTTTTCAGCAATGAACACTTCACTTACTGCCTTGTTTCCAATTCTGTACCCCTTGATGTGTGATGGCACCCTGGGATCCATGGTTCTCTTTTGTAGCTATTTACTAAGTGAAAGCATTTGGCAGCAGACACAAAACACTTGAAACAATCTGTTTCAGCCTTGTCAGTTTTCTGATCTATTGAAAGCTGTAAATATCAAATTAATATTGTGTTTCTGTCATCCTATGTTTTGGAAAATGGCTCTGTCAGCCTGTCAATCAGCCATTTATATACTGTTATTTATAGAGTGATGCCTCCCCCCCTTCTTGCAAGCCTTTTTCTACTTCAAAAATTTTAAATATCAGGAGGGTTCTGCCTTTTGCGGAATGAATTTATTTTTGGTTGTATAAAGCTTTTGGGGTTACCATTTGTATGCTTGAACTTACCACCCACAGAAGTATTTGCATCTTCTATAAACTGCAGTAGCCATGCATCACTGAGCTGTGTGCCTTCAGGTGTGATGCTGCTAACTGTGATAACACTCTGTGCTTAGAGCATAAATAGTGAATTATATCCTTCCCTATGCAAGCTGGATTTTCTG
Source organism: Cnemophilus loriae (assembly GCA_013397755.1). NCBI lineage: Eukaryota > Metazoa > Chordata > Aves > Passeriformes > Corvidae > Cnemophilus > Cnemophilus loriae. The sequence continues at coordinate 1,540,374 of VZTF01008849.1, forward strand.
CAATTAGTTAAGTGGAGGCAAAATCAGTTCTCACTATATTCATGGATGGCAGTAAGGAGTTCTGGGACTGTGCTGTACCAAGATCTGCATAGACAGGTTTTGTGGCCCATTAGATTTGCATAAGCATAAATCCACAGGCTCCACAGAGATAAATGAGTCAAGGTTAGCTGTTCCTATATTACAGCAGAGAGCACTTGCTCTCTCCCATTTGTGTATAACTAAAGTTGTAGAATATGTTTTTAATTCAATAAATTATTTAGCAGTTAGTTAAAAATAACATATAAAAAGATGTGAACCTAAGTTGAGAAAAAGATATTTAATAATACATTGGCTGAAAGTAATAATTATTTTTAACATATATTTTTCTATCTAAGATATGAAAGATGTTTGCTACTAACTATAATTATCAGCATAATCTACTATCTAAGATTTTTTTTTTCCCAAGTGCAGTCAAACAGGTTTTTCCAATTGTTAGAAACATTGGGTGTTTAAAATGTATTACAGTATTTAACTACCTAATTACTGGATTTCTTTCTTATGTATAGGAACTGCTGATAACCAGACAGAGCAAGTTGTTAATGAAACATTGAGCTATCAAAATGTTCAATACATGGTAATTCTGAAGAATTTGTCCTGGAATGATGCAATGGCTGCATGCATAAATAACAAGATGCAGCTGGTTAGCATCACAGATCAGTTCCAGCAGGCTTTTCTTGCTGTTCAGGCTGCTCTCCATAACTACCCACTCTGGATTGGACTCTTCAGCAGAGATGTAAGTTTTGTTTCTTCCCCAGACTGTGGCTTAAGGTAATTTTTACAGTTGTGTGAAACAAAACCGGTGTTAAAGAAAGCAATGACAAATTAGTTTCTGGGCTGTTTTCATTTAGGGATAACCATCTGGAGTGTCTCAAGATAAGTGTTTTAAACCTTCAGTTCTCCAAGTTACATATTCTTGAACTCCACTGGACGAATTGATGATCATGATGATAAAATTCTTTTAAAAGACTGATGATGAAGGGATATATAAGGACACAGTCTTAAGCTGCACCAAGGAAAATATAGGTTGGATATTAGGAAGCAGTTTTTTACAAAAAGAGTAATAAAGTACTGGAATGGTCTACCCAGGGAGGTGGTGGAGTCACCATCCCTGGATGTGTTTAAAAAGAGATTGGATGTGGCGCTTGGTGCCGTGGTTTAGTTGGGGTGTTAGGGCATGGGTTGGACTCGATGATCTTGAAGGTCTCTTCCAACCTAGTGATTCTGTGATTCTGTGATATTGTAGGGTGGCAGCAACATAGGTTGCTGAGTCATCTCTTTTGTTAACAAATGAGTAATGAATGTTGCCATTTAATATCATCACCACTGTTTACAGTACCACTCTAGAAAGATGATCCAAAAATCTGTTTTGGAAGGAAGGAAATAGAAGTGGCAAATAAAATTCAAAATGAGTCATTGAATACTTGTGGAGATACATTCCTGAAGTTTAACTTAGATTCTGTTGTTACTTTGTGTTATTTGTGCCCATATTTTGAGTTTGAGGGAGGCATGTCTGAGACAGGTCAGTGGGTTTTTCTTTCTCCCTATGTGGTTTTTTTTTGTCAAAAAAGTTTGAAATGATGCAGGAGGTGCTGCTTTTTATCTGTATTAGCTGGAGGACCTCTTGAAAATCTTTCGTGTGGATTGAGAGCTGTCTCAGCTGTTAATGGGATGGCTTGGGCTTGCTGGCAGGGTTTATCTTTTTTGTCAAGCACATAAGTCTGGAGATAATTGCGAGAAAAAAGTTAGAATTCTTTTTTAAGTGCCTTACCTACAAAGTTGGTGGTGCTCACTCAGCACTGTGGGGTTATGTTCTTGCAGTGTCAGTACTGGGCTACTGAATACTTCAACAAAGTAGGGGAAAACAGAAATTGGAGTATATGCTTTACGGAGAATATTTTTAGATTTTTAAAGGAAACAACCATTTAATCTTAGTGAAGATGGGGAAACCTGACAGCCTATTTTCCCTTGTCTTTTGATTTTTTTATCTGTAAGTGACTATCAAATGATTCATCTTGGGGCATATAGCTCAGGCATGCACTGGCTCTTCAGTATTGCAACACTTCATTATTTGGGCACAATTAAAATGTCACATGAAAGGAAATTATAATGCAACTGGTCAACAGAACTTGTTACTGCAGTGCTGAAATCAGACACAAAAGAAAGACACAAGATAAATTACACAACAGCAAGGGGGATTTCCCAAAGACTTTCAAATGTAAGATTTTTAAAGGATAGCATGGTGCTTGGATGTGGGTTTTTTCTCCCTGCATCCTCCAGGGCAGGAACACATCTGATTTATTAAAACAATTAAGTATTGAATGGATTACTTTCAACTCAATATGGAGTAACTGAGACTGGACTTTCTTGTCAGTTATTACCAGTTTTCCAAGACCAGGAGATTATATCCACCATTGCTTTGCAGATGGGTATGATGCAATTTGGGCATCCCATTGCTAGGCCTTCCTCCATAAGCACAGTAGTGAAACATCACCTTTGGATAATTTGACATTCAGCTAATTTGTATTTTTGCAACTGCAAAACTTAAAATAACGAAGCATGTTATATTGTGAGCAGGAGATCAGATCATGAGGGCAGTGGAACACTTACATTTCTCTCCAGAGACACTGAAAATGTCTAGCCAGTGTCAATATATTATCATATTTTCTGTACTTTGTATTTTTTTACTGTGTAAGCTCGTCCCTTTTGCTTAAATAATGCTAGGGTGGAAAACATTATGGCTGGCTGGATGGGAAACATGTAAGTTTTAGTCGCTGGTCTGAAGATGATGAAGAAACAAATGAAGAATGTGTGTTTTTGGATACTGATGGCTTCTGGAGAACTTCTGACTGTTCCTCTGAAAATCGAGGTGCTATTTGCTACGCATCAGAAAGTATGTATGCTACCATAATTTTTATAAAAGTTGACTTTTGTTTTATTATGAAACGTATTTGATGATTCCAGCTTGTAACTTCAAAATTACATCTTTTTAAAACTTACATTTCCTCAGATAGTCTGATTTCTATGCCATGAAAAAAAGAAACTGGCTTCAAAAATGGGGGCATGCACCTCTTGGTCTTAATCTAATTGTTCCTTAGAAATAAATTAAGCATTGATGCATTGGGTCAGTACCCTTATTGCCAACTGATTCTATCTTTGCACTGCTTCTCTAAGATTTTTGCATACTAATCTCTCCCACTTGCATGTGAGAGAAGATTAAATAATGCTAGTACTTCTGTACTATTTACATCTTAATGTTGGGACCTCCTGAAATCTATTCAGACATGGAAGTCTTCTACAGGGAGGAGGTACATGACTATAAGGAGAAGAAAGATAGAAGGTAGACACTGAATTAAAAATTAACATCGTCTGAAGTTCACAAAACCCTTCTAAATATCTACTAATTATAACAAAACAGGGATATAAGTAGGGAAGAGCTGTGCTAGTTTTGTATCCTTCAGAAAAAAATTTTTCTGAGAGCTCATCAGAGACTTCTTCCCTATGAGACCATTATAATTCGTTTTTGGGTTTTTTTCTGTGAGGGGACACAAGCTATTGTACATCCTGAGTCACAGTGAAGTGTGGTGTTATGACATCATTAACTATTCTGTGCTTGCAATCCAGGCAACTGCAGGAAGAGTCCTTCTCCATCCTTAAGTATTATATAAAGCCATAGAACTAAGATGTGTTGCTAGCTGTGAAGTAGCTTATTTGTTACAGTGATCTGCCTTGCACAAGAGGCAATAAGAGCTTGTAGTTATTGGCCTACACTTACCACTTTTATGTAGGGATTTTATTTTTAAACCTATTTAAAACAACTGTGAAAACTTTCAAGTATCCGTATTCTTTAGTAGAGCTTACTGCTGGTTTTGTTACTTTAAAAAAATCACCACAATGAGGAAACTGAAAACAACAATGCATTACACATTTAAAGGATGGCACTTAATTTGTCTTACATGTTAAGTGGTACCTGAAAATGGTTTGTGGGGTGCCAGGTCAGGTGGTGTTATTAGTAATTCATGTCCTGATGTTGTCTTGTCTTTTTTAGAGAAGACTGAAAAAGAACAAGTTACACAAGTGAAGTGCCCACATAAGATTAAAAATACACCCTGGATATCATTTAGAAACAATTGTTACACATTTATGATAACAAAAAATAGATGGAGAGAACTGAAGCCTCAAGAAGCTCACCATTTATGCAGGAACATGAGTAAGTACTTTGTCATACTGCAGGTATTTATGGACTTAGATCAGCTTGGGGGAGATGAGTGTTAGATCGGAGTCACTGTCTTACAATGACAGCAGAGTGGATGTTGAGAAAAGCTGTAGCAGTAATGCAGTAGTGTTGCACTGCCTGATGCTGTTTGCCCTTGCACTACCCTGATAAAAAGTGCCAGAACATGGATAGGAGAGTTGATGAAAGAGGTGGCTTGGAACTACTGAACTCTGAGATCTCTGAAAAATGGCAAGGTTTTTGTTTGCTTGGGGGTTTTGTTATAATATGCCAGTTTTAAATGGTTTGGGTAATTGTTATCCCCTTGGCAACATTCTGGCTTTACAGTTACGTTTACTTCATGGTTTCCTGCTGCCCCCAGCTTTGCTGTGTAGAACACTTAGGTGAACAAAGCAGATAGACTGAAAAGCACATGGACGTCTTCTGTCCATCCTGAATAAAGTATAACCTTAGGAACAGCTTTGCTCTTGTATTAAACCATCAGATATTCATCTTTCCAAAACTTGTTTTTATTTTTTTGTGAACTGATTTCAATTCAGTCTTTTTTTTAATATTGGTTCTCTACTAGGGCAGTTCAAGCAAATCATGAAAATTTGCTGATATTTTTATGTTCTGTGCAGAGAATTTTTACTACATACAACTTGAAGTGACAGTAGGACCCACAAATATCTCTGGAGCTGAAGTCTTTCACTTATCCACAAAACCAGAGAGAGTACCATTAATAATACATGCAAAAATCATTTTGCACTGTTCAATTAGTTACTATGTTAAAAAGATCTGGCCTTTACACGCTGTTGACCTATCTGTAATAATTGGTAACAGTAATAGAAAAAAATCTATTTATTTTGTAACTGTATTTTGAAAGGTGGATTTGTAAGAAAGTAATGTAAAAAAATTTTCAACAGACCCTGAAGCATTTGTTCTGAATGTTCGAGATGAAGAGGAGAATAACTTTGTTACTGAGCAGCTTCATTCATTCAGCCGTCTGGCTCTGTGGGTCTGGCTGGGTGTGATTTATGATGACAGTGGTAAGATTTAAGTGTTTGGTTTTTTTCTTACTAACTGGATTGGAGACAAAATTTGCAGCATTAAGTGCATGTTTCTTGCATGTGTCATTTTATAACTTAAGTCAAAGTGAATGCAAACCTTTAACAATGATTTATATTCGTACTTATCTTCTAGAAGAAAATAACCTGACATGCTCTCTGTTTGAGTGATAATTAGATTCAATATGTTCTGTTTAGTCTAAATTTGATTTCCCTGCAAAGCAGGAATTAAAGTGGCCAGGATGAGTAATGCTAACATATTTAGCATTGGATATGGGACTGATTTAGAGTAACTTACAGTATCCCAGCATTTTTTCCAAACTGTTGGAATATCTGTTAAAATCATTAATATATTCAAAGTTAAATGGTATTTATAGACATAATTCTAGTGTTTTAATAAATATGCAATGTTTTCCACAGATAAAGTTCTCAAGTGGTATGATGAAACTCATCTGACTTACAATAACTGGAGGCTGGGAAGACCTGTCATAAAGAAGAACAGTTTTTTTGCTGGTGTAAATCTTGATGGGTTTTGGGATATTTATAATTATTCTCAAAGTTGGCATGCTAATCACTACAACATGTACAGTATTCTCGCCTGTAAAATTGAAAGGGGTGAGTAGTATTGGAGTGTTGGATGAGGCTCATAATTTAAATCATGGTTCCTGCTGAATAAGGCTTTGGTTTTGCTCCTAGTGAAACACATGGCACAGCTGTTGTGAGCATCTGGGGTCATCTGGCCAGTCTGCATCACTGCTGTACTGTTGTCTGTTCAGGACAAATGTGTTTGCTATGCTTGTCCAGCAGCTGCTGAACTCAGTGTTCAAAGTAGAAAAAGTAAACTTACTTGATATGAGTGGCTTGTACTGAGCACTTTGATGCTTGAGTTACACTGATATAGATAGATTTTAATGCTTTCTGTATTTTCCTAGTAACATGAATGAAATGCACACAACTTATCTTCTTACTCTTTGAAATAGGACACCAACAGCACAAGCCTCCATTGCCTGAGACTATTCCACATGGAAACAGAACGTACAGGATCCTTCAGAAAAAATTAACGTGGTATGAGGCATTGAGATCCTGCAAACAAAATAATAGTGATTTAGCAAGTGTACACAGTGAATCAGAGCAGTTATTTCTAGAAGATATTGTCAAACAGGATGGTTATCCTCTGTGGCTTGGGTTGTCAATTCATGATGTAAGTATATACTGTTGGGGACATCAGTAACAGATCTGTAAATAATATTTTGGACAAGATACAAAATATTTTCTGATGGTTTTTTTCCAGTTCCTTAGAATATCTTTTCCATGTAGTATATTTTCAACCTTGTGTAACGTGTTAATATTAAATTTTGGTGAATGTAGGCACACTAAGATACTTCTTTCTAATACCTGACCGTTTAAAATAATACAGTGTTCCCTCATCATTCCATGCAGCACAAGGAAGCATGACTTGCAGAGCTACTCCTAGAGGCTTCAGACTTTATGGCCCTCTGTGGAATCAGATTTCTTTAGCAAATAGAGACAGAGAAGGCTCTGTGGAACCTACTTAGTTGAGGTCAGGACTGGCTCTCCAGAGCAGTTCAGGAACTGGCTCTCCATAAGTTGTGTCCATTCTCCCAGCAAGCACAATAGCAAGAGGCAGCTGCAGATCTTCTTCCTCCTCTGTCTGCTTTGCTGTGGAGCCAAAAGCCTGTGGCCCTGACCCTGCTCCCCTCACTAATTGCCAGACCTGGTCATAGTAGTTGGCAGGAATACCCCTCTGCAGAGGTGTGTCATTTCTATGCATACCTGTGCTCCCTCTGCCTGTGCTGTGATGGAATGGGTCCCTCACAACTGACTCCTCATTGTCATGGGTTTCCAGCAGTGTATCTGAAGTAGGAGCTAGCACTGCAAACCATCCCTGAGCTGCCCAGTTTTAATCACTGAGGCCATCTCAACAGTTTAGCACTTAGCAACATATCCACTAATGTTCATAGCAGGGAAGGCAGATTGCTTAAATGAAGCAGCAGGGTTGAACTAAGTAAAATGTTTCCCATAGGATAAAACAGGCACATTGCAGGTTTAAACTTGCGAACATGCTGTACTTTCTCAGTTCCCGCAAATAATAAAAATTTCTATGTTAAGAAAATGCAAGCTATGCTGTACATTTATTTACTGTGAATTTAGATGAGACCACCTGCTCTTTAATTTATCACTCTACAAGGGACAAATACTGCTACATGACTTAATTCATGATGGATGAGATTTAAAGAACAGTCATATGTGGTTTAAAAGTTGTGGGTTTTTTCTTTAATTAGGGAAGTAAAGCTAATTTTGAATGGTCAGATGGAAGTGACTTTGACTACTATCCCTGGGAATTAGAAAACTCAAATACTACTGAGAACTGTGTTCTGTTGGATACTAAAGGATTTTGGAACCGTACAAAATGCACAAATGTTGGTGAAGGTGCCATTTGCTATAGCCCTCCAAACAGTAAGTGTTATTTTTAAGGTTTTTTGTAGTTGTCTTTACATGTTGTATTTAGAAGTAGAAATGAAGGTTGAAATACTGCACATGATTCCCTTTTTAGGAAGAGTTTTCTATCAGGAATGATAAAACACTTTTTAATACTTCAGGGAGATAAATTCTCATCATTCCAGTGATGAAAACCTAAATCAAACCTGGTTACTTCTTGATCACCTGTGATATGAATATCAAATGTATGTATCTTTTCTAAATCAAAGTGCTTATCAAACATGTACAACAAATGTCAAAATCCACGAAAAAGTAAGAAAAAATTGTTCCCAAGCCTTTGGGATTTGTCTTGTGCTCATTTTCAAATAAATTCATCCATGACGCAAGAAGAAGGAATGTAAGCTAATTGAATAGTGGTTGTTGGTAGGAGTAGTAGCCTTTGTTAATACTTATTGTCCTGTTATTCCCGAGACTGTACACAAATTGCTGCAGCAGAAATAACATCAATCTCTTTGTCTTTGCAGAGAGAAAATTGGAGCCAAAGCAAGCGAGCAGAGCCTCTGGATGCCCACAGAGAAGTGGCTCCCTGCAGTGGGAACAGTACAGGGATCACTGTTATGCCTTTGACATGGCATTCTACAATTTTTCCGTGTATAACGTGGAAGAGGCTAAGAGAATCTGCCAGAAGCTGGGTAGGGTTAGACTCTTTATCACATTACAACTTGTAATAAGTCCACTATTTGAGAAGAAATAAAACCCAACAGTGTAAAAACTTACACTGGTTATACTTCAACTTTGCCATTTTTATGCTCCTTTAGTTTAGGAAAGGCAATAGCAAGCTTGATCTTTGAACATCTGAAGAAAATTCTTAATAAAATACTGCAACATGCTACAGATCGTTTGGCAAACAGGTATCGGCAGATAAAATGCAGGTAGCCAGTTGTAGAAGATTCGAAATTTAATGCTTACAGTTTGGAGGAAGACATTTTATCTGCATGCAAAGTTAGTGCTGTTGGCAGGGCTTTCTTATTATATCCTTGCCATAGCTGCTTGCTAATAGGGAGCTTGCTAACCTATCAAATGGTTCAAAGCATGTATGTTATAGATATTAAAGCATGTAAAAAACTTAATTTTATGCCAGTTGAAAGGATTTTCTCTCTTTTTTGCTGAGCTACATGGGGAATTGTATTTCAGAGACAATGTTAAGCAGTTTCATGTACAGAAGTTTTAATCACCCTAACACAGAAGTTCGTGACTGTCGTAACTGTCTTTTATAGAATTATCATATGGTGTGATGTTGGACTCAGTTTTTAGGATCTGAAAAACCCAGTCCTGGATGCAGTTTTCTGTTGAGTCCAACTTGGTTTGGTAGTTGAAAGAGAAACCATCTGGCTTATATTTATATATACTTGTAGAGAATGGATACACTCTGAGCATGCCTCTCTAGCATGCCCTTTCCTCCCTCTTATTCCTTAATTACTGTACATAAAAACCTGAGGCACAGTGGGAGGATTGATTTAGACATTAACTTGTCTCAGCAAAATGCTGAGCTTTTGTTCAACTATATTTTTGAAAGCCTATTACTTGGGTAAGACTAGTAATTCTCAACAGGCCTATCTCTTGATATCTTCCATGTATGTAGTCTGCAGCTGCAGTAAGTTTACTCCCATTTTATTTTGTATAACCTGCTAGAATAACCAGTCATCTGAAGCCATCTCATATAACATGCTGTATTTTAGGGGATGGGAGGTTCATGTCTTTATTCTGAAGGTTATTCTAAGGTAATTTTACAAGCCAGGATCAGCAAATCCTTTCCTATAGTAATTGCTCCCACAGAAAACTCAGTGTACCAGCACCATGAAGAATCTTGTAAGTTGCAATTCTGACTGGTTTCCTCTGCCCCTTAGATCCTTCAGCAACCCTCCTGACTATAGTGGATGCTGAAGAAAATGCATTTGTGAGCACACACATAAAGGAACATGATCTCATCACCAAGAACGTATGGCTTGGCCTGGAGCAGAGCTTTAGGGGTAAGAAGCAGCAACAACGTATGAGCAGGAATGTTTCATATTGTAAATATAAATGCATAAATCCTCAAATAAGAACAGTTCTGTAGTGTTGGTAGCCTACAGTAACTTCTACTTGAGGTTGGAATCCCTCATTTAACATTTTAAAGCATTTTGGGCAGCACTGTTGTTAAGTCTCTTCCTGTTTCACACTTAAGGTAATCAGGAGTCCCTGAAATTAGTTTTTCCCACCTCTCTTATTGCTGCCTAATGTTTGATGCAAGTGCATCAATTGTTAAAGGTCTAGAGAAGAGGGATGGCTAAAAGTTGTGTGTTTGTATTTACTGCTTTTAATATATGGGGTGGGATAGTCAGCCCTTTTCCGTTTAGCAGTGTAAAGAAATCAATAGCTTGTGAATGACATTGTGTAGCATTACAGGATGTTTTGGTGATCTAGACTAAGTAATATTTTTTTCAACAGGTCACTCCCTGAACTGGCTGGATGGCTCATCAGTTAATTATGTCAACTGGGAGAATAAAACTGCAGAAGCCAATGAAAAATGCAGTGTTATCCTGTCCACAACCGGCATGTGGTCCAAAGTTGACTGTGCACGTAGTCGAAGCAGAGTGGTTTGTAAAGCTCCTTTAGGTATGGAAGCATTGATTTTAGCACAGACTTAACTTTGTAGAGACTGTTTTCAGGAATTTCTGGTTTATTGGATAAAGTCTGTGCTGAAATAATGGAAGTGCAATTCACAAAAGAACCCATCAAGTATCTCTGCCTAAGCAAGAGTCTTCTGTTGTTGTTTAGCCATAAAACTGCATTCAGAATCAAATTGTCTAGGAATTTACTTCTCCTGGCTCTCACTGTCCACTCAGTGGGTATGGAAGAGAACTGAAATGTCCACTTGCAAGAGAGTGTAGAGTAGTTGCTGTTGCTTCTTACCACAGGGTATCTGTCATGGGTAAGTTTGTGTAGGTGGAGTCAGGAGGAGTTCTGCTTGTAAGAGATGAGTAAGCAGATACTGCAGATTGTGTTTTCAGTCTTGGGGAGGCTTCTGGAAATGTCACCCCATAGGTCCAGAAAGAAATGCAGGCCTTTACTCCCTCATCCTTGACTTTGTACAGGAAAGCAAGCATTTACCAGAGAATTAAGCAAGCAAGTTCCTGAGAAGCAGTGGAATCTTTCTGATTTTGTATACATTTTCACTGAAGTGGCAGTGCAGGAATAGATTAAACTTTATGCCACTAAGGAAGACTTCAACAAGATCTTTTCAGTCTGAAGGGAGTATAATTACCTTCTGTTCCAAGAGCCCAGGATCTCATTAGATTTATGAAGTATACAAACCTCTAAATGAGTGTAGTGTTTACAAATAGGTTTTTTTGAACTCCAGAGGTCCCTTCCAACCTAAATATTAGTAAATTAACAACAGAATTATCAAAAATAAGCTAATGCATTCCTGCATGAATCAGCATCTAACTCCCTATGTGATGAAGTGAAGACTATTAATATGAAGCAGTTTGCCTTGACTTGAGCTAACTGTGCAGTATTAGTGTGTAGCTACCTAAACATCCACCCTATGACAAAATATTCTTGCCAAAAGTCTTAAATAATAACTCTTCGTCTTTTGTTCTGTTTCAGGTTCTAATCATACTGGTGTGGTTGTAGCATTTGCCCTGCTAATTATTTTGGTTTTCATTGCTGGACTGGTATGGTACCTCTACAAAAAGAAGCGTCTTCACTGGAGTGCCTTCTCTTCCGTACGCTATCAAAGAGGGATGAATGATGATGAAACTGATGATATGTTCACAAAAGATAGCTATTGAAAAACTTTCTTCTGATCAATTTAAGCATCAGCTTCACTGTGTGAAGCCATAAGAGATGAGCTACTTGATGTTTTATTACTTCTTTTTGGAAAAGTAACATGGTAATTAACTGGGGCTAAAATTAGTTTGTTTATATACAAGTGCAATTTTTATTCAATTTTAAGGTAATTCTTTACATTTGGCCTCAGCCTTTTAAGATGCAAGGTGTTTAGAGTTCTGTTGTATTTTTTAATTTATAGTATTCTCTCTCTTTACTGGAATTTTTGATGGAACAGTTTAATGCCAACAGTACTTAATGCGACATCACTTTAATGAATACACTTAAAATTTACTTCTCCCAGTACTCTTACTTATACAAGGCTTAAATGCCTAATTTTATGGTTGCCAACCTATAACTTCATAGGTGAAATATGTCATCTGTCTGAGAAACAAGATAAAAGATGCGTCTAAGGAAAGACTGAGAATATATGGTAAACAAACTTGTGTACATAAATGCTAAAAATACTTGAGTATTTTTCATAAAACTTAAACTTGATTTTTGTATGCGATGTGCCACTGTAGCCTGTCCTATGCACTCCAAAGAATGCTATAAAGGGAAAAAGGGAAGACAGAGTTGTATATATTAATTACTCAATGATTTGATCAATTAATGTTTTGAAAAAGTCTTTTGACTTTTTTTTAATGCACAGTACAAAGAACAGGTGCATTTTTATGAAGGAGGATATGCCAAAGACCAAATCCATTCTGCATGTGGTGGTGGCATGAGGTGGTAAGTAGGAATACATTGGCCTGATGTGCTGAGAAGAGTCCTACTGATTTCTCTGAAGCAGCAGAGCAAGGTCACCATGTTCAACTTCCTCCTTTTCCTGCAGTTTACTTATGTTGATGGCACTTTTCTTTGTTCCTGTTTGCACTATTTTGATAAGGAAGTGTTTATCATTTGTGTTGAGAAGTAGAGAACTCCTTGTAGATACCACTTTGAGCCTGTTAAAAGAGCAGCCAGAAGGGGCACAGTAAAGGAGCCATTGTGGTAGTTTGCTGATCAAAGAAGTAAGCACTTTTGTTGTTTGTTTGGTACTTTGGGCACAATTGTGAACATTTGCTTTCCAAGGGTAACTTGCAGAAAATGTAGTTATGATGAAAATTACGCTCATTCTTTAACTTACCCTGGTATGAGAAGTGTTTGAAACGTTGCAAAGTCTGGTTCCTGATGTCTTCTGGTTTAGCTTATATGCCTAAGTGCTTTGCCAAGTGACTTCTAACTTAATGGACTAAAAAAATGTTGGTTATTGTCTTTTTCCAACTACAGTAATAAGTGGGGAAAATTATTTACAAATTCCCATGTTTTGAGATTTACTAGTTTTATAGGTGTTTATATTCTGAGCATTTTTAGGTGTAAATCTGAAATGGAAAGTGGCAATTAGTAGTAAAATCCTAATTCAACACAAAAGGATATATACTTTTATTAAAAATTGTATATTTGATTCTTATAAATGATGTAAATAATTTTTAAGGCCTCATTTCTCATGTTTGTTTCATCACACCCAAGTTGTCTAATCACTGGTAATTCTTTTTTGCGTAAGCACTACGGCCTTAGTGCAGGTGAATAACCCACTTCATTTGAAATACACAGGAAGATCATTTGGCAGTATTGTTATTGAAAGAATAAAGTTAAATAAAACACTGAACTGCTTGCACTGGTTTTATTTCCATGGAAGCAGTTATCAGAGTTAAGGTATGGCTCATTAATCACTGGATAAGAAAGCACAAAGCACAGGGGCTGTGATCACAATTAAAGCCAGTAAGTGTATGTTACCACAATAAGAAAACTTTAGAGGTAATACATATTTTTGATGTATTTAAAAAGAATGCTGGTAATTTTCTTTTTGCAATTGAAAACTTAGTTATATCCAGCTTTTATCAAGCTGCTTCAGACTTACACAGTCAAGGAACATTCCTCTGTGCCTTTTTGTTCTAATCAGGGTGTAGTTCACTAGCACCTCGAGGCCCAAATTAGGGCAGTAAAGGCTCCCTACATAACACTTTTTAAAATATGGGCAAAGTTAAACTACTTCCAGCCAAGTAACACTTGCAATTAAAACATGAGATGTATTCATTTTCAGTGATGTCTGAACTCTGAATTCCAGACCTCCAAAATCTCTGACTGCTGGTCAAAGGGCAGTGTTATTTTTAGCTCCAGTAATGGCTTGCTGGGAGAAACATCCTATTGTGCAAGATGACTAACAAGGTCATCTGTTTCACAAACATTAATCTTAAAACTGAAGATGATGCACAGGGAAATGGCAGCAGAGAAATGCTTTCCCAGGTCCCAGAGCAGTGGAGTTGAGAAGGCATCTTAAAACTCCTTCATCCCAGAGCACAAACTCTCTGCCAGCTGTGGTAGCTCTCGGCAAAAAGTGTACAATTTCAGTTCCTCTTCCTGAATTTTGCCCGGACCTTGGATACTCTGGGTCATGGAAAGGTTAAACCACATCTGCCACTACACCAGCCAGCATTTTTATTTTAACAATGTTTCTGCATCAATAACTTAATTGACATAGAAATCAACAAGTCTTTATGCATGAGCACCCTTTGGGCTTGATGCTTTTGTTGTACTTCTCAGCATTTTTCCCTTAAACCAAATGCACCATCTGCTTGTTGCTTTGGACATATGTTATACATGTAAATATTTTTGAAAGGAGTAAGTAAATTGCACGGCCTGCTAGTGATTTTTTTTGGTGTGGCCGCAAATAAATGAAGACCAAACATTACAATTTTTGTTGCTACAAGTCAGAACTACTGTTTAGGCCCTTCATGCATCTGGTGTTGCTATGTGTATGGAGCACAGTGGGATATATAACACCCAGGTTTCTAAAAGTTAGGCAAATTCATTCCGTTGTCAAGAAGTATATAAAGTTCTTATTGACCAAATTGAACAGACACTGCAGTTTTAAAGCAAGACCTATGAGCAATATTAAAGAACTAAGCTTAGTATAAACAGTTTACTTACTGGAGAGTAAAATTCAGTTGTCACTCTAATGGACCTTTCCCATTTAGTTCTGGAGTTTTATGATGAGAGGTGATAAAGTACTAGAGAGGGAGTATTCTGTTAGTAGCAAATTAACGTGCAAATGGTGCATAGCATAAATGCCCGTATAAAATACTGTTACCTTGGGTATGTTCTTTATGGCTAAACCACAGCAATGGTATTTGCACACTGAAAACTGCTGTACACTCTATCATAATATCTGTCAGTAACTAAGATTTTTAACAGATTTGTGGGGGTAAGGGAGGATACCAGATGAGGTTTTTATTGTGATGACACAGTACTGCAACACAGACTGTAAATCCTTATGGATTTCTCTTTGCCAATGCAGAAGGGACTATAAATATAAACAGTACAACAGTTCTTTGTTTGTTTTACTAGTTTTCAGCATAAATCGAGTAATTTACTCCAAGGTGACTTTTAAAAAAGTGGAATTCCAGCAATACAAAATAATTATTTCAAAATGTACTTCCTGCATTATGCTGGCCTCTTATGTGTTTTTTGCTAGAACAAATGAGAACAGAGATCTTTTTCTGCATGCTGTGTCTTGGGACACTCGTACGGATAGTAAGAGTACTGCTCCTGCTTTCTATAAAACTTCTCTTTTTAAAATGCCATGTATCATGTTCCCTTTTAGGAGATTATTCAGAGCAGGTAATTGTACAAAACCATGGTGCTTACACTTTGTTAAAGCTAACAAGCCTTATATGCATATTTGAATTAAACTTACAAACTAGTGGGTTGACATGGTTTTACAAATATGCATGATTGAATGTCATCACCATTAGCAACTGAATTTCCATTGAAATGTCTTTTCTCATAAACATGATCTGGGTATTTGAAGAGCATCTTGTGTTAAGTGAGAGTGTGAATTATAAATGTGTGTAGATAATGGGAAGTCACATTTGCCCCGGGCTTGCATTGTGAGCTGACTTGAGGAAAAAGACTGGGTTTCTGAAATTCCATGTTTTGTTGTCTCCTGCGGACACCGTTCTTCTTTGTACCTCTTCTCTCTCATACCTGCGTTGCAGCACTGACTGTTAAGCCACCAAATGGAGAACACCCCACAGACACAAGATCCAACCAGGCAGCCTTACACCTCCGCAAGCTGCCAGGAAAGGGGACCAGAAAGCACCACTTCCTCTACAAAGCAGCAGCCACAAGGCTGAAACACGTGGGATGAGCACTGCCAACAGCCCCACAACACTGCCACAGGCTGCAGGGAAAGGGCTGCAACAGCCACTGTGGACAGCCGGAACATCCTGTAGCAGCAGGACACCACAACCTTGGCAGGGTGGGTCTGTTCCCCTCCTCTGCAAGAAAGCCAAGAGCAGCTTTCTTGACCCTGGCCCAAGTACTCACGACACAACAGTGGGGAGTTTGCTGTGGCCAACAGCCACTTCTCCCCTCTTCCAGCCCTGAGGGACTCCCTTTACACCTTCTTCACCTGGGCGTCTCCTCCCATGCAGATTCAGTGCCTTTGTACCCCACATCAGTCTCATCTTGCAGAACCATCTCTGTTTCTGAATCCTTTATCACAAGCATTCTGCTGGATTGCTTTGCTTGAAGAGAGTGTCTTACTAAGATTCAGCCATCACAGGGGAGCTGGGAGGAACTGGCTCCTGTTTTAAATACTACTGTGCCCATGGGCATATCCTGACAAAGCACAAACAAGAAGCAGCCAAGTTGCCTGCAGCCTCATACTGCAACAGGAGAAAGGAACAGGACAGGTACGTTGCTCCTTTTAAAACTATGCCTCATTAGTGGTCCTGCAAAAACTATGCGCAGTGTCTAACCCGGTACAGAGCCAACTGAGTTTATCTTCTCAGGCTGTCACTATGATAGTCACTCAAGGATTTGTGTGTGTTTGCTTTTACAGGAAGAACATGTTTGTATTGGTAATCCTGAGCCCTCACAGCATTTTGGGGAAGGCCTGGGGGCCACTGCCTGAGGGCTGTGAGGGATGTGTCCCTGGGTGCAGCATGGGCAGGAGGTGGAGCTAGGCTCTGGAACACCAGAGCTCTGTCCTGTAGCTGGCTGGGCTGCCCAAGCCAGTGCTGGGTAGCAAATGTCTGGCAGGAACCAGGAATCAGCCACCTGAACGTGTTTGCTCTGGGTTGCATTCAGACCTAAACGTGTTTGCAGAGTCCAGGTGCTCCATGTGATGGATTCCTCCCAGCTGGGTGTCACAGCTGTGCTGGAGCAGCGCTGACCTGGCACATGGGGTGAGTGACTGTCACTGGCAATCTGGCTACCAGCCTTCACCTCAGTGTTGACAGTGGAATGGGGCCAAGGTGTGTATCCAGCTGTGCATTAGGAATCTCTGGGCAAAAAAAGTAGCCAAGAGCCTGGCAAACTTGCATCCCACTGATTTAGGAGTTCGTATTTTACAGAGGGGGCTAGAATTCATGTGTGAGATTTGCTTAAAGGTCCAAGGGGAGCATGTTACTTTGAAGCAAATGCACAGGGTAGTAATAGAATACACAGCCTACAGAGGGAGAAGCTGTGTGTTTTAAAACAAGGTACAAATAAATGTTTCAAGTTTACAGCCAACAATAACTAAACACATGACCTTGAGATACAACTTACCTGAGGCAGTGTCTCTGTATAAACCATTTTGTGTTTATGGTGTAGGTGATGATTTTAAATTGTTATGAAACTAGTTAATATAAAATAAACAGAGCACTCAAATTTCAATTAACTATTACAGAAATACTTGTGTGGGGTCCCAAAGGGACTGCCTGTCACACTGAGAGTGAGATCAAACATTTAAAAGGGAGTCAAGAGAAGGCTTTTAGTTGGCTGCCACTTTGGGTAGTTATTCATGGCTACCACTCAATTAATGCATTTGTGTGTGGTGGTGTAGTCACGCTGGACCTGCAGCAGTGCATGTTTGTTGTATTTATCGAGATGTATTAATGAAACAAGTGCAGTTTGAAATTCAACAGCTGCACAGAAAGGAGACTGGCTAGCTTGCAGTAAGCAGAGGCAGTTGCAGCCTCCAATAAAGACCTGGGAACTCTATGCAAGGGGATAAAGATGGAGAAAAAAGAATCTGTGAACGGTTGGAGGTCATATTGCATAGACCAATCTCCAGGGTCCCGAGCCTCTCAGAGCATCTGACCAAGGGATATAGCGGAGCATAATGATGGGGATGATGCATCACTGCTTGAATTCCACACCTGTATATGGATTGAGGGAACTTTTGTCTGCCAGTGGGATGGTCCGTCTATGTTGCTGACAGCTCAGCTGCTCTCAGTCCCAATTTTCTTCAGTGACACAAGCTCTTAGGTGAGCACTGTGGCCAGGCCATGCACGTGCGTGAGAAGTGCAGATTGGCAACTTATTTGAGCCAGAAGTGATTTTCTGTTATTAGTGACTTTGGAGGTGCTGAAGAGAAGGTATGGAGCTGATCCCACAGAGTGGGCCTTGGTAGACAATTCATTCCTTGCTCTGCTTTGACGACAACAGCCATCTCAGAAACAGTGGGACATCTCCCAAAGCAAAGGTGAGATGACGCACAGCCCCAGAGAGAAAAGCAAAAGCTGGAAACAAACCTTCCCCACTGTAGCAGCAAACTGTTTTGTATTCACCCCAAAATTTGCTTCTGGGAGGAAGGGCTGTTGTATCCTTATGCTGATGATGCCTACTTTTACTTACAAGTTCAAGTGTTAAGCTCTGAGTAAACACCTTAACATGGGCACACAATGCCTGTAAGTGAATATAACCTGTGCAATCCAATAATTTATTAAACTTTCATCTTGTAAAGCCAGTTACAAATTAAAAAAGACAGAAGAAGGAATTCTGTAATAGAAATGAGCAAAATTACAACAAATAGTAGTGGGAGTTATGTTTCAAGTGGGTTCAAGCTGCCTGCAGCAACCCAAGAGCCAAAACACAGAGCTAGTGCAGAGTTAAGACAGGGATAATCAAGCCTAGTCTGATACATTAGAGATCAAGCCAGTGTATGCAGTGTATACAAAGTGTTGCTTCTCAGGTAGCCTCTGTGTTCCTGTTCTCTCTCACCTGTGACCTGGTCATCTCTTTATTCCTCATGACAAGGGGGTGTTTGTAGGATCCATCAGTGACGCTATTTAAGGCAAAACTCCAGTTAAAGGGATGATGCACAGCAGTGGCCACCCTCTTAGGCTGATCATGTAGCAAGTGCACAGAGTGTTTGCACATGCTGCAGTGTAGTGGAAATGAGAGAGGAGCAGGGGTTTAAGTGTTTCTTCTTTTACTGTCACCCTCAAAACTAGTGATATGCAACACAGTATTAGTGATATGGCACAATTTGATGATGAATTGGAATGGAACCTGTTGCATACTGACTCCTATTTTTCTATGCAATTTCTGTTTCATAGCTAACAGGCCTTAGCTGCTGCTACTTCAGAAATGGAGACAGCCAATTTTAAATGTGGAACAAGGCCCACATTTCATACAGCTCTGCAGTTTCAGTAAGAAACAGAATGGGCCTTTGCATTCTGGGATCCCAGACTAGACAAGGGTCATAGAAAATGGCTCACCACCAGGTTTCTTGTTTGTTGATGATGGGACTGATATTGAATATTATTTTAAACTGTGAAATAAAGTTTCTGAAGACAAGAGACTGAAGACGACTGTCATCTTCCGTGGAGAAGAAAAAAATTCTGCTTCTTCAAATTGCAGGTAGCTATAAAAACCTCCAAGAAGCAATTGTTTTGGCAAAATAGCATTGTTTTCAAGTTCTGCTGAGGACTAAGGACCTAGAGGAGAATGGATGGGGATCTGGGGATTCAGTGATGTGAGCAGTTCTTGTTAAAAGTTGGGGTGGATAAAGGATTTGGCATCTGTTTACTGTAGTACAGAGGAAGTAAAAATCTTGCCTATAACAATTTATCTAGGCACCTATTCAGTCAGTAGGAAACAGTTCACTTAGTTTTAAGTTCAGGGACCCCAGTCATCCTAAAATCCCCTCTAAAGAAAGAAGGATCTTAATGCAAGCAAGCTGCTCACCATAAATCTCCAACCTCCATCTAATACCTGGAGTTTGTGAAGAGCAGCTCTTCTGGAAATGCCACTAAAACCTCCCCTACTGCGCTGTACAGGGGAACAGCAGTCATTATATTTTAGGCAACAGGTGCTGCTCGCAGTGTGCCCAGAATGGCACCTTATGGCCTATTTCAATGGTGCTAGTCGCAGAGGTTTTCTCGTAGACTGGAGTATTTTGTAGTTTTACTGAAAGTGCCACTTTTTACAGTCATGTATCTGTGAAATTTTACTGGAAGGTAAACAACCACCTTGGGTATTTTTATTTGTTTCTTTGTTTAATGCTTTCTCACGTAGGGTTTGACCTCTCTGTTGGACCACTTGGCTTCAGTTATCCAAAGGCTTTTTCTTTTTAAGACCAGATCAGATCATTAGTATATCCTGAAGAAAAAAAACCAAACCCACAGTGATTTATATTTTAGATTTGTTTGCAAAATAAATAAAACAAATATTCTTTTAGCAGACCATGCTGTGATCACATGATCTCAGATGTCTGCATGTTCAAAATTCTTAAGGAAGCTTAAGTCTGTCTCCTGTCCTGCAGAAATGATTCCTGTAAATTTTTCTGCCAGTATTGACAGGTGATACTGAAAGCAGCAGACAGGACACGGAGAAGGAGGAGGATGCTTCTGACTTTGCTTCTTTAAGGTACATTGTTCATCAAACAAGCAAGGGGAAAACAAGTTTTGGGTCATTAGTATTTAACAACAGTTGTGACTGTTTAATGTCTTTGGGCAGAGGTGCAAATCCTATGGTACTGTAGGTGTCACTTCAGGTTTTAAATATAGTAGTCAGTTGAATTCTTAAAAAACATCTTTGCTACACTTGTGCTGGCAAGTTGCAAATACCCATGACTAAACTAGTGCCAGTTCATCCGTATCACCTAGTCCAGATGCTTGCATGACTGTCCACACTGGTGGCTGATTTAACACTGCAGCGTTTCTTCACGATCATGTTGATGTATGCTTTCATGATCTTTATTATCTCACCCACCTGGGGAGAGAACACAGGAACACAGCATAAGCACTTTAAAAACCTCAGTGCACACAGGCATACAGGACATTTTGCTGGAAAAGATTCCCCTTGTCCAAAGTCATGACACAATAAATTTTGCATGTTAATACTAAATGTGAACATGACAGTAAGAAGAGAAAGGCTTGACAAGTTTGTGCTTTGTTGTAGCACACTTCAAAATATTTTTGGCTCATAGAAAAGGAACTACCATTCTATTATTTTTTTTTTTTTTTTAAGTTTGTGAAGCTCTCATTCATCTACTGGAAAGGAATTAAAAAAAACAGGCAAACTGAAGAGCACCCAGAACTGGAAATTCTTCATGCACTGGAACACCATTCAACATCTTTCACTTTCTAACCAGCCTATTTTTTCGTTCATCCCTGTATTCAAGAAGAGGTACCAAGCCCTTTAAGCTTAAGCTCCCTTAATCATTTCCCTTGGCTGTGTAGTCCATTAGTCAAGAGCTCTTGCATAGAAACCTGTCTATTCCCTGAAGCTTAACTGAAGTGGCTGTGTGCTTTCACATACCTGGGAGGTTTCAAAGAACATTTCTCTCTCATCCACTGTAATTTTGAAGGTGTTGGGCTGTGGTGCTCCAAAGAACACAATGTGCTCATACTGGAAAGTTTCTAGTGGTTTAGGATCCCCTCGTTTGTAGACGGACACATTCTCTGTGCTGACACCAAGCCAGAGATCATTGGGGAATCCACCCTCCTTGCACTGCAGAAACAGAAACGTGACCTTTTGCATAAATGTGGTGGAGGATCAAATAATTTTCCATTCAAGGAAAAGCCCTCTGTTTCTAGCTCTTATAGGACATTTCAATTTAATACACATACCAGGGTACCTGCAGAATCTATGCTAGAGGCACTTCTGCTGCAAAGATTCAGAAGTGACACAGCTGTGAGTCAAATACTAGTTGAGTAATAAATAACTGTAATAGGGAACAGCTCTCATCAGATTTTAAAGTGATATAGCAAGTGAATATTCCGCTTCTTATTTTACAGATAATACAGTGAGTGCAAGCAACTTCCCATGGTGATCCACCCAGGCAGCAACAAAACTGATGCAACTGAACTGTGGACTCCTAGTCTAGCAGGCTGAGCAGAATGCTGTATATGCCCCAATCCACGCAGTTTCTGTTGTACTGCTGCAGAACAGGATTGCACTTTTTGCTGGCAAGTACATGAGAGCTTTGTTTTACTTTTATTTTCACTAGCCATCACTTTCTTAAGCCCCTCTCTCCTCTCCCATTCCACTGTTATTCTAACAAAGTGGGAATCCATTGTCTCCCTTCATTTATGAGGATACCCCACCTTGCTTGCTCTGTGCTCTTGGTGTCATAACTCTTGGGTATTGTGGTACTGCAGGCTTTCCCTGAGGTTACCAAGGCAAAATGCATCCAGTTCCCAAAATTCCCTTCTGTTATATACAGCTCTATCTGTTCTCCAGACTGATACCTCTCCTCAGCTGTGGTTACAGGAGTTTATTAATCGCTCACCTCAACATCAAAGAGGGTTGACCCATAACCTGGCCACTCCTTTACGATGGACATGTATTTCACCATGGCCTGATGCTGAGAGAGCCCCTGCAGCTTGGTCCATTTCTGTGCTATGCTTGCCCGCGCAGCTGAAAGCTCTTCTTTAACCCACATCTCCATCATCTGCTCCTCTTCTACCTTCTGCTTCTTTACAGACCCCGTCTTGAAGCTACGTTTCAATGTCCCTTCAAGAAAGCTGGTCCGTCTCCTCTCCAGAGTGTGACTGGTACTGCTGCTGCTCTTTGTTGAGTGCAGTATTTTGGATTTCAGTCTGTTAACTGGGTAGATTCCATCAAGGGTCCAGCTTATTTTGGAATAATCTCCATGAAGATACTGCAGCCGCAGCGCTGCCAGACGCTGCAGAGTGTCCTCTGGCCCAGGAAAATGACCATCTATGAGGCTTTCGTGAGCCTACAAACAAAAAGCCCCCCAAACTCATTAAAAAGCAAAAGCACACTTTATTCACATCTGGGGCCCTGTACAGATTCCTGTGGCATCTGCTGATCCCAGCAGGATAGACATAATTCATGAGGTCAAAGCAGACACTATAATAAATATGTCAAAGTCTGCAACTGGTTGATGTGGAGGGAACACCCCTTTCTGCAAGCCTGAACAGGACAGTGATCTTTGAGCGGCTTCGATCCTGTACAGAAAGTCCTACAATGAGGACCTTTTAGATCTGGAACAGATGGGAGAGACCAGAATTGAGGCAATTTGGTTTTGTGCTGTACCAGCTACAGCTCCTGTGTGAAGATTATATTCAACACCAGAGTCACATATAATAAATTCAAGATTCTCAGCCTCAGTTTCATTACACGAAAGCACCTCCCACCTCTTCCTCCTTCACCTGATGTCTCCACCAATCTTCTTTCTTCCCTTTGCCTATTTTTCTGTGAAATCTATTAATGGGGTTTTTTGCACATCCATCTAATGTCTGGGTAACACCTACTCTCTCCTACTGTTACTTCTCTTTGTCAGTTAAAGCTGTGTAGACTGAAAGTCTTGTCAACAGGGAGCTGGTACAACTGAGGTTCCACAGAGCACCATGATATCGTTCCTGACTGTTTTCTAGACATTCTCTAACTAACAATACTTGATGTTCATTTCAAGAAAGGAACCATGGTCTGAGTGATGTACATGCCATCTGTTTGACTATCAGTGAGTTTCAGTCTTCGTTACTCTGACTGCCATTAACACAGATTCAGTTATTTTCTACAACCATGATTTTCTGAGGCGAGGTCAGTGTTCATTAGAAGTAATACAGATGGGATGAAGCACACAGCTGGGTGCTCCAGTCAGTTTAGTTTTACATCCCAGCTGCAAGGCTCTTTCATACCAGTGTGATCTCTGATCTTGCCAGTATCATTGTGCTATGGAGTACAGTGACTTAAAAAAGACCAGACTACTCAGCAGACAAATATTGTCAACTACATTCTCTTTTCCTTTGTCTGCAGTACTCTTCTAGTGCCTCTCTGTTAATCAAATTGCCAAAAAGGTGTTTCATAGTTAGTTCTGGTAACGCCCCAAGGATGTGCTGTTCTTGCAAGCTGATTTGCAGATAGATAGATTTTCCAGTTTTCTTTACATTTAGGTATCTGCAAGCAGCTACTTTTAATGATTCTCTTGAATCATTACCCAAATTTCTTTGCCTTCTAAAATTAAAGACCAAATTTTAAAAAAATTAATTATCATTAGTCTTCCGGTTTTTTTGAGCCTTTGCTAATTTTTCTTGCTTTTGTTCTAATACTCATCTTCCCTCTAAAACTTCACAGTCTATCTGCTTAGTAGATTCCAGGCAAAAATCCAACACACGAAATTCTCCTGCTACAACCAGCATTCCCTCTTCTAATGAAAGGTAAACCAGCAAAAGCATACCTCTTGCGTGCTTCTGCCACCCTGGAAACCAAATCATTCTCCCAGAGTTAGCTTACCTGCTCAAACATGAAGGCAAATTCCACCCCATCTTTGGGAACATTCTCGATATCTAAGAAGCAATAAAGCTTAAAATACAGTTGCCACTGTCCTTCCTCCTCTTCTTCTTCAGCGCCAGCAAGTCTGTAAGATATAAAAGAAAATAAGAAGGGAAAAAAACACCAGTAAGGAGAAGTATCATGGTACTGGAATGTCCACAGTGCAACTCACAATCTGAAAGTAATCCTGGATTCTGAAATCTAGTGTTACATCCAGCTAGCAATTAAAGGTTTTATGAAACATTCTTTTACCTCTCAAACTTGGCCAAGATATCAGCCACAATCACCCGACTCTCCACAGCACGGTCAACCTGCTGATTATGTTCAAAGAGCGCAAACATATTGCGGCTGTCCTCCATTGCCAACCCTCGGATCAGCTTTTCAACCACCTGCAAAATCAGACATCACACAGTAGGCATCACATCCCCTTTCACAACAAAGAATCAGTACCTCTTCAGGACACCTATTATTTCATACCGCTCTATCACGTTTCTCTCTTAATTACCGTGTTTTCAGATTAAAGAATTCTAACCCTCAAAGATCATTCCCTGCAATGAAGCATTACTTATATTTGATCATCCTTGCTTTTCTTCTCTGAATCTTTTCCATATTCACTACTGTTTTGAGGATGGGGGAATTCGAATTCTGCACAAGATATAAGCACATAATGGATTCAGATGTCATGATGACATTCTCAGTTCGTCTAGTAAAATTCTACCTTTTCCTCTGTTTAGCACTAATGTTTTCACAGACATGACTACTGCAACCTGGAATCCTGTTTCTGACCTGCTAATGATTAAGTTACTGGTAGACTATCCCTCTCAGAAGGATTCCATTATGAACTGGAATCTCTCCTTGTCCAGAAAACTGTGTTTAGCAAGTCTTCAGACAAAGGGCAGAACACCAGAAGTATTTAGATTTTGCAACACAGTTGTCAAATGATACTCTACAACCTGGGCACTGGTCTTGTAGAATAAGCTGAACTCTCCCCAGAGATACAGGAAAAGAGTTGAATTTAAAAAAAAAAAAAAAAAGAGAAATTGGCAATGAAGGGGAAAAAGGTGTCCCTTCAACAGACCCACTCTCCAGACATAGATGTGCTCACATCTGGTTAATGCTACTAGTGCATTACCTCCCCAGCGCTGGTGTGGGAGTTGATGGTTATTTTGCAGGAGCCACCACCATGGCAATACACTGTCGTGGTCATTTCCTCCCGGGTGAGAAGCGCCTGTATTTCCTCCTGGGAGGGCACAAACTCCCTCGTCTTTGTTCTCTTCAGGGAATCGCTTATGAACTGTGCATACCTGTCTATTTCTGAGTCTGGAAAGAGATCTTTTACCCTAATTGTAAAGAGAAGCAAAAAAAAAAAACCCATTACACAGTGAACAACACATTACCCTAAAAATTAGACTACTGCAAGTAAAGGGTTTGGTAGAGATGCTGATGTCAAATGCAACCACACAAAAACCAAGCTTATTTCCTAAACCATACAATCTGCTTTTACTAGTCATTTCAAAGTCACTTCAGTGGCATTTCTCAGCAATACAGGAAATAAGTAGTACAAATTTTCAGGAGTTTAGTGACAGCTGAAGATAGCAGGATTGACTATCTCAATTTACAAAACCGAGAATAAAAACTATGAAATCAAATGTAAACCTTTTTCATTTATTCTTAATGTTTTTGGGTTTTTTTGATTTGCTGGCTGTGTTTGAGCCAGTTTTACAGTATGTTTGAGAATTAAGAAAATAGAAAGCAGATGCCTGTACATGGTTCTCTTCCCTCCAAGGCCAGCAGGTCTAAGTGTAACATTATCTGCAACTCCAGTGATAAAACAATGAAATGGCTACATGGAGTATCTGCATCTCTTAGACCCTGGATGCAGCTATTTGGTATATTGACACGAATACCATTTCACTTTTTCCTAGCTTGGAAGGAATCAAATAGATTTTATTGATCTTTCTCATCATTAGGAATGGAGCAAGGCTACACGGCTGCAGCTCAGCCCCAGTGCACACTGCTTTGTAAAGCTGAAGATGACTTGGGAAGAAATGTAAATTATTTAGTTCATGAAAATAGGAGGTTAAAACAGACTAAAAATACAAATTGCAAGCATTATGTGCTTAGTTAAACAAATCTTGAAAAATTATAAATTGGATTTATAGTATCTCTCCTACTCCATAGTATGCATTTTGCCTGTGCCAGCTGCAACGTAGTACATATTTCCATGAGTATGAAAGTACAGTCCTCACCTTTCCTGCAGGCTGATAATGTTTATATGTACATTAGTAAGCAGCAGGTCATCAGCTGTGAATCCACTGCAACACAGTCTCATGGTATTCTGTTTGGGTAACTTACATTCCACATCCTTTTGACACAACAGATGGGTGGCAAGGGGGGGGAGTCTGAATACAACGAACAGCTGGTGCTAAGAATTGTGCAAAGGTAGGAGGCTGGAACACCACAGGAAGATGTTTGCACAGCAAGAGAGTGAGACAGGTAACCACAACAGGCAGTGGAAGATCAGCAGAGTCAAAGGAAACAGGCTGCAAACGAAAGGGACATTTACCTTCGGAGGTGGAACTTGAGGTAGCGCAGGATCCCTCTGCTAGGCAGGAAAGTACAGCTCATACAGGTCATCAGCTGCCAGTGGTGCAGGTTCCCAGTACTGTTGGGATGTGGCATGTGGTTGGTTTGCTTGATGAGCTGACAGTACACTTCATCACGTAGGGGCTTTAAATCATGGCAGGTCTGCAGGATGCCTTGGATAATGGGTATGGGGTCAGACACTGTCTCGATTTCCTGAAGGGAGTTAAAGATCTTCACTGCTTCATCCTGTAAACTGCTGTAACCCTTCTCTTGTTGCACTGGGAAACAATCACAAAGGTGACAAAAGGTGAGCATCTCCCTCATTTTCTACTGGCCCAGCAACACTACAATGAACTGTACTAATCTGTCACAGGAGACCGGCAACCTGAGCATTAGCTCATATCCTGAACTTAAATTTTTACTTTAAGTTCATTAATGCTTCCTCTCTAAATGTTCAAATGCAGTTTTAATTAGTATTTGCCAACATCCGATTTGTCACCACTGCCAATCCATTTTTGGATACACTGTGCAGAAAAGCAGAGTAATGTTTTTAAGGGAAATGAGCATTGAAATCTAGTTCAGGCTTCGGTGTCTGCAACAGAGGTACCGGAATGCGGCCACTGAAGCCTGGCTTCTGTAATTCCAAAATGCTGTGTTGTGCCTGTATTAGCTTTGACTCCTGGGCCAACATAGAACTTAGGCAAATTGCTGCACCACAAATGCAACTTATACCTATTGTTTAGATTTAAAATGCTTAGACCAAAACTTGAGTTTTTTGAGCATCTAAATGTCTGCTTTTTGAACAGCTCAGACACGTGTGATACCATTCAGATGCAGGCTTGTATTCTCCTTTGCACATCTCTGGGGCCTTAGGTCCTTCTGAATCTCCTATGCAGCCACTGCTTCCCCAGTAGCCATGTATTAACTGTACAATACAAAGACACAGTTCTATACAGAAAGTTCCACAGTGTAAGTGCTTGCTCTGTAATTTTTCTGTATTTCAGAATTTCTTTTTTCTGTGCTTTGAATCTGCCATGTAATTGGATCCTTGTGACAGACCGCAAAGTACCCTTTCACTTTCTCCTTAACAATATTCTGGCCCTAAAAATTTCATTTTGAGGCTGAAGAATCCTGCTCTCTATTAAGTCACTTAACTGTAGGCAAGTTCTTCTGTGCCTTTGATCATCTTTGGGTAGGTTTTTTCATCTCCTGTATCTTTGATGAGATGTAGAAGGCCAAACTGTATCCTGTACTCAAGATGCAGGTGCATGATTTATCAATACAGCTGCACAAAGAATTTATTTTTCCTTTTCTAAGCTTTCAAAACCTTACATTAGCTGTTTGTTTCTGTACTCACCACTAGAGCTGACATATAGCTTTCATAAAGCTATGTAAAGCTGTGTTCACTTTCCTAAGCACAGCTAGATCACTACCTATGTGGCAGACTGTTTTTCCCATGTTTATTGCTTTGATCGAAATTAATTTCTTAAACGATTCTGTGGCTCAGCCACTCCACATGAGACGTTCTTCTATAGTTCTTCACCAGCTTTCAGTTTTAATATGTCAAACACTCTGTAATCATCAGCAAATCACTTTGGTTTTCCAGTGGCCCATCACTCTAGTTCTTTCACGTTTCTGACGCATTTGAAAAAAGGATTCATTTAGGCTGGTTTTACAGCAGCTTCTGTAGAAATACTACCCCACTGCCAGCTGCATGATGTAATCCTTTTGTAGTGTTCCCACTGGAGCCACTCGCGACCCAGTTGTGGCTAAGGGATGACAGGCTGCATGTCCCCTGGATGGATGATAAAACTATCTGCCCCCATTTATTCTAAGATTCAGCGTTCCCATGATAAGAGGCAGTGGACATGGAACATGCTCCAAAGAAAGGGGAAGAGAAAGGGACTGCTCCCTCCCTGAACCCTGAGGGCTACACTGTCCCAAATAGACTTCACCTGCACAGAGAGAGCTTACAGGCCCATTTGGTGGTGCTCAGGCTCCTCACTGACCCTCAAAATGTGAGTGGATTCTGTCACCTGGGTAAAATACTTACAGTTGACACTAACATCTCCATACGGTAGTGGGAGCAGTGGGGAATGCAAGGGGTGCTGGGTGTATCGCAAGATCGGGTTCCTCCTATACGTCTGTTCCACTACTTCTAAGTTTGTGCTGTTTTCCTGGAAAAGAAAGAAAAAATAATTAGCCTCCAATAGGCACAGTCCTTTGTAGGATGCCCTTATACATTTAGGTTCAAGTTCAAGCACCTTTGTCTAAATTTCTGGAGGTGCCTATGGAGACTAAGTGATCAAAGCATAATCCTTATCTAAAAATTACCCTGTACGTTATTTCTGAAAATTAAAAATACAAATAGCCATGCTACATTATCCCATAGGTCAACGGAATCTTGCCTTCAAGCATGGCTTGTGTAAAATATGTGGCATGATCCCTCTCTCCTACATCCTTCAAGCTTTTAACAGCACATGGTTAATGGACCTTCTGACCAGAGATCAACCATTTTCAGTGTGTAATAATGAGCCTGTTCTCAACTTGTCTGGTTGTACTAAATGTGTTTACAGAATGAACAACCAAAATGCTCCATGGTGTTCAAAATCTGGGCCTGTCACTACCACTGGATCAGTACACTGGATCACATTCTTCTGCATTTTGTCCTAGACTCCTTCCCTAACAATACATAATGTTTCGTTTGTCCTTGAACCCTGAGCTGAAGTTTTCCAAGATTCTCTACAATCACTCCTAACTCTTTCTTCCTAAATACGAACTATCTAATTGCATCTAGTTTAGCATTCATCACAAATACATTTCTTCTGAAATATGCTTTGGTGTGTCTTCTTAAATGATTCTAGGTTTATTTGCCAAAGTTTCTGGCAAGTTTCTTCTCAAAGATTATTCCTGTGGTACAATTTCTGCTATTTTGAAGGATATTGTCTTTCCACCCTTTACTCTGATATTTAACCACACAAGCCTAAGGTATGAAGAGAACTTCAGGGTACATCAAATACAGATGGCTGTTAGGAATGGATTTTTTTGTATTTGTGTCTGGAGGATGCTTAGGAGCAGAAAGGATGGAGCAGAGATTTGCGAATACTTGATGGTGTAATCCTGCATGCAATTTTTAATTGCACGGAGTCATGGTCTAGACTTATGCAGATCAGTTAACAAAATAAAATTCACATAATAGTTGATTTTTTTTTGCTGCACAGTTGTGTAAGTTTATTTTTTTTACTCTTTTTCATTCTCCCCTTAAGACAGCAACCTCATTTTCTGCCACACTGTCAGCAGTGACTGGGTTAGGCCATGGTGGTCTGACTGCTCCCAACTCATTTGGTAATTAGCAGGATGTCACCTACCCTGATGTCACGAATGAGTTGCTGTGTGGGTGTTTCTATGGGAACTTTGCTGTCAATGACACCCTGAATGGCAGAGGCCCAGCGCATGGCTTCGTTCAGCAGCTTCGTGTACAGTCTGTAGGAGTGCTTTCGCCCATGGACTATGATGTTCCAGTAGCCTGTGGAGAAACAAAGGTAGAAACAAAGCTGGAAGGTGAAACTGGCTTCCATACTATGTAGTTGACTAGTGGTTAGCAAATGTGACATCCACCTACAAGAAGGGCCAGAAGGAGAATTGGGGAACTACAGGTCCGTCAGTCCAGCCTCGATACTGGGGCAGGTTATGGAGCAGATCATCTTGGGTGTCAAAGCAGAGCAGTGGAGCTGGAGAAGGGTCTGGAGCACAAGTCCTGTGAAGAGTGGCTGAAGGAGCTGGGGGGGTTTAGCTTGGAGAAAAGAAGACTCAGGGGAGACCTTACTACTATCTACAACTACCTGAAAGAAGGCTGTACCCAGGTAGGGGTCTGTCCCTTCTGCCAAGTAACAAGCAATAGGACAAGAGGAAAGGGTTGTCAACAGACTGTCCAGGAAAGTGGTTATATCACCATCCCTGGAGGCATTTTAAAAATGTGTAGATGTGGCACTTAGGGACATGGCTTAGTGGTGGACTTGACAATGCTAGGCTAATGGTTGGACTTGATTATTAAGAGATCATAGATTCTCTTTTTGCCTGTAGCTTGTGACGGATGAAAACCCTTGCTGCTTTGATAGCAACATACGGTGTGTCTGGTTAAAACCCACTAGGCAGACATTAACATCCCCACTCCCAAAACATATTTATCAATATGAAAGTCCCAATCCAGATTTTGGTACACAGACAACTTTCCAAAATGCAAGTATCTTGCAGTGTAATCTGACTATCTGCCTGCCAACCAGGCAGCTCACTTTCACAGACAGCATTTGGGCTACACTGTCCTGTTAATCACTTGGAAAATGACCACTCTACACACAGCACCCAGTCAGATTGCCAAATCAACTCTCAGAACTTTTAAAAATATGTGTTTGACAACCTGAGAGAATGTGTCAAGGCAACAGCAATTCTATCTGCTAAAGGCAGCCCTAGACATCTGCTGATACCAAAAATGTGGACAACTTCTTGTGAATGAGCAGAATAAATTTCCTCTCATCTCACTTTACTAAATACTTCCAGCTTCCAGCCCTTTTAAAAGGTATCCCAAGCTACTCCAGTACTCAAATGTCCAGTTTTCCAAGTCTTTTTCTAAGGTTAACAATCTTTGTAAGGGAGATTTACCCTTTACCCCATAACCTGGGTTCCATTCCAAACTCCTAAGGCAAGCAATGGAAGATCATGCCGGATCCTGCCTTGCCAGAACTGTCATGTTGCACAGAAAGCAAACACAGGCCTTTGCCATCTTTTGTTTCTATCAAGTTGAGTGATGCTGTAACACATGCACTGTACATCCCTTACAGTGTATGGGATGGCTGCTATATCAGAGGTTAACATTGACCCCAGAGACAAATGTAGGTCATGCTACAAAGTGACAGTTCTGGAGATGTACCAATAATTAGTGTCAACCATGGGAACCCACACCTGTTACCCTGCTTGGGGAACACCGAGACAAGCAGTGACTCAGCAAGAAACATCAGCACTGTGTATCTCTGTCAGATGTGAGGCACTTCCAGTCACTTGCACACCGTTCTCTGGCTCTTGGCAAATCTCTTACAGTTTCCGTGCGCACAGATGTTTGCAGCCAGACACAAAGCCTCAGATGACATCAAGACTGCCTTCTCAACACGACACACCACTACAGTCCTGCACCACCCCCTCTTCAGGAACTGCACACCTGGAGTCTGCTCTTTACCACTTTGTCCCTCTCACCTGTGTCTTTGAAGACCCTCTCGTCGGGCTGCACCACGGAGCAGAGGCTGTTGAGCACAAGCGTCCCGAGCTTGGCAGCCGTGCGCTCGGATGACTTGTAGTAGTCGAGGGCAGTGTTTGTCAGAACAAACCAGCGCTTCTTCATCTTCAGAGAGGACATCTTGTTGCTGCTCTGAACCTCCTTATGAAGCCAGCCTAGCACAGAAACACAAACGTGTCATTACGTGCATCTCTTGCTCCCATGGTCAGAACAAATAATTTCAGTGTCATCTTAGATTTCTCTCAAAATAAAGGTAAAAAAAGAGATTAAGAAAATTCAATACTTTAACAGAAAAAAATTACAGCCTGCATTGCTAAAGCTGTCAAAAAGATAATTTTCTACTCAGAGGTGTAAACAGCAATGTCCACCCACAAGGCAAAATGTTCAGAAAATGTGGGACTGAACCAAGAGGCTCCATATAAAGAAAAGATAGAGACAGACCTTCCTGAGTATATGCCTTTGTGGCTACACTGCTGTCACACAGACATCTTATTATGAAGAGCAGAGCACACACTGACTTCACAAAGGATCATTCCTCCTCATAAACTAATGAACAATAACAGATAAAAGGAACTGTTGCCTTGCAATTGAGTATTTTGAAGTTAAGGTACTCAAACTGTTTTCTTATAGTCTCCCTTGTATCACTCAATCTCCTTGAAATTTTTAAGACTAGGGTTGAAGGCTTTTGCCACGTTTTGGTGACCCTTTTCTTTCTGTCCTTCTGCCTTGCCATGACCACTCTAGGACTTTTATTCCTTCATAGACATTTCTGGAAGATGCAAGGCAAGTTGCTCATGCACTTGCTTTCCACAGATAGAATCAGGAGTGTCTTCATACATTTAAGACCATGTCATGAGCTCAAAGTATAGGGGAAATTTAAAAATATTTAAGATAAACGTGTTAATATTTTGCAACATATGTGTGATCCCTACTCATGCTCTGCCATCTTCAACTAAGCTCTGACTAAAGACATAATTTAAACCTTTTGCTCAACCTCAGAGAATTTTTCTCACCTCACTATGTCTACCATAATCAGGTTAGTTAGTTTAGCTGAGGACAGCAGCAATCCCACAAAGATCTCTCTCCCTCCCTCTCTACATGACAGGTGTCAGAAGGAACCGAGCTGACAACAAAAGCCACAGTGTCATGTTATAGTCCATCTAAGCCAGCTGCTCCTCATCAGCAGCCATGCTCCTTCCTATTCCCTGATGGCATTTGCTGGACATGTTTAAATAGGCTAGAACTATCATCAGGAAATGAAACATATGAAGTACTTATTTTTTTCCACCTGGCAGGGAATTGGATAAGAGCGAGAGCTAGCACACACGTGACATGGCAAGCAGCAGGCAGGAAGGTGGAGGGGGGCAGAGAATGACAGTTTCTGGGGAGCAACTAAACCCTAGACTGAGTTAGCAAAAATCAAATCTCCCTGTCAGATTATAAGCAGAAGATGAGTTTCACATGTAATTGCATGTATTTCCTTTCACCTCTCACAAGGAATTCCTGGCCATCAACCTTGGATTCGCCTTTCGGTTTCTGCAGCAGGGAGATCCAGTGATGCATTTCCTCAGGAGTGTCGCTGTTGCAGTGAATCACGCGATTGGCTGTGATGATCACAAAAGAATTCGGTCTGCCAGAAAACAAAAGCATTAAAATTAGTCATAACAACGCAAATAACTCACAGCACACCCAAAGTCATGTTTTTTACGTTCCCATAAACAGAAAGACTTTCTGAATACAAACTACAGAGGAGTGCAGAAATACTTAAGATCATCTCTTGTTCAGCTGCTCTGTCAACTGATGAATGCAGAGACCAGTTAAATGAAATTAAATATTTTTCAAAAGCTACTTCCAAAGACTAGAAAATACTAATTAGCTAAAAAGCAGCTAATTTGGTACAAAGCTGTAAAATGTCCTGGGCTCATCAGCAAAGGACTTTGACTGACTGGAGTGAGCCAGTGCTTGTACCACCGGGATGAGCTGGTACAGCCATTCTCCTCATACTTATTAAAACCAGTGATGCAACAGCAAACACAGGTCTCAGTAGGATCAGCTAAAACATGTGTGAGATCGGTTTTAGGAAGGATGAGCTGATTCTGACAAAACAGAGGAAAAACTGTTGTGTTGCTCCTGGACAACTTTGTCCTTCTCTTGCAACTGTGTCTTACCAAAACAATATTCACAATTCTGTACAGAATCGATGCTTTACAGGAAAATAGAAAAATAAAAGTATGACCAGTTCCAAGAGGACAGACTCATAAAACTTTGAAAGCAAAACCAGATTTCTATGAGAAAATGGAGAAATTGAAAAGTAGAATGCAAGCATGAAGCAAAAGGCGCAATCAAGTTCTGTCAGAAAAATACATAAACCTATGGAAGACAAAGATAAGCTGCATAAAAATGTTGGTTGAGAATAAGCATTCTCCTCAGAACTTGTTTAACATTGCTTCAAACACTGATATTCCAGAAAAGCATACCTCAGCACACACATAAACAAATTTTGACTGTTCAGCTTACTATTTGTTCCTAGTTTCCACAGGTTCACAGATTAATCGTGAGGAGTACAGGCTGAGAACTGCCTAAAACGTTTTCATCAATGAAATCTTAGTTCACTTCTGAAATGCATTTTCTAAACTACTAAAAACAAAGTCCTAGGAAAAAAAAACCCAGACCACAGAGATAAATAACTTAATAGCTAACATTTTACTTCAGCACTGTGGCAAGTATCTTTGCCCTGGCTGAACCTGTTAATATGTGGGAAATAATTAAATGTTAACATAAAGTGATATGAAATGTCCCACCATCTGTTCTCTGAAAGTAACTAACTAAAGGTCTGTGATCTGCTGCATTGCAAAGATATCAAAAATAATACAGATTTCTAAAGTCATCCATTTTTCTTCCACAATGCTGTTTCTTTCCCTTAAATTTACAAGGTTAACTCAAAATTACTCTGTTGAAAAAATGGAAGTGCTGCTTTTGCTGGACATATTTGTTCAGTGCTGGTAATAGATAAAACTATAATTTTCTGGCATTGAGATTATGCTGTGTTCACTTTTAGGAGCTGAAGGAGAAACTTTCACTTGAAGACAATACATATATGGACTTGATGCCTGTGACGTGACACTGCTTGAACCAAGCTGAAGATTTCAGCTATGTTTACTTGTTTGGAGAAAAAGATCTAGGAGTTCAAACAAATACAAACCCCAAAAGAAACCTGGACCTACCCACAAAAATACTGTGGAGAGTTTCTGATTTAAGAGATGGTCAGATTGCTGTACCTACCTATCAGGATTGTCTGAGGCACAGACAGAGTCAATAAGCCCAACATCCAGGGTTCCCTGTAGAGTGAAGAAGACACAGATTGCACTTTAGATTACAGGCGTTCTCCTCTGTGAATAGGACTGGAACTGAAACCATTCCTCTGAATTCCAATAGCTTGAGTAGAAATGAACACACAAGAAAGGCACAAGTGAGTCATCTTTGCTCCCTGAACAGCATAAGATGTGCAAGGGGCTGCACAGGACTGGAGGAAAAACAGTTACAAGTTTCCAGAGAGTATTATGAAGGTCTGAAATAACCTTAGCTATTATCTCTGTACCAGCAGAATACATAAATACACCGTTCTTCCCAACTGCTATCTTCTGTCTGGAATAACTGTGAGCCAGACTAGTCCCATCCAAAGGCATTTTATCTGTGTGAGGCAGCCTCCCTCTTCTCCTCCAACTGAAAAGAGCTGTGATCAAGCTGAGCAACCCACCACAAGCACCATGATCCCCACTGCTTACTCTCTCTGCTATCAGCTTTGCTCTTTCTTTCTAATTACTGTCCAACTTTCTTACACTGCTCATGAAGTACAACACTGCATGTGCTGGAAAAACATGCACAAATAGTTAAACACAGAGGGCTCCAAGCATGCCCACAGGCTGGTTGCACAGTAACTCACCACAGCATTCTTTGGATTGGCCTGTTCATCCTGCATTTCCCTCAGCTGCTGTGCTGTAGCACTGTGTACTCGGCTCAGGACATTAAACCAACCGCTGCCAATCAAAACAGAATCAGAGTTAAACTTTCAGTAGTGAAACTGGCTCAAGAACATGATCAAGGAACCTGGAAAGATGCCACTGGGAAAATTTCTTCATTCACAATTTCCTGAGTACTATGTCACAAAATATCTCTTGAGCTGATCATACCAGATTCTAATGTCTTCCTTCCTCCTTATTTATCCATGAAAATTCTGTGCACGTTCTTCAACCCACTGACAGCTGCTCCTGCAAAATCCAGTTTTCTACTTGTTATTCAAGGAACTCTAAGTAGGCAGTGGCTTTACAGGGAGCCTATGTCAGCAGACTGAGAAGAGCATACAGCACTTGTAAAAACAGGGTTAGCTGGGAATCTTCCTAGACTA
Organism: Cnemophilus loriae; assembly: GCA_013397755.1. Classification (NCBI taxonomy): domain Eukaryota; kingdom Metazoa; phylum Chordata; class Aves; order Passeriformes; family Corvidae; genus Cnemophilus; species Cnemophilus loriae. The sequence continues at coordinate 1,576,859 of VZTF01008849.1, forward strand.
GACTCCTAGAGACGCCTGGGAGCCTTCTTGATTAGTCTCTCTCTGATCTGCTAATAAACTTGAAAGTCATATGGCTGGCAATTAATCATGGGTTTGTTTATAAGTGAATCTGGAGTGAAGTTTTTTGTCTGTGAAAGGGCTTCTCTTACAGACATATCTGGAGGCTAATCGCTGTTGCAGAAAAAGCAGATTCTTATCTGCAGCCGCCAGTGAGACCAGCAAACATCTGTACTTCATGGAGGATTCTCAAACTGGATACTCTGTGACATCTGCTAATCTGCCCTTTGCTACTACAAGTGTTGGTGCTTTCTTCTCCCTCAGAACAGAGACTGACAGGGCATAGACAGAGGCCACATTTGGTTTACACTCGTCCTAACAATTCTGCAGTGTTATCTTAGGGCATGCCTACTGCAGTTGTGGAAGTTCTGGGTTGAGAAGTTACTGTTCCTTCCACTACTGCTCCCTAAATGTGCCTGTTTCTTGTCCATGTCGCTGTTCTTCAGTCTATTTCTGTTAAATTGTATCCAAATACCTTCCCTCTTTCTCTCAGTACACCAAAATAATAATATACCCTAAATAACTTCACAGAATCAGTAGATCAGAGACACAGTTACACTGTCAGGGCTGAGAGAGCAGAAGCCTTGGTAAAAGTAGGAAGACACGAGCAGCTGGGGACAGTAACCTCTTAACTTGGCATTGCATAGCCAGGACAGGTTGTCCAACCTGCCCTTAAACAACTGATTCCCACTGTCTGGCCAGGACGCCAAGAAGGAAGGACGTGAGTCACTTGTTTGCTTTGCACTGGGAAGATTTTATCAGATGACACTACAGACTCTGATAAGCTGCAGCCTTTTTTCTGTCTCCTGGATAAAACCCAGCTGCTCTCGCAATCATTTACAGACAACATGAATAGACTTTTTGTTTGATTCAAGATTCCATTAAATAAATAAATCAGCTATTAGATGTTCCAGTTTATATTAAGGTTTGTGTGTCTGCTGAAATAACCCTTGAATTCAGCATGTTCACAGCCACATGAGAAGTTGGCAGTCCTGGACTGGCAGGCTGAAACCACAACCTTGGCAGCTGTAACATCAAATCCCAAAAGTAGCTGTGGTACGTCCCAGGAAGCACAAAATGACACTCTGGAACAAATCCCCCCTTTTCTCCAGCAAAAGGGAATTGATTATGTTTCTCAAACTCTCCCACGAGTAGCCGGGTCAGACCTGCACTGAATGAACAAACCTAACACAACTCCTTGTTGTACCTGGCATCTTCTGGTGACTCTGCAACAATATGGTAAACTCGGTCTTCTGTCACAATGTCCAAGGCATTCTCCTTTTCATGAATATCCACAATCTCTCTGGAACACAAGAAAGCACAAGAACCAAAGCTAAAAACCTTTCACAGGCCTGAATTCCATCTGGTCGATTCTTTCACATCATACCCTTCACCACACAGAAGGGAAATTACTGGTTCAGATGGCTTGTAACTCTGACAGAAATACAAAATTCCGCCAATACACATCAAGATGTTTAAAAAGATCTCTACAGTTAAAAACCAAAGCTTAAGGCATTACATGGATTTTCAAGACACCAGCAGACTAAATGGAAGAGATAACAGGAAGGCTGATACAGAGATCTGTTCACAGAGTCGGGTGTGCCACTCTTTTTGGCACTTTACAGGTCCGCATAATGCTAATAGGTAACCAGTCTGTCCTTTCTTACAGCGGGAGCTGAGGAATTGACTCCGGCAGCAGAAAGAGCATTCAGGACTCAGGAAAAGGCACAGTACATGCTGCCAAATTCAAATCCCGCTGTGAGCTTCATAATACCTCTGTGAAATGCCTGGAGAAGCCAGAAAACAGATGGAGTCTGGGTAGGAGAGAATGCATGGGGTATGTACTTAATTAGCCCCTCCTGGTCTGGCTCCATCCATGGCTTGGAAAGAGCTTCTGTTGGATTATGAAATGCAAGACTGGGAAAAGAACTAACAAGTAATTGCAGACTCCCTCCAGTGTAAAACTAGATGCTGTAATTGTCTTCTCCTTCCTCTGTTTCTGATTCTCCAAGCACCATGGGAGATGCACAGGCCGATGAACAGCAGCACCGGACCCTTCATTACAGATTTAGAGAGCTAATCCTAGGGATCAAAGGGATTTAGTTTTGCACTCACTTTGCCCTTCTGATATCAATAGTCCCCTTCAGCTTTTCCTCACTATCGTTCTCAAAGTACATTAGCTTGGATTCTCGAAGCACAAACCAGCGGCGCTTCCAGTTGCGGCGTGAAAGCGTTGACATTCCTCCACCTTTTTTATAGAGCCAGCCTGACTTCAGGGCCTCCTGCTTGGTGCGGAACCACATGAAGGCCTCGTTCTTCAGGACACACCAGCGCCGCCGCCACGGGTTCATCAGACCTCCTGCAAAGCGAGGGAACAAAGTCTCAGCAGACACGCAACAGGGGCCATGCTTCCATTCTGATCCTGCTCCTGGGCAAGAATAGTTGCCACTTCAGTTCCTACATCAAACAAAGGAACTGAAGGAGAGAAATAATGTTGTGCCTGATTTCAGACATAGAAAAAACAGAACAAAACTAGTGAAACAAAAGCAAAATATAGAAATATATGCACTACTCAATTATTTTTGTTCTGACTTCAGTTTCGTAGCTGAGAATGAATCATTTAAGGCCATGCCAAGTAGGCACAATTAGGTCTCAGTGGCAAAAATATCCCTGACACCCAGCTCCTATCTCTTTATTTGTTGTTTTAAATAAAAGAAGAAGAAAAAAAAAATAGGAGAATAAACGAAGACCAAATAAAGGTGATGATTCTGGACAAACAGAAGAGGAAAGCAGGTTTCCTGGATCCCATCCATCCACGGTTTTGGCAAAATCCAGTTACCTTTCATGTAGAGATAACTGTGAAAATAGGGCGGCCCTGAGCCATTGAAGATAGTGACTCGTCCATTACAAAACTCTTCATCTGTATCAATGTAAACATCCACTTCTTCTTCACTGTCCAGAAACTAAAGAAAAAAGAAGAGATATAGGCTACTTGGGTTCTCCTGGTCACAGGAGGACTGGAGCAGTTAACAAGGTTAGAGAAGTCACATGATCAGAAGGTGCAAAACTACACACAGTCCCTTTGAAAAAAAAGCACTATGGTAAAAGTAGAGGCTTGACAGCTTATCCATTAATGCCTTAAGCAAGAGCACGGAATTTTCATACCTGAAAGGAGAGCAGTGGACATGGCTACAAAGCTACACTTCCCTGCAGTAACAAAACTTCCTGTTTCAAGGCAGAGCCCACCTTGCAAAATCTGACTTGATGGGATTAAGAGAGATTTTGGAGAAGTTTTCTGATTTTTCTGGCAGAAACACCACAATGCCAGACAAGATGGAACAGTGATTAAACCCCAGCAAGGAAATTACTTGCTTTGGGTTGATTAGGAAAAAAAAGCACAGTCCGGGATAACTGAACCCTAAAAACATCAATCTGAATTATTGAAATAATAGTACTGAATTTACTCATCTCTGTTCTCCAACTAGATAAAGGCCCTCAGCCATAAGAAAGTATTTCACACACAAAATCATTTCCTTTACCTTAAATACAATTTCCTTTGATTTGCTTTATTAATTTAATACTAATGAAGTACTGAAGTAATGAATACTTAGACCTTTTCCTTCCTCAAATGCATGTTGCTTCTTTTCATTTTCCCTTCTGTCTTCCCTCTGTGACCCCTTTGTGCTCCTCTTTTGTCTTATCCCTGGTCCACTCATTAATTCTCTCCCTCGGCTTTAAAAGTTTCAAAAAACAGGTAGTCTTGGAACAGCAGCTACTGATGGGATCTTGACTCAGCTATGGTTATCGCTTCCTGTGGCTCACACTATGACAAAGTATCAACTGGCTTTCTCATTAGTCTTACTCACTGATGAGCCCAATAAAACCCTCCACTTCTATTTCTGTTTTCAGAAGAATGGTAGAAATCAGCCTAAGCTGTGACAGAATGATTCATGGTTTGAAGATTACCTGACAGTGATCTGTGAGTACCTGTTCACAGAGAAGGTACCTTTACTCAAGCAGACCACATAATAAAAAATTCTGATGGCTGGCAGCTGACATTAGGGAAATGCAAACAAGAAAATCATGCAACTTTTTAAGAAAGGTCACAATCTGTCATTGGAAAAGCATACTGAAGGAAGTAAATTGAATTCCTAAAAATAAAGTTAAAATTTCAATAGTTTTCTAAAAGATATTTTGTAGTTCAAGTGTCTCTTCTCAGGGATATCGTTTATTTGAAGTATTTTTGTGGCTGTCACTGGCTTCACATCAGAACTCCTCACAATCTTATGCAGGCTTTGACATCCTGTTCTGTAAGGGGATTTACCATTGCATTATTAAGCAGCTGGCCTGAGGGCACTCAGAAGTCCAGAGCCAGTGTGGGATCTAAGCTGAGATGCTTCAAGTGCAAGGCCAATAGCCCAGCTTTACCCCCCCTGTCATTGTCCCCGCAGCGGGAATGAAAAGGTTCAGTGATCTTGGTTGTGTGCACTGGGACCCAGCCTGAACAGCACAGTAATTTCTTCCAGCTTTAGAATAGCTTAACTTGTACACAGCAGCTGAAAATAAACCCTTGACTCTGACCAGAACTAGAACAAGAGAAGTTTAAGTGATGGAGACAAATCAAACCCCAGCCTTTCCCATCTCCTCTTGTCATTGCACACTGGAACCTTAGGCCCCTTCTCTCTTCTAAGGTAGAACATATACCTACAAAATACCGGTTGCCTGCTTTCCTTCTTCCTAAAGGGTGTTACTTTTAACATATGGCGAGGGAAACAATCTAAAATAGGTACACATGTACTAGCTTATGTGCCAGCAGATACCAGACAATCGCAAACCCTCTGGCCTTCAGCCTATCTATGACTCTTCCCTTTTTTTCAAGCTGATTATTGATATAATAGAGAGTTATATATCACCAGAGTGAGCAGGCATACAGTAAGAAGGCAAAGATGTTATAAACATCAACAAAGTCACACTAATGGTGTGAGGGGAGAGATTCTCACCGAGTCCAGGCTGCCACGGTTGGAGTCCAGGCTGGTACCATGGGAGTGTCTCAGACCCTCCTCACCGTTCAGAGGCTCAGCTGAGGCGTTACCTGCATCTCCATAGCCATCAAACTCCTCATGGTCGTAGTCAGACTCCACATCTGGGGGGGAAGTGTAAATGGGCTCTCCGGCCTCTCCACTGCTACTCCTCTGGGTATTGGAGATAGTGCTGTAAACGCTTTCTGCTGGGTCAGATAGGGCTCTCTGCTCCTTGGGGCTAGTGGTTCTTTCCACAGGCAGTCCTGGAGCAGGGACAACCTCTCCCACTTCCCTCTGGTGATGCAAAAGGCTTGCGTTTGCAACTTCCTTTGAGTAGTTACCACTGTTTCTTGTGCCATGCTGATTCGAGACCACCAAACTGGAAGTTGGCCGTCCTTCATCATCAGCATGAAAACCCTCATCCACTTCTTCTTCAGCCAGTGGTGCCACCAGGCTGCAGTCAATGTTGAGTGTCCCCTCACTAGAAAGTGAGCGCTCTAAGTTCTGCACACTTTCATCCAGATTGCCAAAATCCAACAGCTCCAAGAATTCCTGGGCAACCCTTGATGCCTCTTTTTCCAGCCTCTGTATCTCTTCTTCTCGCTGCCGATTGATTTCATTCCTGGTGTCTTCAGAGAAGACAGACATGTGATCCTCTTTCTGTTGCTGCAACTTTTCGATCTCCTTCTCCAGTCTTAAGATCTCCTCCATCTGACGTCTCTCTTCTTCTTGCAGGGGAATATCCACCTCCTCAGTGTTTACTGTTTCCACCTTAAAGAATTTAGAACAGTGTTAAAGCACTTTCTTCAGCCTGTCTGTGTTCCTTGCCTGGACCTTTCATTCTTCCTGTCTCCTGTGCTTGCCTTGTACTTACCATCTACAGAAAGATGACTCCAAGCTTCCTACAATCATTCATGGAGTAAAAGCTAAAGGTAGAATTACTGGATCTTCAGGTACCTCCTTTTTCCCAGCAATCTACCTCCTTTATGAATCATACAAAGAAGCTCACTGGGTTCAGTGAATTTTTAGAAGAGCCTCTCTATCTTGTTGGTCACTGTACACTGCAATTTGGATAAAAGCAGCCTGAAAGTCCATTCTCTCTTTTTGAACTCACACACATATAGGAGAAAGTAACTATATATGAATACATATATGCATAGACTACTTAAGAGCTGAAGATTTCTCAGAAATTCATTAAGAGATCTGTAAATTTCATTGTTTCCTGAAATGGGGATCTGACTATCAGAATTTGGAAGGGGTATTTGCATGAAGCAGGATTGTATCCACTCCAAACACAGCCCAACAAAACTCCACCCAGAATTGCTTGGCATTCTTTAGCATCACTGAATGGCTGATGGCTGACTGCTGAAGACTCTGTCTTACTCTATTCTCCACACTGAAGTAACAGGAAATTTCTAGCACATATGTGATAATTGGAAGATGGAAGATACTGGTAACTTTCACTGATGTTTAGGATAAAGCCACCCTCCCCTCCACAGAAGATGCTGAAAACGTACACGAGAAAAAAGAACACAGGTCAGAAAAAGCAAAAATAAATTCCAATAGGATTTCATGTACTTCCTGATAGGACTTATGACAATGCAGTCAATATATTGGCCCGTTTAAGCCTTAATCCTTGTTTTCTTTAGTTACCTTGTTGCTTGTTCTCTACTTGACTCTTACTTGTGGATGAATGCATTTCTATGCTCTAATCTCTCCTGAACAAAGATGGTCTGAAACTGGGGAACAAGTGCTACGGGAAAAAAACCAATGAGATACACAGCTATTTTCACACACCTCAGGGTAGGTGGTCTGCTCTTTGGTATGTCAAGTACCAACAATTAGATCAGTTACAAGGGGTTTATTTTAGCCATGGCAGCAGTTGGCTGCACTCTTATTTCGGCTGTTACAGGCAACAATCCAGCAAAACAGGCTGTGTCACAGTGTAGCACATCACAAGGTTATCTAACAAGCTCAAGCAGTAGAGATAAAAATAGGATGCTGCATGTCCAATATGGAAATTTTCAATAGAACCAATGCAAGCTCACAGAAGAGCCCTCAGAAAAGCCCTACCTTGTTAACTCTATGCACCTCTGCCAAAGCCAAACACCTGCAGGTTTTGAGTGAACAAAGTCCATTTTTTAAATAGCGTTGCCACAATAACAGTATCAGTATCCAGGCAAAGTGGAGGCAATGAAGGACTCTTCACAGATATTCACAAGAAAACACGTGAAAAGAACAACTGTTAAACTTACCTGGGCCACCTGGAGTAGCGCATTCAGTTCCTTCTTTTCTCTGTCAAAAAAACAAGACGTAACAGTCAGAGACAGACCTAGTTCTCCTACGTGAGGTTTTCAGAATTACATGGACACATCATCCCTCCATGGATAAGGTTAAAATGAGGTACTTGCTGTAAGATTGATTTAAAAGCTTTTGCAATTTAGTAAAAATCCAATTCTCTGTGGTTGGCATGACCTTTGTGGATAAAACAGATTTTCCCCATGCACTTAACTTTCAGATCAATTAGGAAATTGGATTAGTTGGAACACACCAGGAAGGACATTGGAAACAGTGACAGAAAGACAAATCAGACTCATGATAAATGTAAACAGAATCTTCTGAAGTACTGTAAGTCTGTGAATATTGAGGTTGTAAGTGTGTAATTGACAGATACCAGGAAACCGTGTTTGTTTTTTTAAAACAGAATTATTGCAATACCAGCACTGAATTTGTGTTTTGTTTTGCTTTTACTGTATGAAAGCCCCAACTCGCATAACTTCTCAGTGGCATGCAAAACCCAGTTTATTAGTGAAGACTGTAAGTCAGTTTGTTAGTAAACATAAGCAGAGGAAAAAAACTATCCCACGGTGTTGCAGCTCCACCCAGACCTAAAAGGTTGTACTCCAAAGCATAGCTGTCACTATGGGCAGTTTCTCCAGAGCGAGTACACTACAAGCAACTGAACCAGCACACAGATAAATGCCAGGGTCATGCTTAGGGAGCAGAAACAGGAACAGGATGCTGCTGGATGGAAGAAAGTTACCACTGCCAGTGGTAACTTCCAGATCTATAATGCAACGCCAGGGAGAACAGGAGGGCAATGATATTTATTTCCCAGGCATTGCAAATTTTCCCAGCCAAATTCTAAATTGCAGCTGCAAGTCACAGAGTCCTTAAAGCTCTCACTCTTGTGCTCGATCTCTCAAAAAAAATCCAGGAAATATTTGTAAATGAAAGCTGACATAAGTGAGATCCAGATGGTTCCAACTCTACTGAAAGATCCCTAGCAGTTATTATGAGTTAAACAACTGCCTTAAATGATAAGAGGGGTCAAAAGCATAACCATTTTAAAACAAATTAGGAATACCACCTATAATCTACATACTAATTCCTGCAACTGTTCCTCACAATTTTTAAACCTTTGGTATTTCTTGCTGCTTTCTAGTCATCATCAACTGAGCTACACTCTTCCTGAAATGTGATACTCAAAACTAGGGACAGTACTCCAACTGAAGTCTTACCAGTGTTAACTGGTACAGAAGTATCACCCCATCTTACAGAAACAATTCTGTTTATAGAGAGCATTTGCTTTCTCCTCTCACACAGCATGACACTGGTGACATACTCAACTTAGCCTCCAGACCTTCCTCCTGCTGTTGAAGTAAGCATTCCTCCCCTGCTCCCTGTGCATTTGATTATTCCTGACTGTAAATCTGCATATGTCTGTATCAAGAGTTATCCTGTTTTTCAGATCCTTTCTGTAACTTGCCAAAATTATCTGAACTGTAATCTTAGGCTATATGCCTACAGCTCCTCAGCAGATGGTTTTATCTGCAAATTTAGTAAGAATATTCATATTTCCTAATCCAAATTCTTATGAAAACATTGCACAAGTACCACCATATCCAGCACAGATCATCAAAGAATCCCATTCAAGAGTTCTCTTCTATTTAACGAAAAGCTACTATTGTTTATTAATTAAAATGCAGTAAAAACACAAATCCTGATCTTGCTTCACATACTTTTCTCCAAACCAAATTTCTTTCAGCATCTTAGAGTATTGTCATAACATATCGAAGCCCTTACCTACCTTTCACCTACCCAAAGTCAAGTTACTTATCATCCATAGCTTTTCCCTGTCCACAAGATAAGCCATAAGCTACCACAGAAGGAAACAGGTAACTTTAATGCTGTTTGTTCTTCAGAAGTCCACATTGGCTTGATTCCTTTATCAAGCACTTACAACTGTTTGATTATTTCAGTATCTTCCTGAAACTGAGGTTAGGCTGACTGGTCTACAATTCCCTCATTCTTCCTTTTCCCATTTTAAAAGGGGGTCATAATTGTTTGGTATTTTCCATTTTTATGGAAACTCCATTACTATCCACAAAGGAGAAGAAAGAGAATAGCTACTGTTTTAAACTGCTTTAGCTAGCTCTTGAAGTACCCAAACATTCTTTTCACCAAGTCTCGACACCTTCTTTATTATTTGCAATTTGATTTATCTGAGCATTTTCTCACCTTTTATTTCCATGACATGTTCTTGTAGAATTCTTGTACATCCTTCCTAATCATGTTTAGTGTCCAAAAGTTAAGCTTTTGGGGAAGATAAAAATAGCATCAAATACCTCATTTTTCTCAACATTATTATTTTTCTTCCTGTTGAATGTTAGACCAAATTGTTCCATGTCTCCCCTCTGCTAACAGTGTATGTACAATAACTGCATGCCAACTTTTAGTTCATTACAGCTCAGATTGCACCTAGGTCCTTCTGATTTTGTCTCTATGCTTGTGTTGGGGTTTTTTGCTTGTTCTCAGTAGAGTGGCTGATTTGCAATTTCTATGGACTTCTACCTCATTTTTTAGGTCAAATGGATGTTCAGAAGTTAGCCAAGTTGGTCTGCTAGTGCTGTTCTGGCTACTCACTCAGATGCCATTTAACATTCATTGGAAAATGGAAAAAACATGATTTTGCCTGATTCCTAGAAACAGTGACACTTCTCTGCGATGACGCTGGGTTGAACACATCTCTCATGGCCTGGGAACTAAAGGGCAAAAACACTCTGTAGCCAATAAACCAGATAGGTCCTTCCTTTTATTATAAAATCAAATGCTGAGTTGGAAGGGAGCCATCAGGATCATTGAGTCCAGCTCCTGGCCCTGCGCAGGACACCCCAAGAGTCACATCATGTGCCCAGAAGTAGTGCCCAAATGCTTCCTGAACTCTGTCACTTGGTGCTGTGACCACTGCCTCCGAAAGTCTGTTTCAGTGCCGACAACCCTCTGGGTGAAGAACCTTTTCCTGATACCAAAACCTAAACGTGCCCTGACTCAGCTTCCTGCCATTTCCTCAAGTCCTGTCACTGGGCACAAGAGTGAAGAGATCAGAGCCTACTCCTCCTCCTCCCCTCCTGAGGATGTTGAAAACCACAATGAGGTCTTCCCTCAGTCTCCTCTTATGTAGGCCGAACAGATCAAGTGACCCCAGCCACTCCTCATACGGCTTTGCCTCCAGACCCTTCACCATCCTCACTGCTCTCCTTTGGACACTCGCTAATAGCTTCATGTCTTTTTTATATTCTGGTGCCCAACACTGCACACAGGACTCAAGGTGAGTGCTTCTAACCTTAGAATTGTCTGATGCTTGCCACACAGTTTGATGAGATCCCCCTTTGGGAAAGTACGTAACAAAAGCTTAGAAGAAACGCAACCAACTACTTCTGAAAAGCGAAATATCACACAACTGTATGTTGAAATTTATATAATAATAAACTGAGCAGAGCCCAGCAGGTGCAGCAATCAGCAGTACTGACCCCACACACACAGGCACTTCTCATCAGCCACCAGAACTGCTGGGTAAGCTCCTTCATTCCCGTGAGGGTTTCCTGCCATCCTTCCCCTTTGTCTCCCGACCGCGCAGTCGCCTGCAAAGGCCACCATCCTGGGGGAGAGGATCTGACGCCGTTTTCCCTTTGACTACCTACACGCGATCACCTGTGGCTGGTGCCATCTTGGAAAGGGGTATTCCCACCATTCTGGGTTTCAATTTGTTCTCAGGGAGTTTGTGAGATTTAGCGATTTTGTGTCTAGCGATTATTTACTGTTGGTTTTTGCCTGTTGCAGTTTCACTTGTTAGTAAACTTATTTTTTCACTTATAGCTGCTCGTATTTGTTCCTTATTAGTGGAAAGGGATTGGTTAAAACAAAGGAGGAGAACTCATTTTACAATGTTCCCCTTTAAATTTTCTTAAACCAAGACAGAATGCAAGATACCATCTTGTACCTTTCCTTCACCTCTTCCTCTTCCTGTTTCCTCCTACGCTCCTCCTCTTCTTGCCATTGTCTTTCCTCTTCCTCTCTTCTGATCTGTTCTTCCTCCTCTTGCCTCCTTCTCTCCTCCGCTTCCTGCTTCCGCCGGAGTTCCTGCTGCAGCAGGTGCTGGTAGAGGCTGCGAGCCAGGCGGCCACGCCAGTGCTTCTGCAGGGTCACCGCAGAGGCCTTCAGGCGCAGCAGGCTCTTCTTCCAGAAGTATGCTCGGTAGTTCTTTTGGATTATAACAACACTGGATAGCACCTTCTGATACTTCTTCCTAAAAACAGAACCAGACACTTAATGTGCCACGTAGTCATACATGTTCTGCATTTCCCATGCCCTTGCATACTGACCACATCCACAGAAAAGTCTTTTTTGAAAAACATAGTTCGGAAGTGACGTGATTTCTGTTCCTCTCCTGCCACTACCTGTAAATCATATTCACCTCACTGTTCTCCCTCCTAAATCTACCACTAGTTTGTTTCAAAGGGCACCTACTTTTGTGAAGACTCTCAGACGATGAGGGAGAGATATTTGGCACACGGAAAGGGAAGGTCCTCTGGCCCAAAGTCTCCTTGAATTGCACATAAACACATTCACTGTGCAGTGAGCGTAATCATTCAGTATGGATTTATTATAATAGAAACATACAAATGGCCTTACTATATGAGAACAAATATTGCTCCATCTCTTAAGTGGTCAAAAGCAAATCACTCCAGGAAAGGCAAAAACAGTGCAAAAATAGATTTCGTCACATTAATTTCACATTGTCTGGGAGAAAACACACTGATACTACAATATTGATGGCTGAATCAAACATCGTAACAGGTTCACATAAACAAATACTTCTATTCCACAACATTTTGCTTGAAGAAGAATCATAGAATATCTTGAGCTGCAAGGGACCCACAAGGACCATCAATGATATCAAAATCAATTTTGCAGCACTTTAAGAACATGATAGGGCCCCAAAACACAAGAACCACTCAATATTTCTGTAGTCTAGTAAAGCTGTAAAAAAGTCAGGTTTTGCCTTTGCATTACAGACTATTTTTATCAAGGACATGAAAAAAGTTCCTGGTAGAAGTTTGTACATGATACACAAACTGGGCAAATAACAAGAGTTACTATTACACAGTAATCTGGATCAATTTGTAAGCTAGATTCAAGCAAACATTAAGCTATCCAAAAGAGCCAATAGTAAGGTCTTGTATTGAAGAATCAAAGGCCAAACACAACTGATGTGGGACTATGTTGGGAAGCAGCAAGTCAAAAATGGATTTTTGAGCCCCAGATCATCACACAAAGGCAAACGCCCACCACAATGCTATAGAAAAAATACTACTGGGATTCTTATACTAGTAAGCAGAAATACTGTTGTACAGAATACTGCTTTTATGCTGTGTTCTGTGTTAGCACCCCCATTTCAAGAACAATGTTAGACCCTCAAGTGATTTCTGAGGAAGCAGGATTGGAACCAGAAATTCAGGCTTATGGAATGACAGCAATTGCTCCATGCAGGACCTTAAGAAATAGAAAAGACTAAGGAAAGGCTTGACCCCAGTTAAAGTATCCACATTTCTATTTTTCCAACAGGGGTCATAAGATTTAACCAACCTGAAGCTAACATCGATAAAGGCTGAAAATAAGCAGACATTTTTAAAAGTAATTTAATATAGTTAGATGCCTTAGTATCTTGCTCTGGGTAAACAACCATCGGTGTTAGTCAAATCAAAACTTTCTTTGATCCAAAGCAGAATGTGCAGAGAGGAATTCTATGGGGCTCTTACACAGGATCTTGGGCCAGCAGGCTACAATAAACCTTGAGGTCTTACAGTCCTAGAAAGCACTCTGGAAATAGCATGGTATTCTCACATATACTTCCCACAGACCTTCTGCAACACCCTGAGGAAAAGACACACCTTAAAATCCCTGTCCTGGCAATGAAATTCCCTTCAAATGGCAACAGGGACCCATGCTGACAGCTTGCCACCTCCCTGCACGTCAGATACATCAGCCCAGTCAAGAAAATCAGGAGAGGGATGCTAACAGCAGTAGTATGCAGAAGTCATGCTCTTTTCCATAAGTATTAAGTCAAAGGGAGGAAGCACAGAGAAAAGAAGAAAGGCAAGAGGTGATAAGAAGTAGGAGGTTTTAGGTTAATTACTCCTGGGCTGCAGTCCCCTCATCCCCACTCCTTCTGTCCGCCCTGTGTCCTGCACACGGGGTGTGAACAGCTGCACATGCACTCTCTGCCAAGGCAGACTAAGTGCATCAAAAAGGGTACTCTGACTTTTACAAAATGCATCTGCCAGAAACTCTCTCAAGTGCAACATGTGCCAAGCCCTGCCCAGCTACAGGCCAGCTCTGCCTCCTAATCTGCCAGGCTGAAGAGCCCCCTCATTCCTCATGACCACAGCCAAGCTTGCAGATGCCCTTCAGCTGGAATTGCTGCTCACAGGCTGCAAATTTCATTCCCCTTGTTCAAGCTTCCACTCACCCTTCTGCACTGGCCGAAGAAGTTCAACCTGCAGACCAAGCAAAGGGGTTGGGAGACCTCTTGACCATGTATCGCACCAGAGAAGGCAGGCTGGCTGCAAGGCTCCAATGCTGTATTTGAAATTTACTTAATTATTCTGTCAATGAGCTGTAGTTAGCAGTTATGCCTCCAACAACTACAGAACACAGGGTTATGGAGCAATTTGCTACTGTCTTCTTCCCAGGAGCAATACAGCCCCGCAGAAAGCAGGGACACAGCCAAATTCCTACATGGGTCCTGCACTGTGGTTTTCAGCTGGTGAAGCTGTTACCTGCATCTCAGAGCTCCACAGATTAGCTACATAACAATGGGGCCATTTCAATGGGCTCGATTTTCTTGTCTCACATTTTAGTGATCAGAGATACTAGGCTGCATAGGCTGCAGGGAATAAGAGCAAAGAAAATCTGGTTCTCCAGACTCACAGAACAAGTTCACAAAGGGGGAGAAACCAGTAAAATCCTTCCTTTGCCAGTCTACTTTGCATGAGACCAAATTAATTTAAATACACTTATACTTGCAAAACTAACAGAACTTGTGTCAAGCTTAGGGCAGCACATACTGGTATTACTGCCCAACTCTGCAGAGACCATTCAGCACTTGCCCAGATGAACTCCTGCCTGCTGGACTTTTTTCAGTACAGGTGCAGTGCAACTGGAAACTCTTCACAGAAAGTTTTCCAGACCCCCTTTCCAGCTCTTCTTTACTCCCTGCTCTCCTCCCCTGCAAAGTTCAGTTACCTCCAGCTGCTTGTGAAGATTTACACTCTGGCTGCAGAAGCACAGCTTGTCCTTAAGGATGAGACTCATAACACCAACATGTGGGATGAGGAATTCAGAAGTGTGGAGGCTGAAGGACCACAAGATTTCTAACCAAGAGGAACACTGCTGCCACACAGTCTCCCTCATGGCCCTACAGGGCAGCAGATTCCTTACCAGGAACTCAGAAAAGCAGTAATCCAGTATGCCTGCAGTGATGTTTCCCAGAAAATCAATTTTCCCGTGCTAATCCCTACCCCTCTCTCCAAATGCTAGACATAAAGTAAAAGAGAGCAGAGGCCCTGACACAAAGAACTTGCAATCTCATGTACAAACAATAGAGCGAGCTCATTTGTCTTCCTAGAGGGAAATAAATAAATGAATAAAAGCCCCAGAGACCAAATGTGTATTTTGCTGATATTCCACACAAGCAAGGCAGGGTACAACCCTTGCACACATTTCCCAATGCAAAATGAGCTACCTGGTATAACTGGAGCTCTAAGAAGAGTGCCTGCTGAAACAGCTCTGCTGGCCAGCGATTTCACCTCCTCACAACCCTGACTGACAGGTGTCTGGAGCAAAGACCAGCCAGGAAAGAGCATCTTACTGGGATTAAGCGTGCATACCACAGCCATTAAGGAGTCAGCTGTTGCACTGACTTCGAGGGGCAGAGGAGGGGCAGTTTGTCTGCAGTTGGTTCTCCCAAACCTCCTCTGGTCAGGTGCAAAAGGGAGAGGCAAGAGGAGATTACTGTTGCAGAGCTGGCCAAAAACCAATTCTGAAGAGTTAATTAAAAGGAGAGGGAGATCACGAGGCAAACAGGCAGGGTGAGGAAAAGAGGGTGAGCAAAGGCAGAACTGCGAGTGAGGAAGAAGCGATTGGCAGGGGGAGCAGAAAACAGAGTTGACAGGCACGAGGAAAAGGAGCGGACCCAAAGGGTAGGTGGGGCCCAGCCAGGAGAGCCCTGAAGGCAAGGAAAAGGTGTCATCAGAGGCAAGCAATGGGTAGAGAAGTCCACGGGAAGCCTGCTGAGCAGCGTTGAGGGAGGATGCAAACGTGCACAGAACTGAAAAAGAGGTGCAAAAGGTGCAGGAAGGTTTCAGCAGAGCTGACGCTGGCAGGAAGGGCAGATTCTGCAACTCTCCCTTAGAATACAGGAGGGGAAGACGGGACGGATGCTAGAGGACTAGAGAGCAAAGCAGGGGGTCAGGGCAACCCAGGCACGCAAGCACAAGGATGGTGGGGCAGCCCCCAGCACTGACCTTGCCATGTAGCCCAAGACGTGGGCCCGGATGACTATAGCTGCTTTCCTCAACTCCTCTTCCCGATCCTTCTCCAGCTTCTGCTCAAGAGCTTCCTTCAGGAAAACCTGACGCCACGGGGAGGAGTTTCAGCAAACACAAAGAGAGGAAAGAAGTCAGTCCCCGGGAGAGCTGGGCGGTTTCATCCCCGGGTGAGCGGCGCGGAGAGCGCTCCGTGCCCGCGCGGCTGCGCTGCCGCCGCCCCCGCGCCTGCCCCGGCGCTGCCCCGCGGCGCTCGCACTCGCAGCGCCGGGAAAAGTTTTACAGCGGCGTGAGCCAAACGCCGAGCCCAACCCCCGCCGCCCTCACTCTGTGGTCAAGACTTAAAAGAGAGAGGGAGGGAGCAGAGGAAGGAGGGAAAGAGGAGGGAGGAGGAGAGCCCGAGCTTGCGCCTGTGATTAACTCTTTCCCAGCTGACAGCTTTCCCGGCACCATCCGGTACCTCCCTGCAGCAGGCACTGGGACCTACTTGGGTGATTAAATATTTTGCAGTGAAACTCCTCCGCGTTTCAAGGAAAGGGAGGAACTTTTAGATTTCTAGACTCCAGGAAGTAACCTTAACAGCAGTCTTAATAATGGAAGGCAGGCGGAAAGCCAAAAGCCCAGTCGAGGCACAAAGCTGCGCGTACTCTGAGCCCACCGGTGCTGAAGTCCTCCACCGACCTCCAGAAACTCTAGAGTGGAGATGCTTCCGTGCTGAAGAGGTTCAACAGTGGAGCATGCATTAGGGGCACTGAGCTCTGATGACAGACCTCTCAAAGTATTACGGGTTGCACTTCAGTGTCCAGTATTTTAATTCTCAAGCATCTTTCACCACCTGTATTTACAACCTCTGCTCGGTGCTAAATGCTTGTGAAGAAGGAAGGTGTTATGTTAAAGACAAAAGAACCGAGATACAAGCAAGATAAGGCCATGTTTACAGGAATTGTGCTGACATATCTGAGCAATGTTAAATCAGCTGGCTTGCATTAGGTTAGCACAGGGTTCAGCACAAATTCCTGAAATAAATGCACTGCTTTTTGAGATAGACTGCAGCCTACATGGAGCTCCACGGCACTGTGGGTACACTGCTAGCAGTACCCAGACTAGGATAAGCTGGTAAGATATGTCCATACAAGCTGCAGTCACAGCAGCAAGTGCCATATGGCCATGCTTGTGTGACCTGCTGCCTGGCATTGGATAAATCCGTGCCAGGGCCAGCAGCAGAACAGGCTACACTAGGGAAGTGCAGCTCCACTTGTTAAAGCACTGCCATGTATACAGGCTGTGGAGCAGATATTCGTGAAACTGCAGAACTCAGAACCACATTAATCAGTAAAAACTCCTTACAAATGTACTGGATCCATGTGGTTGTGCTGAGAGGCCAGAGATTTAAATAGTCATTTAGTCCAGTGCTCTGCACAAACTCTCCTCTTTCCCACTAATCTCCCCTTCATGTCTCTGTACCTTCCCCTCCATCACTGCTTTCAGCCTCATCCCTTAAGGCTTTTCCTTCCCGCTGCAATGACCATTGTGTACTGACACCTCTCCCTGAGTTAGTACCCATAGCCAGTGGTTTTCCTGGACTTGAATTTCTCCTGGGGAGCAGTTTCCATTAAGAAATGAGCTGTTTTGTAATGACTAAGTAACCATGGGTAGCCTGAAAAGAGGCTTCATTATCAAGGTACTGCCAACCATGAAGCTGGCATCCTTCCCTGCAAGTTGTACATCCACTCCCTCTGTCAACTCAACAATCTTTTAAAGATTTCTTTGAGGCAGGGATTGCTCTTTCCATTACATTCCAGAACCAAGCAGCAGTCACCCATTTCAAGAACGCAACCAGCAAAACACTGTCTCAGTCCATTATCTTCATCAAGTTGTAAAAATACTCAGGCCATCAGTATTTCCCTAGCAAGTATAGTCTTTGCTGAGCTAGGCCAGTTAAGGGCAGAGGGGGAAAACTCCAGGGCATGCAGAGTTCCATGAGACCCAACCCTAATCTTACAGGATTATAGGATCTATATATGTTTGAGAGTAAGGGGTTAATCTCAAAAAACACAACAATATCTAGTTATAAACTGTTGGCATTTTGAAGGTTTGGAGTTTTTTTAGACTCCTGTAGATGACAAGGAACAGTAACATGCATTTCAAGTCCAGAAGTATTTTTGATGCCTTGTGGAAATAAACTGGAAAGTGGCTGTTCCTTTGTCATAATTCATAGTTATTTTCTGAAAACATGAGATAGGTTTCATCTGAGGAAGGAATGATTGAACAAAACATACAAGGTTACTTCTATCATATTCTGCTCATACTAGACACTGGCCAGGTTTTAAACCACAGTGCATCACCACAGTGTTCTTCACACAACCTCAGTGCCTGCATGCACCATCAGTGTGACAGTGAACATGTTAAGGTTTCACAGAGATCAGCAGACACAAATGTAACTGCTTGGGCACCCATGTGTACATAAGTGGGATCATATGATTCTTGGAGACAACACTGGGAAAGCAGGAAGTAGGTCACCGTGACCTGGATGCCAAACAGTGTACAGCAACCTCCTCCGTCAAACAAGCCCTGCAAACCAGCAGGTTGAAATATGGAATTAATGCCTTCAAATAGCAAAGGTTACTGTGTTAAACCACTGTAGGAAATCTGTGTTGTGGGTATGCGCAAGTATGGCAGAAGGCCCAGGTGCACTGAAGAAAGGGTCGTGGAAGCTGCTGCTCCATCCCAGCACATCCCCAGTGAAGGCAAAGGCACCTCAGCACAATCTCTTTCATCATCACACTGCTTGTTTGCATCCAAGCCCTCAACTCAGCCGTATCACCAGATAAAACCTGCATTGCATACATTAATACCTCTTATAAACATTAATTTGACAATTGCCAGCACAGCAGCTGCTCTATTCTTAATGAAAAACACAAAGATCATCCTGCCCTTCCTCCTCCATTTCCTTTCCCAAGCTTCACAATCCCCTGCACTAATTCACAGAGTCTTTTCCTTCCTCCTTCAAACAATTGCTAGGGATATAATTATCCTTCCATTCATTTTGCAGGAAGTATTCCCCCTTCTATAAGCCTTGCTCTTCACCCACCCCTTATACTTCTTCCTAGGTTACATCCTCATGCACTTGTCACACCTTTTTCAGTAGCTACTCCTGACTCCATAAGCCAAGATTTGTTCTGGGAATCCCAACCTGAGTACACAGAGCTGCACCTGTAGCAGCAAAAGTGGCAGTAAGGCCATGCAGGTGACTTCCTTTTCAGGACAATGACCTATGCTCTGTTCCCCTTAGCTGGTAGCTTCACTTCACCCTTACCTGAAAGCCTCTGGAAAAATTAAGGCTCTTTTCTCCATCAACCCAAGTATTCCAGGCCTATGTTACCTAGCACCAGCTGAAATATGTATGCAGACAAAGCAGTCTGTATTCCAAAACCATGGCACAACAGCTGGATACAAGCAGCAGGGAGGGTACTACCAGGAAGCAAGGCCTGCTCTGCAAGGCCTCACCTTGGCATCTGCTTTCCTAGGGACAGGATTTCTGGAGGCACTGTCACAAAGCTGAGTTGCAAAGTGGTCTCCAAGGGAGGAATGAAATGGCCTTTCTTGGGAAAGAATGCCAAGCAACTCATCTGAAGAATGAAATGGCAGAGTGGGACACCTTGGAATGACAGCACCTTGGAGCAGCAGGGGCTGGCCAGCCATTCAGGATGGGAGCAAGTGTGGAACAGGCCAGGACAGCCTTGGAGTGATCCATTCTTTCAATAAATAGAACTGCTTCCCTCTAGCAGGACACACATCTCTAATATAAACCATGTCCAATAGAAAGTAACTTCTACAACCAAACAAGATGGCTCAACTGCTTCCCAGCTCCACTGAATTTTCCTTCCTAGTAATAAAGAATACAAAGACTGCCTCTCTTAATCATTTCTTTCTTTCCACAATATTCAGACTCACAGCAACCAGTGCCCAAGCAGAGAGATTGCAGTTTACCAACACGCACATACAGCTCTTCAGTCAAATTTTAGTTTACAGGACACAATCATTAAAAAATAAATACATTAGAGTACATCCAGAGTTTTGACAAAACACAAACATTTTCTTTGCCACAATTACCACCCATATTGTTTTTTTCCAAATAATTTGTGCAGGTCAAGGAGTGAGTGAAAACAGACACATGGACTCAGTCCTTCATGATGCACAATGGGGACTGAAGAGAAAAGGGACCTATAGCTTCCAGGGGCTCAAAGCAGCCTGGATTTTCTGCTTGTTGTTAGTCTACTGTAGGCCCTGGACTCCAGTTATATAGCTTATAACCTTTTGTACTCTAAAAGGTGAGTGTGTGCATGTGAGTTTGGTCCTCCATCCTGCTGCCCTTGCTGTAGCGCAGCAATCTTCCATCTCTTGTCATGCTAGGAAGAAAGCTCAAACTCTGTGTTTACCAGCTCTAACCACCACTTTCTAAAGCTTTCCAGACAGTTCTGCAACACACACACTCTCCACATAGGCTTTAACACTAAAATGCTGGGAGACTGGCAGTCACCCAAGCAATGTGGATTATCCAGGGACAGGAATGACCAAAATGTTTCCTGGTTTGCAGGCACCAGTGAGGAGACTCCAGATTCCAAATTCAAAGATGGGGAACACTTTAATCACAGAGCAGAAATACAGCTAAGTGTTAAAATCTTCTTTTTAGAACATCAGTGGACACATGGGAAAAAAAAACCAACCAAACTCCAGATTAATACATGTCCTTCCCACAACAATAGTCAGTGGTTTCCTTGATTGTTACATAGAGTCCATAGCCCAGGCTGTCAACTAGACTACCACCAGTCCTCTAGGAAGAAGAGAGAGAGATCTTGCTCTAATAAACATTATAGTCTATCCACTTATTGAGAAATAATTGCTCAAAGCAACAAATGTCATTATCTCATCTCCTGGACAAATTAAATGTGCGTGTTCACTAGAATCACTTCTGGTTTCATTGTGGCACTGGAAATATTCTGAAGTACTTTTCTGAAGGCTTAAGGGCAAAAAAAAAGCAAGAAGTTGCTTTGATGTACTGCCATCTGCTCTAGATATGGACTGCATACCCACTATTGAGAAATGCTGTCTGCATTGGACACCATCCATCTTGGAATATTCTTTGAAGAATTTACTGGAGTATATGGAAAGTTGTGATAGAGACAGCTTCACACTCCCAGATTTCTACAGCAATATACCTCAAAATGCTCACTTCTATTTCTGCAAGAAAATCCAGACTATTCCAGGCAAGAGAGAAGTGTTAAACATTCACCAAAACAGAAGCAAGATCTGAATTACGCAAGTGGGCAGAAGCATTTTGATACCTCTTCACAGAAAATGTATGCTAGCATCTGGGCTAGCTGCAAAAGCATCATCTGAGCTTCCCCAACAGAAAGTTGTCACACATCTGGTGATGTAGCTATTCACAGCTTAGATATATACCAAGCTTCAGCTCACTGCCTCGGGCAAGAATTTTGTTAGTCAAGCAGAGTGAAATACCTGGCACAAGAGGCAAGAGTTAATGGCACACATTACAATTATATAAAATGAGACCCATGCTTGTTCCCCATGCATCTTTAAATTGGATCAGACACAACAAAATCAATCTGGCTTGGTCAATGAGAAGGAATTTAGATAAATCCAAATGCCTGCTGTGTCTCTAGGTACATAATATGGGAAATATTTGAGATGCTACAAGTCAGTGGCACAGGCCAGCGTATTTAAAGGATCATGACTGCACTGCCTTGCAATCTGACCTGATGCAATCACGTCCCCTTGCAGCTGGAGTGAAGCCATACCCTTCCCCGCACTGATGAAGTACCTTGGTTTTACCCAACTGCCATTCTTTCTTGCTGCCGTCATAGGTCTGAAGAAAACCTGCACATACAGCTTTGCTGTTGTCTGAGAGGCTTGGCCCCTTCACAAGCATCTTGTACCTGAGAACAAAACAGAATCTCATCAGATTATGGATGACAGTAACTGCCCCCCTCCCTCTCTCTCCCCAATCTTTTAACTCTAATTAGTCCTTCTTCCTCTGAGACCTTCCTTCTTCATGTTTGCCTTCCAATTTGGAAATTTCCATCCCCCAACCTTTATCTGTTCCTACCACACTGGCTATTATTGTTGCAATCCCAGTAAAAGAATACAAACTCAACAGAATTTTTTAGTAAAGAACAACTGTCTTTCTGAAACATGTGCTTTCATCAGACACAAGTTATTTTGTTCAGTATAGGGGTGGCATTTAATGCTCCAAGACACAAAGGAAGCAATGTTCAGTGTCTCTTCTAGCCTTAAACTTCAAAAAATCTTTTTGATGTGGCTCATTAAAAGAAATAATCACTCTTTCCAATATTAATCATCAACTATACCGTCCGTTAGAATTTTCTTCAGCTGCCTAAAGATTGTAAGCATGGTATTTTCCTTTTACATATTATGACCAGCTGGGTTTCACAGCATCACACTAGTAAATCTGTGGCAAAGCTACCAAGAAAAAAAAAAGAAGACAAAGAAAAAAGACCAAAGACCATCTGGCTATTTTTCCATACTGACTTTTAGCCTAAAGGCAAGTCTCCAAAAGGCCTCCCAGATCAGTCTGTGATATGGGCATTAAGGCTATGGTTAGAAAAACATCCCACAGATGATCTATACCAGAAGAAGCAGTTAAAGAGGGAACAGTCATATAGAATTCTGTACTTTGGGGCTGTTCCAGCATATGATACAATGACAGCAATTACCTGCTGAGAAAGTCCTGGAAAAGGCGCCGTATAGGGAAACCTGCTCTTCGAACTTTCACCGTCTCCAGCATCCCTGAGTACCGGAGCTGATTTAGCACCACATCTGGATTAAAGAGGTTCGGCGCCTAAATAATGATCCAGAGTCAAAACCAAATAAGTGAGACAGTCACAGGCTGTATATCTGTTTCACTGTAGAAAGCCAACCTTGCATATTTGGGCATGCCATGTAAAAAGGGGGAAGTTTGGATCAAGGGGAAAGCAACCTCACAACACTGCATAGTGCAGAATAAGGGACAAAAGGGAGTTGGGCTGATTCTGGAAGAAAAAAAAACAGTTTGCAGACTGCATTCACAGTCAGACTGTGGTAGGAAAGCAAAGACACAATGTCTTAACACATACAGAGTGCAGAACCCTGACTCAGTTCTCTCTGCAGTCTCTCTTTTCAGTTAAACTGGAGACAAACTACAGAATTCTTTTCTGGCATAAATCCCCTAAGCAGCCTGTCCTCTGCCATATCATCCATGGTTTCAAAACACACAAAGAAAAGGATCAGTTCAGAGCTCCCCACCCAATCTAGTTAGCAGCATGTCCTCCCGCCACAGCTCACAATACAAGTGAGAGCCAGCCTGTCCCTAAGCACTGTGACTTGCTCATGATGCATCCACCTCCACTGCCTCAGAGCCAGGGATCTGCAGGAGACATTGCCTACTGCACAAGCCCTTCATTCCATAACAAATTTCTCTACAGGCACTATAAACAGGAGTGATTGCTTCTTCTACCACAGCTCTGGACTCTGCACAAGCCTGGTTAATCCTCCAGGCTTCATAAGCACTGAAAGAGGTGGGAATGGCTATATAATCTCATATTGAGCATGCAGTCTTTCCATCTGATTACCAGGAGGAGGGTGTGTTTTTTCTCAACTGTAAAATAACTAGAATGGAAAAGGGAAGGTGGGGAGGAGCTGCTCTTACCCTCAGTTTGAGGTACCTGCTAGGCATTTGTGCAAGGGCACGCTCTTGCAGGCCTGTGTCACAAGCACACATATGGCTGGGAGACAGACTTACCTTTTCTGTATTTGGTTTGATGCAGCGGATGAAAAATGGGTTGGAAGTACTAAGCGTGGCCATCAGGGAATGGAGGGAATCCTAAAGACCAGCAAGAGAGATCCAAAGGGTCAGTCACTACAGAAGGGAAAGGGGCTACATTTGATGCAATAAGGTCTTCATGCAGCCCTCCCATTGCTAATATCCTTTGACTCTGCCTACCAAAATTTCAATAACACAAGAGATTCCTTCCTGTCCAAAACATACCCACACAGTTTGCTCTTAAGACTGTTTACATGGCCATCCTTGTTCTTGTAGCTCTATAGCTTTTGTGAGTTAATTTTACAAGTCTCTCAAACTTTATATACAGAAAAACAAAACAGTGAAATGAACAGAAGGTCTGCAGACAATCTAAGTGGGTTGGATTCATACCAGCAAGGTCCTTCCAATAAGGTTTTATTGGAATTGTCACAATACCTGTACAAATGTGGCCTAAAAGGACGCATACACTTAGCTAAAACATCAAAGCAATATAGAAGATCAAAGAACCTCAAGAACGTCGTATGCTCAGCAAAGTACTTTTTTTCTCTGCCACCCTGCTCAGTCTTATCATCTCACATTTTATACCAGACAGAAATCTTTGGGGCAGTGGCACTGTCTTTTTTTAGCACTGCAACATTCCTGCACATTTTCAGTGCTGGACACAAAACAAGGATGAATGACTCCTCTTGGCTGCAGGCCTTGCTTTACCCATCTGCTCCTCCCCAGAAGCCTGCTGCTCTCTTGGAAAACATCATACCCTGAACTGGGAACTGACAGTCGGTCTGCGCCTCTGGGTGCCCATCTTCAATGTCTCGTCACTGCAACGACTGCAAACTCTTTCAAAAAGGTCATAGATGAAGTCCAGCCTAAGGGAGAAGAAAAGAATTAAAGAAGATGCAAGACACCTACCACCTGTGAGAAGATGGTTCTCGTTGTCAGCTACTGGCCTGTCCCATTGTGAAACACCTCATTTTTATACCTGCTGTGCCAGAGTGGCTGCAGGGAGCAGTTCAGCTGGGTGCTTTGGTGAGGAAATTAATACTTCCCATGTGGCTGCCGAGGTCCTGTGGGCTGCCCTGTATGCCACACTCAGCTGCAAAGCCAGAAGCTCCATCTCACGCTCTCAAGCACAATATTACACAAAGGAAAATATATATTCTGCACTGGCTAGGACACCTCCCTTGAGCTATATGCCCCCAGGCAAAACTACCTTGAAGGTATGCGAGCTGGACTGGTGCTGTCATGCCTCCCAAACTAGCTCTCATGATTAGCCCCCATGACATGCTCACAAAATTGGAAGCCCAGCTCTTTTGTGGCCAGAGGAGTTCTAGAGCTATCCTCAGTGTAGGTCAGTTCTGGGGAATCTTCCACCATTTTGCCACTCCTGTGACATTGGTGCTGGTTCTTACGAAGCTGCACAAAGTTCTTCAGTGCTGCTTGTGCCAGTTTATTGTTATGGATGCTTCTGGCCCAACTTCCCTTCTGGCATGTTGAAAAAGCCTGAGTCCTTCTATTATGCTGGACAATAACAACCACAATTTTGGCCTCAAGCCTCATATAGAATGTTCCCTAGATGCCCTGTCCAAGTAAGACAACTATGAGCAGCTCATAGTCTCAGCTCCCTCAGGTTGTTTCAAAGCTTCTCAGTGCACACTCTGCAGCAGCTTCAGAGAAGATGCAGTTCTGAAACAGCCTCATCAGGCTGGAGCCCAAAGGCAATATATGGGCTGTGGTAAGAGGCACATGGTAGAGTTGCTACTCAAAGACTTGTAGGATCCTCCACGTTATTAAATGCCTGCCTCCTATTAGGCCCCACTTCTGTTTCCCAGATCTTGCTCAAGATCAAAATTAGCTCATTTCTCTAAGGTCATGTTGCTGCTCTGGGATATAACATTAGGGGCCATGCCCAGTCCCACAGCAACAGCTCAGTCTGGCTCAGGGTAAGGACAGATAATTTCCACTAACAAGCAGGCTGGAAAACAAGCAGCCTCTGTACAAAGGCTGGCATTTGACAGCATGGCAAAGAGCATTGACTCATTCAGGGAAAACTTTGCCATTGTTGGTATAGGGAGGTAAGAGGAAGAAGGAAAACGAAAAGGGAAAAAACCAAATTGCCTGGAGGGACCTCTGTTGTGCTGTTAAAGCTCTTTTTAAAACTGGGACAACATGAGTCTTGATTAAATCTGTGCCTCCTCTGACTTCTCCAGGTCTCCTTTCTTCTATGAGGACCCTTCATCACAAAGAGAAGAATGGTTAAGAATGATGTCTGATGCTCTGGCAAAGGCAACTGCTTTCCTTGGTCTGGTTTAGTCCAGCCCAGCCCAACAGATGTGGCCTCCTGACAAGCATACCTGCTGTCTTTCAGCATGTTTAAAATGTCGTCACGGAAGGTGTCTCTGTTCTTCTCCAGAAAGCCTCTCACATCATACAGCACCTGCAACACAGACACAGCCACTGGAGCAGTGCCGTACAGATCATTAAGTCCTTCTACATTTACATGCCAATGTACAAGGCCTCCAGCAGAGCTACACAGTAACACTGCAGGCATGTGCCAAGATCTGAATTTCTGGGGTCAAAGAGCTACAGAGTTCTGCAGTTACTGGCAAGAAATGGCTTTTAACCATAAATTAAAAAACACAAAAAAAATCCCTCAAAAACAAGAGCCAAGTGAAACAGCTGCAGAGATTTGCCTGGCAGGAGAGGGTGTGTGTGGAAATCCTCTGCAAGGTGTGAGGTACTCCATTCACTTCGGGAGAGTGAAAAGAATGGCCACCCAGTGCCCCAACTTCCCAACCACAAGTGCTCAGCAGATATTATTATGGGAGGAGGTTAGCCCTTCTTTAATGTGCAGGTGTCCTCCCTTGACACACGTTCATCTGCTTCATATCTCTCCACAACAAAGAGCAACATTTAACCTTGAAGGCTCGGGAACCTTCTCCTTTTTGCAATAGGTATTTAGCCTCTTCTCCTCCTCTTCGAAAGTCAAATTTTCCTGGTGACTTTTCCTTTGAGTTTTGTTTGCTCGTGAATGTCCAAGAAAAGACAACATGAATAACAGAAGTAAGGAGGAGTTTATCCTCCAAACAAAAAGTTACCTGAGAAACTCAGACATCCAAGTTGGAGAATATAGTACTGGAGAGTGACATGCTATTTTAAGCCCATTGCACTCGTTATGCTCTGGTATGGGACATTAACTGTGTGGAAACACACAGCTCAGAGATATTCTTGGTTTCTGGAATCTAGAACTGAGGACCTCAGGTCCAGAATATACCAAGCATCTCACAAACACATCATGAACACCCACCTCCCCTGCATAATGTCTTATGCCAAACTGATGGTCTGTCACTCGAGGCTTCACATAGTAGGGGTTGCTCTGAAATGAAAGAAAAAGAAGTCGTCTTATAATGCTGGTATAAGAATAAATAGAGTCAGTCAGGAATTCTGCTATGACTATGACAAGGCTGGGATGGGCAAGGACCTTTGCTCTTGCAGAGCCCGACCACATCTGCTGCAGCTATCTGCAGCTACATTACAAGTATGTTACTCAAATTTAAGATGGAAATATCCAGCCCTTCAAGGCATTCCTCATGTGAGCAAGGGCTTGCAGAATCAAGGCTGCGGAGGCATGCCATGGATGAAATGTTAATTCTTGTGTGTCTGACACCTGAGGAGACTGAGCTCCACACAAACCATGTGGTGCAGGACACAGGATCAGGATGCAGGGAAGATGGCAGCTTTGCATAACACCTACACACCTTTTCTTCATCAAAGGAAATAACATACCAATTTCCTGTCTTCCTCTGTATTTTATCTTTCTTTGCACCTCTCTTCCCCTAAATTAAATAGTCAGTCTTCCTTTCTCTTTTTCCTTTCTCATCTTCCCCCTCCTTTCTCTGTTCTGTGAAAACCCTTTTAACTATTTAAGAGCAGCCATGCTGCTCTAGACCAACGATCTATCCACCTGCATATTCTGCTTCTAGCACTGGCTATGTAAGGTAGAGTAAGAACAAAGCAAGTAAATCATACTTTCATCCTAATATTCCCTCAAACTCTAATTATTTCAATGAGGCCTGCCTAACTAATAACCCCAAGTGGATTTCTCTTTGAAATACTTGCTCATTCCACAAGTGAACCCGTGCAGACTTCTTGCATCCAAAGTGTCCTTTCACAGGGAGCTCTCAACCAACTCCATAGGGAACTAGAGCTGCTTGGACTTAAGCCTGGCTTCAATTAGTGCCATTGATCTTCTACAGGCCATGTGTGACTTTTAAACCCATCACACTTCCCCCAACTCATCTCCTCTCCACACTGCAGCTCCTTTCAACGTAGTTTTCCGTAGCACTGAAGCTGTCCCAGACCTGCTGTTTACCAGTTCTGACAGAAGCCCTTGAGTGGAGGGGCCCTGTGGTGTACGTGGTTCGAAGTGCAGGGGACCTACAGACTATACAATGCCATAACAGTGTTTTCTACTTTTACTCTGTTAGTTTCCCGGGAGCTTTTATTACTTCTTTTGGGGATTTTTATTACTGCTGAGCCCTGTGCTGATACTTCCATGGAACTCCATCACAGTCTCTGTCTGGGTCTCACTCCTGAAGAGCAGCAGTCAGTTCAGGGGCCATCATTTTAAAGGTGAAATTGGGACTGTTTTCCTTCAGGCACATCATTTTACATTTATCTACACTGCTTTTCATTTGCATTTTCACTTTACAACACAATCGGTCCCACAAGGCCCCTCTCAGTCCAGCCTTGCCCTGTGAGTCAGCAGAAACCCTCAATGCTTGTAGGAGACAGAGTCTTACAGGCCTCCCTTCATTGAGGTAACTGACCATATCCGTTCTGTGAATTTACCCAATTGTGAAATAAGAACTATAGGCCTATAGTTTCCTACAATACTTTCTGAAAATTAAAATAATTCCCCATCTTCTCAGATGAAAGTACTAAGAAAATTTTAAGTAACATGTTGCACAATGCTGTTTGTAATTCAGCTCTTTCATCTTCAGGTTCTTTTAGAAGTATTTAGCAAGTGGACAGCTTCTAATGCCAATAATTTGTGAGTGCTACTGAAAATTTTTTCATATTTTTTTTCTTTTGATATTGACCTCATTTCATTATTCTTCCCTTCCCTCCATAGAGTCATCTTTTTCCAACCACAAATTTCCCTATCTTCCACTCCAAACATGACTGCAACTGGATCTCTAATGTGGATTGGCATCCTGTTCCCCTCTCCCTCTCTACCAAGCCCTTATATTCCACCCATGCTTACAACACTTTTGGGTCCTTCTCCTATCTTCCCTATTGCTCCTCTCTCCAGTTCTATCAGAGGTCACATTCTCCTAAATCTCAGCTTTATGATTTTCCTGCTTAAGACTACAGCATTCCACAGAAAATACAGAGAAGAGGGCTTGTTCTCTTCAGGCTTGCCAGCAATGCTGGCTGGATGTCTTCCAATGCTCTTCCAGCCAGCACTAGAGACTTCAACTGGTATAAAAAATGCTTTCTCCTTCAGCAAATGCAAATCCTGGAGCACTCTCCACTGTTCCTCCCTGCACTTATAACTCAGCCTCTTCCATCTCCTGCAAGCTCCCTAGGGTTCCACATTAACTGCTATTGCCTCAAAGCAGACAGAGGTGACACTATGAACAGCTTAATGAAAAGGCTACTCAATGCACAGAAACCACCAAAAATAGCAACCAAAATGTAGTGGGGCATAAAGGAATGCAAAATAATACTGGCAGTCTCATGCTGCTGTACAATAAACCACAGGTACCTTCTTACCAAGGGAACTGCATTCTGGTCTGATTATTTATCTCAGAAAAGAATAGAGAAAAAAATATGTAGACAAATTCAGAAACGAACAGCAGAAAGAAAGAGGAGCTCTGAATTGTCTCCATTTGGAGACAAACTGAAGAGTTTGGGACAGTTCAGAAAGAAAATCATAGCAAGTGATGCATTAAAAATATTCATTAGTTCTATATTAAGAAATACCAACAACAATTAAAGAAAAAAAAAGGTAAATCAGGTATTCTCACATTTCTTGACCTATAACACAAGGCAAAGCCACAGCGGATTAAATTGAAGGCCTTGATTTAAGCCTAAAGAAAGGAAATATTTCCTCAAAGCTGTGTGTAAGTAGCCAGCCAAAAGTCATTGCAATTGTTTCCAATTTGAAGTCGTGAGTATAAGTAGAAGAGTTAGAATGCAAATATGAAAAATGAGAATATCTGCATCTATGCCAATTTTAAAAAATTCAGATAAAGGATACAGATTTGTATGTTTTCAGGCTTGGATGAAGTCTGAATTAGAAGACTAGGAAACATATTTGCTGACAGTGTTCTTACTAAAGTAGTTCATTAGCCTGTAAGTCCATGCTACAGGCTTTAATTTGCTTTGTTTTCAGTCTATTTACTATTTAGAACAAAGCGTTGGCTGTACCAGAGACACGGTAAGGGATTGCTACAGTGATCTCAGTGGGGCTTCTGTGTCCCCAGGATAGCTTTCTGACCTGCATGAAAAAGCCGTCCCACTACTGTGTCCAGAACACAAGAAAGAGGATGAAAGAATTTAATTAATTAGGAACAATAAGAGAGCTTTCATTAAAAGTCATGAGGCAAAAGCCGTCCCCAGCCCCAGGAGACAGATTTGACATGCTCTGGAGCAGACTGCTGTGAGTCAGCTGGCAGGAGAAACCCACACACACTGTGCAGCCACATCCTGTGCCTGGGGTGCTGCCTCGTGTCCTGTCACAGACCAGCAGAACCTGACTCCATCCCATGCTGCAAATTCAAACCTCCTCTGCCCGCAGCCTGTGGAATGCACGCTCCCTCTTCTCTATGTGCACAAGAGATCATTCTCAGGTTGCTTTACATATTACTGTTGTTCAGTGCAGCCTTATTAAACACTCGCAAGTTCAGGCCTAAGGCATTTTAAATTTCCTGCACAAAGCACATATTTTACATCAACAAAACCTTCACTTTAGGTTTTGAAATGCTGATGGGGCTAACATACTGATCATTTGCCTGCCAGGTTATTTTCTTACTTACCATATGCTGGCTGTGAAGTTTTTCCAGAAGGGTGTTGTCTGTGCCTTTGGGGAATCGACTCTCTTCATTCACCAAAGCCAGTAGACCTAGTTTCTACAGCCAAACAAGAGACAGGCTTTTACAGTCAGCAAAAGCTTTAACTACACAGCACTAAGCCAAGAACTGGAGATCTGAACAGACCATTGAGCAATAGCCCTTGAGTTATACCCAGCAAAGCTCAAACTGAAAGCAGAATTCTGGACAGTTTATGCATTCAGCAAGCAGAACGTAAGTGGAGATTATTTATAAAACATTCACATTGAGGTTTTACTTAAATGCTAATCCCCGTCTAAAACTATGACACCCTTCCTAAGCTTACTCTCAACAATAAGCTGAGATCTGCTTTCTTGAGCCGGAACTATGGGTAGAACAGCTCATACTTTTGCCAGGTCACTATGGGAAGAGGATCTAAGCAACTATCTGCTTTTAAAACCTGGAAATGCCAGGGAAGATCTCAAGACAATCAGCAGTCCCCACTGATCCCTAGAAACTGTCACAGGTAGCTGCTTACCTTCTCAATAAGGTCCAGGCACTCTGCATTATCCATCCAGTCAATGGCTTCCCAGTTTATCCCTTCCCTGATAGTCAAGAACAAACAGAACAAAGTTGTGAAATGCAAGATCCAATGTCCTGGGGTGTAGGAGAGCAGAAGTAACTGAGCATGGCAGCTGTCCCAGAACTCAAGGTGATTTGCATGAATTAGGCTTTGCCATGGCTGAGGAAAAAGAATAGGGGACAGAATGCACTGCTAACACAAGGAGATGGAAGTAAGAGACAGCCTTTCTTATCCATACCAGTGATTTATACTGATGCTTCTCTTATAGTCATTTAGCAAATTTCACACGAATGTTAAGACTGTGCTCTTTCTGGAGTGATAAGCATCAGCCCACACAGTGGCGATGAGGGACAGTTTGCTACACAGCTTCAAGAGTCAACTGCTGACCCACCAGTCTGGAAAGTATGCCTGAAGCACATCTGCCAGAAGACTGAACCACAGTTCACAAGTCCACCAGGAAAAGAGACAGGAGAGAGTTTTCGGGGAGAGTTTTGAAGAGGAT
Source organism: Cnemophilus loriae (assembly GCA_013397755.1). Lineage (NCBI taxonomy): Eukaryota > Metazoa > Chordata > Aves > Passeriformes > Corvidae > Cnemophilus > Cnemophilus loriae. The sequence continues at coordinate 1,608,803 of VZTF01008849.1, forward strand.
GACACAGATAAGCTTTGGCCTGATGTGCAGGGAGCCTACAGGGCGGCCCTGCATCTTTCAGAACAGGAGCTGATGTAGGTACAGTAGTGAAATAATGTGCTTTGAAAATCACCCATGACATTCCGTAAATCTGCTGAATGTGTTTTTCCCCCTTGCCATCTTCTTATACTCCCATAATACAGGATATGTCTGTTTTCAGAATTCAAAGAAGCCTAGAATAACTCTTAAGAGTACAAGGAAGACTAGAGGCCATGTGTGAAGCTACTTACTGACATTCTGATACAGACACCTTTCAGGTGGAGACTAACATTTTGAAGATAGCGAAGCTGTTGCCTCCGAACGCTTCAGCCCAGGCTTCATACTTTCAGGTTCAAAGCATCAAGATGAGATACATGAAGCTGCTTACTAAACCTGACGAAGCAGAGCTTATACAGTGAAAGATAAGCTTTAAGTACATCGCCCTAGAATAATTGGTATGTAGTCAATAAAAAAATCCTCTCATTCCTTCCAAAGTTCATCTACAGAACTTAAACTTCTATGCAACCATCAGGAAAGAATCATTTGCCATGATGGTACCATTTTTAATACAAGATTCCTTCAATGGTGGAACTGGCCTGGGAAGTGAGTGCATAAATAGCCTTGCAATTTTGTAATCTTTAGAATTTAATGAATTGCCTATTCAACTGTCTCTCTTTACAAGGCGGCTCTCATTTGCCCTCACTGACCCTGTTCAATTCCTTCATTCACAAACATAAAGGCTTCTGTTTCGGAGCAACAACTGAAGTATTTGTCTAGCAGCCTTCTCTAGAAGCAGAAATACTCTAGAGCATCACAGGTACTTCACAAAATACAATCCAATATGAAGCCCACAGAAGAGGAAAAGCTGTGCAGAAGGCCCCAAGCTCAGGAAACAGCCTGATGTAAATCTTGCTAAGGAAAAGAGTCCTTTTCACAGTATAGGAATCTCTAGGACAGAAAGAGCTGTCAGATATCTCTAATTGTCTATCTTTAGGGAATTTACCTTTTGCACACCAAGATTCTATCTGCATTACACCACCACTGCCATAGGTAAATCATTACCAAAGTCAGTAATACACCCAGTGACCATGTACTCTAATGGGTTAATGCCCAGGAACTTTCCATTCAGCTGAGAGACAGAAGGAAATCTGGAGTTTCCAAACACTACAATGGAGAATGCTTTTTATGGAGACAAGTGACTTATGCTGGCAAAGCGCATGGTCAGTGCTTAACGAGACACATCCACGGCCAGGGTTGTACTAAGGCCCAGGTGTCTCTCCTGCTTCTGCGGTAGGGACTGAGCAGCACAGGAGGAATGATGTCCTCCCTTCTACTACCCATGAAAGCAGTGGGGCCCCGCTCCCACTCTTTGTCACCTGTTGTACTCCAGCTGCTCCAAGGAGAAGATGTGTTTGTTGAAATATTCCTGGAGTTTCTCATTTGCATAGTTGATGTTAAACTGCTCAAAACGATTCACCTGCAAGAAGAAACAATTATAAAATTTTACATTCTGTGATTCTTGTTCCTGAGCTCTGAAAGAATCTATACCAGCAGCAGGGAAGGTGCCAGGCCTGGAGTAAAGCCAGAGAACATAGTGGTGTCAGATGGACATGAGGACAGTATGGAGAGGTTCACTAGGAGAACAGCTTTCGCAGCCCATGCAAGGTTAAGTCAGTAAACCTAAATCATAGTAAAGCATGCTAAAGACCATTATGTTTCTGTTCTCGGAAAAAAGAAATAAATTCCCTAACTGTTACATCACTGGGCTTTCTCTTCTGTGAAATATCTGAGGAATCACTATATGACTTTTCCACATACAATCCACGTCAGCTGTAGTTAGAAGCATTCCATGCAGGATTCTCCACACAGTGCAAAACAGATGTAAACAAACAATGTACATGTAGGATTTGGATATTTGGTTCGCATACAAATCAAAAATTCAATATTATCCCTCACAGCAGATCTGCTTAGGGTCTGTGTCACAAACCAGACCCTGAACATCAGCCTATATGAATATGGCTGGCAGAAGTGGGCAGCTAAATATATCTTTCTGCTTTCAGGGGAAAGTGGCAGGGTGGAGATTCCAGAATGCCCTATGCTATCCTTACCAGGTTGCAAACTCACCAAAGTTTCTTCCAATGTGCATCAACATCTCCAAAACCACCCCNGCAAAAAACCAAAATCCTGACCTGAAAGTTCTCGAAGCCAAAGATATCCAGGATGCCCACAGACTTAAAGTTTTCCTTCCCTTTGATCTTTGTATTAATCTTGCTAATGAGCCATGAAAAACACTGGGAATAGAGTGCCATAGCGAGGGAGTCCCTGGAGTCAGCTGCCTGTAAATACAGAGAGAAAAATTAGTCACAAAGAGAACAGAAGGCATAAGGGCCACACGAGTCTCTATGGGACTTCAGGTTCCTCCATTCCTCTTCAGGTTTCTCAGCCTCTGTACTTACTGGCTGTGTATGGTGCAGTATTTATACGTAACAAATTTTCAAATAGCCAGGCCACACACAGACAAGCCATAATCTTTGGGTAACTGAACTTGAGAGGGTGAAGGAAGTAACAAAATCAGTGACATTTTTTGGAACAAGTGCTGGGGCAGGGAAGGTGGCAAAATGCCTCACAACTAACCCCACAGCAGTAATTTGTATCACCTGAGCCAACATTTGCAGTGACAGGCAAGGTATCTCGCTTCAGTACTCCTAGTAGAGCTGTCAAATGGGTGTCTGCTCAGTTTTCAAAAAACTGGTAGGGCAGGATTTAATAAAATATTGTGTCACCAAGTTACCCTCAAAAATTCCCTTTCCAAAACATGCCTGCAAACAGCATTATCCTACTGGAATCCAGTTAGGCTGGCCAACAGCCAGGACACATGTCCCAGAAGTTCATGGGTTGAAACTTTGCTGCAGTTGACCCAACATCCCATGCAGTGATCATAACCAAGTGTCATAGGTGGAAAAAATAACTTAAACTGCGATCACTAACAGGCAGTAGATAATTGGGTGTATGTAAGCGTGTGGATGAACATCCAAAATCAAACTTCTGGTATCTCAAGCAAAAGCCTGCTACCTGATAGCTGCACAAGGAATGGGCTGGTTGCATATTTTGGTAACACTTGGACAAACAAAAGTGGCACACCTCAAATCCTCCAATTAATAAAGAGACATAAGACAGAACCACAAATTAGGCGTGTGATCTTGTGCTGTCCTTCTGCACATACTCTATTTAGAATGGGAAACCAGAGTTTAGGGTTCTGGAAAGAAGAGATGGCCAAAAATAAGGGTCCCTAACAAGAAGGCATGATCTCAGAGGGTAGGAAAAGCAGCCAGGAGAGAAGATGGCAAAGATCATGACTGTAAGAAAGATGCTAGAAGTGGGGAAAGATCCTGGAGATCGGAGACATGGAGATAAATGTCAGGGCATGCCCAAGGACCTTGGCTAGTAGTACCTGAGACTGCTAACTGCAACTGCACAATATAAACCCAGACAAGTTTTTGCCCAACCCTCCTGGATAAGCTGCAAACTCCCAACTGGGGAAAGAAGTTGACATCTAGAGAATGTAATGCTGAGGGGCAGCTGAGCCAGTACATGAAATAATCAAGTAGGGTGAAAGCTGTAATCCTGTCATTTCATAAATAAACCGCAGTAAGTAGATTACAGGTTGTTTCCCCTGTCTCGCCTGTGATACCAGCAGGGCAATTCTTTCAGTAGGCCAGACCAGCAATGACAGATCTTCTAAATGCACCCTCACCTCCTTCAGTTTTACAACCCTAAATAACATGAGCTCTTTGCTAATGGCACAGGCCAACTGCCTCTCATCCCTTCCAGCCTCTCACAAACTTCTGAGGCCCAGCCTGCCAGATCCTCCTTTTCACCCAACCACACTCATTTTCTCCTCCTGTCTTTTCCTAGGTACTATCTTCAGCAGCTCAAAGTTGACACAGAATAATCTCCCTTCTCCACAGAAGAGAACATTTCAAAGCATGGGCACACACGCCTTTTCTGGATATTTCTTTTCTCTATCAGATGATCTGTCTTACTGCTTGGGACTAAGAATGCACTCAAGGCCATGCCTCTGTAGTGTATCTGGCTATCTGTAAGCTGGACACATTTTCCAGGAGCAGGAACTCCCCATCCAGCTGTAAGCAAAGCCACTTTCCCCACAATATGGCTCAAATGAGATTCTCAAAGGCGCCTTTCATCCTCCTGGCTTTGCCTGCCTTTAGGCCAGTTCATCCATTCAGCCCACTGAAATGTCAAAGCTCAGCTGGGTAATGAGCTCATTACATAATGAGAAATCCCCAGCAATTCTATCCCCACAACTGGGGATAGGTGGGTGCAGCACTTAGGGCTTAGGCAGGAACAGTCTACAAGCCCAGTGCTGAGTGCAACAGGCTCACCTAGGGAAGGCAGCTAAATGGCAGCATCCACTTGCTATCACAGTTTTCTTATGGCCTTGGTACTTCATGGGGCTGCAAGCAGTAAGTGTGGGGTCCAATACACACACACATCAGGAATAGCTACACCATCAGGGAAAGCTCTGTTCAGGGAGACTCTTGTAAATCCTATAACTGCACACCATTGCTGTGGACTGCATGTAGTGCCTCTGGTATTATCTGTTATCCGACCTTGTCCACTGCCAGAGAAAGATGCAGCTTATTTAGGACAGACAGCTGCGAAGAAAACTGTGATATTGGATACTGAGGATATCTACCACAGACTACAGGCCGAAAAATAATTTTCACACAATTTCACTGCAAAGAAAGGTCACAGACTATGCAAAAAAAAAAAGAGACCATTTCTTAAAGGCAAAGCTTAGTTTGTGACATATTAGCATGTGTGTTCACAGCAAGAAAAGAAGCAACTACTCTACCATAATGAGCACTGCTGAGACTTCAGCTTGAATACAGTGCCCAGCTAGGGACACTCCACTTCTTAAAAGATGTGGGAAAACAGACAGAAGACAAAGAGATTTAGAAAATTACTTACAAGGAAGCACTGAAGGAACTGGATTGTTTAGCTTAGAAAAGAGAACACCACATGAAAAACTTCACAGAAGCCAAAGCTTGTAAGGTGGACAGCTGGGATGTCAAAGGTAATCTAAATATGAGGAAAATCTTTTCAACTCCAGACTCCACTGCAGCTAAAGCACGATACTTTAAAGATGCTGTGAAATTCCTTCCATGGGAAATCTGAAGGAAAGTTAGACAGACATCCGTCAGAGAGAGTCTAGTAACTCTGGCTTCTCTGCCAATGTAGGCGTTGGATTGATAACCCTCTGCAGTCTGTGCCAGCACATGATTTCCATTACAGATGTTCATTTTGCTATAACATGATGCCTCTTCCATCCTAATAATATTACTCCTTGTCTTCCAGTGTCTTGTATTTTATTAATGACAGAGGATTTTCTACAGTTATCTGTGCATGGACCTAAAACACCAAGAGTGCCCTCAAGTGATCAGCAACACCACAAGAGCTACGTATCAGTTTACTCAGTCCTCCTTTGTGGTTGTATAGATACGGAAAGAAGCTGCTGCGGGGTAACAGCCTAACATCTGCCGGATGTTTTGTGGGAACTGTGTGCCAGCTTTTACTTTGCAGTAAATGCAGCATAACCTGGGAGTTCTGCAAGGTTAAAGCACGCACACATGCAATTACCACAAAGCATCTGATGCACCTTCTGCATGACACAAGTATGACCGGTTCCCGGTGAGTGAAGGTGACTTAAAACCACTATTGTGCATTGGCATTTGCAAGTGAACTCCCCTGTAAAGCCTGAAAAGCAGAGTCAACACTGGGACCTGAGCTACCAATAAGGGCAAAATACCTGAGGAAACAGGAGGCCCTAGGCTGGAATGGGTGACACAAGAGGAAGACTCAGGGCCTGGAAATGCAGGAGTGGCAGAAGCAGAAGATACACGAGGACACTTACCTGCTCCACAGTGAGAGGGGAGCTGATCTCTTCCCCACGCAGAATCATGGACCTCTGTGTCAGTACTTCAGAAAGCTGAAAGGCATCTAAGCCCAGGAGGTCACTGGCAATATTCAGCACTAATAACAAAGGAAGACACACTTTTTTCTCCTGCATGGATCCCCATCACTCACAGGGATATTTTTGCAGCTTGGTGAGGAAATCCCAGGGACTCCTACAAGGTAGGTGACTAAATCCCAGCACAAAACACACTCCTCCTTACTTAATTGTCTTGGGCATACCCAAAGCTGTAAGCTCACATCCCCAGTCTGAGGCTCACATACCCATTATGAACCACAGTCAGATACTCATGTAAGTCAGCCTTTCTGCTGACAACAGGAAGAGCAGAACCCCGTGTAAAACTCAGCACCAGCAAAAAACTGCATGAGACTATGTTTTTGTAAAAGTACAATACTGCAGTCTGAGCATGGGATTGCTAAACTTGGATGTTAAGAAGACAGGCAATTAACTGAAGACTTGAAGCACTTGTAATACGTATTTATTGCTTCTGTCTGTTTAGGGACTCACTTTGCAGACCAGCTCAGATTGGATAACTGTAACAGAGTGCACACTAGCAAATGCTTCAAATGAAGATGGGGGAAAGTCTCTTAACAGATCACTTTTATCTCAAACTCCTTCCTGATCCTATTTCTTCCATCTCTTTCAATGCAAAAGAGAAACTGTGAGGCTGTGGACTCAGTCTGAGAATATCCAGGAGTACAAATGGATCACAGGGCTACAGAACAACTAAATCCCACTGGTGCCCTGGAGCCATGCATCTTGTGGCAATGCTTTTGTAGGGTTAAACTACAGGGAACCTGGTGGTGAAGGTACTACAGACCAGCATAGCAGAGGGAGAAAGAAAAAAGGAGAGGGCTTTACTGGGGGCCTTATGGGACTTTGCATGGTCTACCAAGTTGCTAGGGTCCTACTTACCTGCTTTTGTTGTAACCTGGGCCCCACCAGCTGTCATGAATTCAACATTTCCCAAATGAAGTGTGCCAGAAAGGAGTTTGAAGATGTCTCTGATTTCTTCAGTGCTGAAGTCCACCACCTTCATGGCAGTCTATGCAAAACCAAACAGCTAATGTTAGCTGTATGTACAGCCAAGTAAAATGCAACCACCACACTCAGATCCAGTGTGTAAGATGTAAAACTCGGAATTAAAGTCACCATGAATCCAGATGGAACGGGATTGCACAGCACCTCTCTCAGCTATACATTTGTCAATGATCTTTACTGTCTCCCATTCTCTCTTACATTTACTCTATTGCCACCTAAGGCAGGTGGGCATTTGCCCCATCCTCAGGTTGGACTTTGCTGCCACCATTGATCGTCTGTCACAGGAAGAACATGTTTGTGCCTATGTGAGGAAATCCTACTCTGAACACTGGCAGCACAGGTTACAGATGTTACTGGATGGCTTCCACATTCTCCCTTATTTTCTTCCCTGAACGATGGATTAAATTAAGATACTTAATTTACTCTGATCCCCATAACCCTCTTAATTCATTCTATCTTAGTATAGTAGATTTATGGAGCAAGATTTAAAATCAGACTTTCAGCATTAACTGCTAGATGGTTGGAAAGAGATTATCAGATAATAAGGAAGTATGGCACATTCCCTCTTAGTGTCTGCATGTGAGCCAAGGTTCTTGGGGCATAAATTGACTTTGAGAGGTAGGACCTAGTTTTCATGCATTCACCCTGTCAGCAGGGCACTCTGTGGTTCTAGTTCCCTTCTTTCCTCCAGCATCTCTTCAGCTGAAGAATAAATGCCATATTGCCATTGAAACTTCTGCTGTACAGGTGTTTCCTTCCCTTAAATCACACCTAACCAGGAGCTACTGAAATCCTAAGCTGGTTCTACTCATCTTGCCTATTTGGTTTCACCTACATTATTAAAGCCCTCAGGCCAACAAGAATTTATCAAATAAAACATAAATTTGCACATTCATCCTGCTAACCTCTTAACCTCTGATAAAGTTACAGGTGTCTGTTCAGGTGTCTCTGTGCTATTTCAGAATAGGTGAATTGCACAGGTGATATAACTTTACTGGAATATTTCTGGAGAACAGTACCTTCACACCAAACTGTTCCCCATCTAATGGTCAGTGTGAGGTTTCCTGAATCAGGCTATCTAGGAGGCTCCCAGGAACCATTATTGGGTGGGGTTCTGCTCCCCCAAATTCTCCATCATTCTAAATTATTATTCATACTGAGTGTTTCCCAAATACCCCCATTTCTATACACTAAAACCACTTTTTGAGCCTTGTTTTGGCTGAGTTTTGGACTTGTTGAACACCAAATTTTGGCTTAGGGCAAATCAATTTTGCCTGTGAGATCTAGACCATGCAGCATGTTTAGTCCATGAGACTGTGCCCAAAAGTTCAGGAGAAGTCAGGACTGGACTCACCATGACCTTACTGAACATCTCTACATCATTCAGGTTCTCATCAGTCACACAGCCAGACTGGTTCAAGTAGCGATAAGTCTCCGGCTCACAGAGGGAGAGGCTCTCTGCAACAGAGGAAAAAGAGGCACGGGAAAGACAACAATTTATTTAGCAACCAGTCTTTTAGTTCATGGAGGAGGAGGGTGTGCTGTAACAAAGCTTGCAGATGGTATGCAAAATTATTTAGAACAGTCAAATCCCAAGCTGCAGAGTCTCAGAAGAATATCTCAATACTGAATTGACTCAAGAAAAAAACCCTAAATTCTAGCTCAAAAAGTGTACAGAAAAATAGTCTTACTATATACATATGGTAATGATCTCTAAATTAGATATCATCACTTGAGACAGAGTTCAGAGAGTCACAGATTTCTGAAGACACTCAGTGCTGAGCAGCAGCTAAAAACTGAACATAGTTCCCAAAACTAAATGTAAAACCAGAATTAGATCTCCGTATATCTATTGTGTAACCACATCTTAAACGCTATCTGCAGATTTGATCCCCCATTTTGAAAAGAACGTAGGAGAACTAAAAGATCAATGGAGAAAGGAGGCAAGGATGATCAAGAGCCAAAACCACATTACAGACGGGGAAGCGAAGCAGCCTGAGACACCAGCTTGGAGAGGTAGATGGGGAAGAATAGCAGAGATCTGCTGAAGAAAAGAATCTGTTTTCCCTAAGCAATCGCTAATAACCATGGTCCCTACTATTCTCCTTTGCTTTAGATTGATCTCTGAATTGACCTAGGTAGCCATTCCTGCACATACCCCTTAAAACTAAAATCCTACTCACTTCTACTCTGTCAGGCCCAAATCTTCCATCTGATTATCCTAACACACAGAGAACAAAAGCATAAAGAAATTCCCCAGGCCCTCAAAACCAGAGTACAACTGTAACATGTTCCCGCCTGCCTATCTCACCTCTCCAGAAACACCATCAGTGCTTAGCAGTGCCTGGGACAGATACACACAAATGTTGTTAGGTGGATGCTGCACTACAAAGAGGATTCATCCACAGGCTGCAGCTGCCACTTTCTCTGCGTGCCCTTTTCCAGACCCATCTCTCCCTTTCCCAAGTACAGACCTATAAACCCTTTGTTCAGACATAAGGCATGTTTTGGCTCTAGTCCTTCCACTATATCGGTGGTCTTTGTAATTCTTCTCTCTACTATTACCTATACTGAAGGTCTGTTCTAAAAATATATCTATCAGTCCAACCTTTGAACTCCTTGAACAGCTCCCACCAGCAACTGAATCAAGACTCTTTACCCTTCCTCTGCCTTTAGCCAATTTCATCACCTCATCACTTTGCACAGACTTTTTCCTTCAGCACAAATCTCCTGAAGTGTCTTTTCTCATAAGGCATTTCTGTCATCTTCAGCCTCTTTCTCTCAACTCTCCTTTCTGTTTCCCACAAAATCACCATATGGCCTTCAAGAAGAAGCTACATATCAAGTACCTGAAATATCCATGCTCTAACTGACTTACACCTGCTTCACATGTTGGACTGGAAACAGGACAAGAGACATATCCCAGAACATGAAATTACCTTTCTGCTCCCCGCTCACACCAGCTAGCAGAGCATAAAAGATGTGGTAATTCCGCTCCCCGGGGTTCTGATGTACCACCCTGTTCTGAAACAAAGAATACAAGAGTAGCCAGTAGAAAGAGATCAGACTTGAGGTTGCAAAGGCAAAGAGAGGACCAGGATACAGGTAAATCTCCAGGGCCAATGCACAAGAGGGGCTTCTTGCCATTTAATGATGGCTTTGTCTAAATAAATTCTACATCAAGGTCTTTGGGGCTGTGCAACTGAGCCTACATATGGACAAACTGAACTTTGTCAGTTCTGGCCCTGCTCCTTAGTGAATTCCTGACTCCAAAGTAAACTACATCCAAGCAGAGATGCCTGCGTTTGGAGTTGCACCCCATATTCTTCTCTGTGGAGCTGAGTTTCCAGGTACTTCTCTCTCCCTTTCTCCTCAGTAAACAGCTCTTTCTTGGAGTCTCTCTGTAACGCAGAGGGTTTATCAAAGACAGAAGAACAGGCTCTTGATAGATACAGAACAAACATTGCTCCTCTGCCTCTTCCTCAGTTGGGACAGTTGCGGTAGTAACACCTAAGGAGCTGATGTCTACACGCTGCGATGGAGACAGCCTCATCCAGGAGGTGATCTGGCACTGCCACATCTCCTATGAGGAGATGGCTCACCCAGCACTCAGTAGAGGTGATACCTACCTTTTCCAGTAAATCTGAACAGCATGTTAAGGAAAAAAACATCCAAGTGACAGAAGCACAGATTTCTTGACAGTACGCAAAAAATGTTCTAGACACAATGGGATGAACTGTGCAACAAATCATGAAATAACTGACACTTTGGAAAGTAGGTAAAGAGTGGTTCTAAACATCATCTCAGATCATCCTCTCTATTCGCTGTACAAGGAGGTATGATGTGCCAAAGAGATATTTAAAAGGGCAGGGCCAGATAGAGCATAGGTAACCTAGCAAAGGATAAGCCCCATTAGGGACACCTAGAAAGATTAGAGACCACTCTAATCTGAAAGTCTGCATTGCACACAGCAAGTCTTGCATCAGTTCTCATTGCTCCTGCAAGAGACTGCTATCTTAAATCTACCAACAGCACAAAGAGCAGAGGCTAAACAATCCAAGCATGTAATTTACAACAGCAGTAAATTCATCTGGCTGCTACTCCAGTGGCAATTGGTGTGGTTTGCAGTCAGCAGCAGCTTTGAACATACATCAAGAAATGTAGCCAGGGCAGCTTTACCTTCCTCATGGAAACAAAAGATATGTCAAAGCCTCTGGCAGAGGGCATACAGGGAAGAAAGTCATCATGGCACAATACAGTTTGACTACATCCAGTCTTCATTGTCCTTACTGTCACTGGAACAGGCTCCCCACAGAATGGTTCGTGTCACCAAGCTCGTCATAGTACAAGGAACATCTGGACAATGATCATAAGTCATATGATTTCATTTTAGGTAGTCTTGAGAGGAGCAGGGAGTTGGACTTAATGATCCTTATGGGTCCTTCCCAATTTGAGCTATTCTGTGATTCTATGACTAGGGTTCCAAGGTCCACTGAAGATGGCAGCCCGAAACAAGGACTCATAATTCTCTTTTGCATCCAAATGTTGTGCAGAATATATTGATTCTTAATTTGGTCTCACTTTTCTCAATCACAAATTCACTGGCAGAGCTAAGATAAGGGAACAATTTTATGTGGAGCAAACAGGATGCAATCAACCTGGGGGATCTTCCGAGGTAGCAAATTCCAAGGTTTTAAGTATCAAGTGTTGAGATTAACAAAGTGAAAAGTCAAACTATTGCCCTACCTAATGGAGTTCTGAGAGAAAAGGTTTCCAGAGTTAGGTGCTGCAGAGCCACAAAACAAATACTTCTTCCCTCTTTATGTTGCAAATTTGTCCACAGTTGTAAATTGACTTGAAAACCCATGATGAGGGATTTCCTGACCCACACTGAGCTCCTCCTCATCTTTGCTCACTCCATCCATTTCTGGTCCACTGAAGAAAAGGATACAATCAGTTACTCGGCCTCCCTGGATGTGTCCATGTTGAGAGAAGTGCAGCTGGATGAACTTGCCAAAGCGGCTGGAGTTGTTGTTATAAACTGTCTTGGCATTTCCAAAGGCCTCCAGAATGGGGCTGCAGAAACAAGGCAATGAACATCTGATTAGTGAAAGGATACCATTAAAATAAAGCGTGTGCCCAGTCTTTTGATATCTGCACACTGTGTTCTGCCATGAGAGATTTATTTGTTACAGCACCAGCCTGGACAAGCAGGCAGAGCTCAAGGGAGAGGAAGGATGGCAAGAGCAATTTAACACATTGCTAGATAAATTTTAAACCTTTGGGATTGCAGTTAATTAAATCAGTCCCCAGTCTGTATAGGCAGCTGGTGCTCACACTGTCAGTGGCATTCCCCACCAGTGTGGCTTCAGGAAATGAAAGGTGGCAAGACCCAGCCAGGTTGTGTCCTCAACACAGCACGTCTCATGAATGCAACCGTATTTTTCCAAAGATTTTCAGAAGCATCAGACATATAGGGCAAACACTCTGTAGCTTTAAACCACATACTTCTATATTCATTCTACCTTTTTTCCTTCTGCCTTTGATAAACCATCTCTTAAAATTACAGGCAAACATCTTCAAACTAACAAACAGTAATAAAACAATTTGTTTGGTACTTAAATTTGATACTGGAACACACAAACCCTTGTTACCTAAATCTTGCTTAGGCTGATATAAGCCACATGGTTTCCAAGTAGAGGGACTATACACACACTATAGATTTGAAAATTACATTCTAAGAGAGTGACATCATCCACTTCAGATAAAAAAAAAGATTGCAAAAAAATCTATCACCAAATGTCAGACCGGCCATAAATTGAAGAATTTTGTCTGCTGGTCACCTTCTCATCTTCAGGAAAAAAAAATAATTTAAAATGCTTGGTACTTGCTTCACAGAACAGTACAAGGGAAAAGCCTAAACCACTCAAAGTGACACGCTGAATCCAGGATTAAAATATTCATTTCTGCAATTAAGCAAGTTCTAAAATAATCTGAAGGGCTGACAAGCAAAGAATCACAGAGATGCTACAAGAACAGCCTGTATGTTGTCATGTCTAATTTTAAAACATACATAGTTTTAAACAAAAATTATTGCTGTTATCACCCTGAGAAATATTGGCTTTTAAACATCTCCACAGATCTCTTGTGCAGTCCCACTGGAGACTGGGGCAGATATGGGATTATTCACAAGTTAGTAAATATAGCATAAAAAATAACCACAACTAGATCCACCCTGGAGCTTGCAGAAAGCTTCAGGCCCTGAGAGTATTAGCTAAGAGAGAACTGTGGTTAAGGAAACACTCAACAACCTTCAGGAAAATCCAGGCAGTATTTTCCTAACATCTCTTGAAACAATCGCCTTCAAGTAACAAGGATAGAAATGAAAATTCCTCTGTTATAACATACTACAACCATAGAAATGCCAGTTAGAGAAATCTGGGTGCACAGATCAGGAAAGTTCCTTGCCCTGGAGAATTTGAACTGCAAGACCAACACCTCTAAAACAAGTATGTAAATAAGGACATTGCACAGAAATATCCCACTAAGCACACCACTGCCATGAATCAACAAAATTAATGGGGACAGCCAGAAAAAGGGAGGACAGGGTTATGTTATATGACCGCCACAGATGCAGTGAGAGTGCAGGAGCCAGCTAGCCAATCTTTGTGGCTCTAAATCATGTTAAATTATATAAGAAAAGCACAAGGAAATATCTTTAAAGTTTAGTTTGGCAATGGGCTCACACACACGAGTGTGAAGTCTTTTAGGCATGGGGGGAAATAAGCAGGAGGGTGTCTGAGGCTGGCAGCAGTTGCAAGGCAGAGGGTGGGTGAGCTGGTTCAGCCAGGCACAAGGGCAGGGGCCTGGGCCGAGCAAATGGCCTGTGCCAGCAGCACATCACAGCGTGGCACCTGAGGCAGCAGGGAACCGCGAGGCGCGGCAGCACATCAGGAAGGTGATGCTGGCTGCTTGCTGGATGTGGGCAGGATGCACTCCAGGACTCAAAATAATGGGAACCAGTTTCAGCAGGGCAGCAGAAAGCGAAGTCTGGATTTCAGAAACACTGCACCACGTGCAGATTCAGGTGCACAGTTGAAGACAAAAAGATTTGAAGACTTGGGGGGATGAATAGCAGGAAAGGTGGCTATGCTGTCAGCAGTGGCACCCAACATGGAGAAGGGAGCTTCACAGTGAAGCAAGCAAGAAAAAAAGCTGAAAGTTAGCAGAATTTTTAATGAACTGATGGATGTTTTCAAGAAGGAAAAGAGACAAAACCAACAGTGCCAAAGGAGTTTTCAGAGCCTGATTTATGAGAAATACACCAAGCACGAATGTTCCAACACAAGCAAACGATAGAAAGCTGACGAACACTTTGTTTGCAATGCTGTCTGAAACTGAGAAAGAATCCAGCATTGTTCCTTGGTACATGCTGGGCTGCAAGCATGAAAATCCATAAGTGAACCTGAGGAGGGCCACTGTCAGAGCAAGTGCAGCTGAACTCCAAACACATGAGGTAGGGTCCATAGGAGTGGCAGCAGCTTCTAGGTCTGGGCCAGGCCTTCAGCTTCTCGTCTTCAGAGAAAAGGTGACAAATCAGATTCTCTTGCACTCGTATTGCAATAGTTCATGTAGCACAAGAGACATACACGGAACAGGTTGTGATCTCTTACTTCACTCCAGCTCATAGCTATGGCATCTTACAGACTCAGGAATCACCTACCCACCATCATAAGCTCTCTGGATCACTGTCAAGTTATCACGTAGCTGCTAAGAGTGCTTGAGCCTTCTAAGCCGCTTGCCTTAAAGCAGATTTTGCAGATCTTGAGTCATGACTGTACTGCTCTTCAGAGCTTTTTCCAATTTGCCTCCATGCCTGCTAAGATCTGCACACCTGCAAAGGATAAATCATCCAACAACACTCTCTGGAACACCAGGTCCAAGGGCAGCAGCCCTTCTGCTCAAGGCTGCTCTGCTTATAAGGACCTAAAACCTGCAATGCTCTCGCAGCTGCCTCCTCTGGAGGTTTCTGCAACTATCACAGCCTCCATCTGGGACCAATCTGCAGCCTCAACCTTGACAGTACCAAACTGCAGCAGCCCCAGCAAGGTCCTTCAGTTACAGGCAAGAGAGTCTTGTGCTGGGAAATGTTAATTTAATTTGTTAAATATGATTCAGGTATTAAGGAAAACAATGACAAAAACAATAAAACAGATGTATCTTTCCTGCCTCTTCCCCAGGCTTACCTAAAGTCAAACACTTATTGTCCTCTGTTTCTTAGCCTCAGCTTTCTTTTTTACCTCAGGTTACACTTACTCTCTCAAAACTTTCCCAATAAGGCAGCACAGGAGCCTGGAGTCACACTCAGGACTGCTTCTCTCTGTCACTCCTTGCTTCCTCATTTTCTCTGCTGCTCTTTGCCTTTTACTGGTTTTCCTCAACCACACTTTGCTTCTTCAAGTTTTCTGGATACTTTTTCCCTTCATCTCCCTGTTCCAGCGTAGGTCACCTGTGGGCCATGGTCCCTCAGGGGTGTCCCTGCCCTGGCATGGGTTATGGTCCCTCAGGGGTGTCAGGACCTCTTCTGGCATGAAGAATTTTCTCTGGAGTGTGTCTCCATGCCCTCATTGCTGCCAGCTTCTCTCTCAAACACATTTGATTCAGGCGCCACACGCTTCCCTGCCTGCCTGATGCCTCATCAGGGTTTAGGTGGGTGGTGGTTGTTCCCTGGTGCCAGCTCCCATGGGTGGTTTTCCATGAAATCACTTGCCAGGACAGCAGGAGAGCTGCCAGGTGGCCCATGCAACTCCTGAGGGCAAGACGTACCAGCATCTTGAAACACAGGGAGGCCAGGGGAGAGCAGGGGCTAATGGAGGAAACTAGGAGTCAGAGTATGACAGAGACTTACCGTGAGGACAGCTACGATTGAGAGCTAGAGCATTAATTCTCCAGCTGCCACGCACACCCCACATTGCTGTTGGAAAGAAGCCTAATCCATCCACAGACGGCTGGGAGAGCAGCCAGGGTGAGGCATCCCGGCAAGACTCCAACCTTTGCATTTCCCTGATGTGACACCATCCAGCTCTGTGATCCTCGCTACCCAGGTCTGGCCCCATCCTTGGCCTGGCTGCCCTGAAGGCAAGGCCACCCCAAAGGCAGAGCCCCCAAGGGCAGGGCCCCCCAAAGGCAGGGCCCCCCCAGAGGCAGGCTGACCCAGCACTCCGGGTGCCCGTGAAGGTGACTGTACCTGCTTTCCAGGATGGCTTCTTCCACATGAGTGCTCTTCTCAGATACAGGGGCCCCGAGGGAGGTCTGGCTCATGGCTGACAGGAATTTCAGGAGCAACTTGGTGCTCTCAGTCTTTCCAGCTCCGCTTTCTCCACTGTTAAGAAAAAACATACATTTCATTCACAAATCCAGGAGCTGGCGACCATCCTACCCGCGGCACAGAAGTGATCTCTAGGAATAAACATGTGACATCTCCGCTGTGACAAGCAGGGATCAGGCAAAGGCAGGGAGGATGGCGTGGGTATTTAGGCAGATGTCAATGCAAATGGAACAGCAGGAGCAAGGCGTGCGATGCAGCCATGGAGTAGCCGGTTGTCCACTTCTAACCTTATCAGAACACACTGGCTGTCATGACGCTTCCACAAGCAGCAGTAGCACTCGTTAGCGGTGGCGAAGATATGGGGAGGCAGCTCACCCAGCCGGTGCTGTCTGTACAGGTCTATGGCATCCACACTGTACAGACCAGGGATAGGTTTGTAGGGATTTACTGATGCCAAGATGGAACCAATGTTTGTCTACAGGGAAAAAAACAAAACATAGAAAGGAAATGAAGCTCCTGGGGAAAAAAAAAAAAATCAGAACAAACCCAGACCCTGAAATAAGTCATGGTGCAGGAGAAAGCCTAAATAAGGACGTTGGGCTTCAGCAGAGAGCTCCACAGTTTGGCAAAGAATGTCAAACTCCAGGGAAGGAGCTGTACAGCTGGGTATGGATGGGGTACTCTGAATTTTGCTGCAGTACAATACAACATTCTTATCCTGTTGTCTTTGCTAAATTAAGCTTACGCAATTTAAAAACACGAAGCCATCTTCATACCCAGCTACTTTGCACTGTGCTTGAAGCTGAATAGCAGAGCCAGGACTGAAGGAGTGTCAGGAGATACCTTCAAAGCCCCTGTCCACAGTCCTAAGCAAATGGGGCTTGGCAGGGTTCAAGAACCTCCTGAATAGAGTTGGAACACACATACACATACAAACACTAGACACATGCAAAGAACCACTAAAGCATATAATTTTCCTTCTGCTGAAAAAATTCTGTTTGGTGCAGCTTAAATCATTTGGTAAACCAAATCAAAATTGACAGCTGAAGATGAAGCTCTAGATTTCAAGTAAAAACATTTCTATATTTTCTAAACATTTTATTTTGAAAATACTTATTTTGAAAATCTCACAGTTCAAAAAAAGAGGTAGCAAGATTTAAAATAAAATACCCAGAGCACAATACTGAATTTCAAATGTATTATTTTGTGAAGTCAGAAGGAAATTAATTTTGCTTTTTGGGGCATGACTTTTTCGGTTCAGCCAACCAGCTCAAATCCAGTTATTCTCAGAGCTGCAGTTCAGAGCAATGGTGCCACCTTTCTCCTAGTGATAGCTTTGTAATATGGTCAACACGCAGCTTAAATCCTGCTGCTGGTGCGGTGGCCTCCCTCACAGGGACATCTTGGACTGCTCTACGCAAGGAATACCCATTCTCAGCAGACGTGACAGAGAAAACACTTAGATTGCTGCAGGAGGTGCCAAGCTTTGCAGTCAGGGACAACATCTAGCCTTATTTCCAAACCATGAACTAGCTACAAGTCACCCCACAGATATAAAAGCATTTGAATGTATCTGCTGGAGAAGCCGTAAATTAAACACTTGGTGACAAGGAAGACTCATCAGGACAAATTAAAGCTGGGGCTATAGCAATGCCAAGATTTGAAGCCAGAAGGTGGACTGATAAGATGCTGTAGTCACCAGAATATTTAAAACTCATTTATTAAAGCAGCAGTCAGAGATCATCAGGGAAAAAAAAAATCACCTAGGCCAAATTGCATTATCAGTATAAACAGGCTAGCATGGATCAAATCCTGAGGACCCTCTGACAAGGACCTTTGTGGGCAGAAATATAATTTGTTGGTAATGAAAGCAGTAAGCAAGCAGATGATCTTTGGCCAGAGAGGTGGAGAGACAGAGAGGAAAGTATTGAGTGAGAAAACATGAATTGGGAAAAGCATTGTATAAGCAGTTGAGGAACAGGCATATTCCAGAGACTACAAGACAGAAATGTCCATTCTAACTCTTCTCTCAGACCTTCACAGCATATTTTCTTCTCAGATGTTTCAGTTTGCATTTTCCATTGTAGTTTCACCTCTCACTAGGAACAGAGCTCCCTTTCAGAGAACTTCTGGAAAGTCCTTTCCAGAACTTCTTCCAGTACAGCCATCTCTTTCAAAGATGTTTCTAGGAAACTTTTCCACCACCCAGTTGCAGTCTCCTCATCACATGCATTCCCTTATAGACAATTTCTATCCATAATTTTTAATAGCAGTAAAACCACGTACATACCAGCTACTCTATCAGCAACGTAACTGCCCCCAAAGAACTCTCCAGAGCAGGACAAGCCACATGTGGCAAGTCTACTTCTCAGGACAATAAATCCTACTTCGATGGTTAGGCATGGCATTGCTCAGGACAGCACAAAATGTGGCAGTACAGCCCCTGGCTCATTTCTACGTCACTCACATTATGTTGGGTCTACTTTTATTAAGGATTACAGGAATTGCAAGAATGAAGAGGGACGATGCAAGCTGTTGCTGTGCTCACTTAACCTCCTTCAGCAGCTGGGTAGAGTTTGAATAGTATTTATCTGGAAAACAAAAGGTACTGTTGAGCTTGTCAGTATTGCTGTAGTAAATTAATTATGGGTGCCACACCAGTCTTGATATACTGCTACCTACATTCCCTGATCAGAAAGAATCCCCTTTAGGAGCTCATGGTGAGGCTAACAATCCTTCCCAGTGCTGAGCATGTTACAGAGGTCAGGCCCCTTCATACATCTCCAACATTTTCAGACCCATGGTGCACATCTGACATTCATGCACTATGCAAAGGCAAAAAACAAGGTGTAAAGGTGTTAAACTTTAACACCTTTATGCACGGATGGAGAAGGCACAGAACTAATGCTGAATAAGTGAAGGAATGACACATCAGAGCTAGAGGAAAGGCTTAAGGAGATACAGCTGCTATGACACTGTCACACTGCTGGTGTTGTGGCATTTCTGGTACAAGGCACAGACTGAAAAGGAAAAGAATCCTGCATCGCATTTTAAGGTGTGAGGAAGAAGAACCAGGAGGAATATACCAAATGGGTCAAAAGCTGCACAGACACATAGCATGTGTCAAACACAGGACAAGAAGAGCACCAGGGATATGGGCCATCAAAATAGTGTGTGCAGGTGGGTACTGTCACAGGGTCAGTATCACAAGGCTGCGTTGATAGACAGCAGGCAAAGGCATCTACAGCAAAAAAAAAAAAAGAATTTACAGTCTTCTCTGCATCCAGTGCAGGAGGTGGTTCAGAAAGAGGGTCACTTTACTGATAATTTACTGGAATATAGGTGCGTATGGTTTGGTTGCCTTGATAACAGTTGCTATGCAACATAGACAGATTTACATTTTTCCTGTCATATTCTGAAAAGCTCTGTGTGCACATAGCATGGACAAGCAAGGTAAGAGCAAAGCAAGGTAAGGCAGTGTTTGTAATCTGTCTTCCTTGTCCTCTCCAAGTCTCAGCAGAGCACTGCCATCCCAGCACTTCAGGGATGTCTCGTCCCAGGTGTGCTTTTTCTCACAAGTCCCTTTCCTAACACTTGTCTCCTTCCTGAGAGGCAAATCAGCAGATGCTATGAGTATTCGTCTGTGCCAGGACAGCACAGCAATCGAAAAAAAAGAAAGGCACAACTGCATGTAAAAGCAGAAGAGTTAGGCAACAGGTTTGCATTCCTAGTTTTATTAGGCAGTAGCTTTGTCTGTCTGGATCAGGAGGGATATTCAGCAACAACCTGCATATGCTGCTCTTTCCAGTCTGCTTGGCCTTATAAACCATGGAACAGCCATAATGGGGAACCTGGGGAATGTGAATGACAGCTCACAAAACATGGATGTTCATGGAGGAAACAGAGCTGCGCAATTACCACAAAGCTTAGAGGTGAACATTCATGTTTTGGAAGTTCTTCTATAGAGGCAAAGAGGCCCCTCTGGTAGGGGTAGGATCTCACGGGGATGATGGAGCAGAAAAGGCAGAAAACCCCCTCCAATTCCTATCCTCAAGACACAAAGATAACATCAGTACTTCAAATGCAAAGTGGCAGCCCTGAAGCTAAATAAAAACCATTAAGCCAAAAGGGACGAGCACTTACATAGATGTTACCCTGTTGGTAGCGCTGGTGAAGGTTGAGCAGGATGGCAGCTTCATGCAGATCTCCCAGCATGGACATGTCTTCTACCCCATCAACGCTGGTCTGGTGCATGGGTAAGACCTTTTCTCTGGAAAGGGTTGCCTTGGGGTACTGGAACACCTGGAAGAATGGGGAGAAGGACAAATAAGCTTGTGACACCTGGGGACATGATTTCCTACCAGAATGTGCACCTTTGGCACTGGAAAAGGAAATTAATAAGACACAGATCTGCTCCCTATTTTTATAGTCATCCTTCCATTCCGGTCCCTACGTATTTGAGCTCTCTGGCCAGAAACCATACGGCATACTCCCTTTCTTGCTACAGAGTCAATCTCTCACCTTCACTACTGATGGGGACAAATCAACGCAAGGTTACTTAATTTCCCCTTCACAGGAGCAGGGCACCAGCCTCCAGCTGCTAGGCTAGACAGGTATTGCACACTGCACTCATGACTGTGAATAATGATGGCAGCTTCTCCTAAGAGACCAGGAAAAGAATTTCACAAAAAACACAGGTGAGATCATGTCTCTGACTGTGGGGAAGTAGAGGAAAAGCTAATTCACATTCCAAGTTTGGCCCTGCACTCTTCATAGAAGCAGCCAGAGAGCATGTGGAAGGGTTTGTCATCTCAAGAGCAAAGGAAAGCAAAGCACATGAGAAGCCAAATAAAGTAGTGACATTCTTTCCGTGTGATGACACCTATGTATAAGATACAGCTTTCAAAATATTTGTACAGTGACACCTATTAACTTCTATCACTGCTCTGGGAAGTACTCATCTCTGTGCAGTTGCACTCATCTTGCCTCAATTGCTGCATCCTTCCTCCTGCTGGAGCTTCCTCCTCCTCAAAACCCACTCTTCAGTTATCAGGTCATCTCCTTCACCCCCTTTCAACACAGCGGAGATTATGCGACTGTTCCCCTCCACCACAGGCACATCCCAGCCCTCCTTCCCTCCTCCTCAAGCACGATGCTGGCATTTCACAAAAGTTATTTCAGTTGCTTCCCACTCTTGGATTCAGCCATGTGCTATCTCCCACCCAGCACCCAAAGCTGCACTAAATGGTAAGACCCAAGAGAGACAGATGGGAGACTTCATATAGGCATCCTGGAGAAGGAAACTGGTCCACAGTAACCCCTCCAAAGAAACTCGTGCTTTTCCTCCTCTCCTGGGGCTCTGGTCTCTACCTCATTTCCATCCCTGCTTGTCAGCCCTCCTGGGTGCCAGCAAGAAACTGATGGGCTCCATAGAGAACAAACTATAATCTATAGCATTGATCTAACTGGTTTCTCCTGCCCACTTTCTTGGAGTGCTCAGGCTGCCGCCACTGCTGGGGAGAGGCCATCCCCGCAGCTGCAGGCTGTGGGCAGAATGAGGTCACCCAGCCCCCTCCAGCGAGCCACCCCTGCGAGTCCCTTGCAGAGCACTCCCAGCTGCAGCACACTGCAGGTGCCCAGGGATCACCCCTTCGGGGCTCTGAGCCTGCACCCCACCAGTGCAGAGCAGCAACAATCCAGCACAGCATCCCTTACAAGATCACCACGATGCACAACCACAAGAGCAGCTCTGTTCCTGGAGGGAGCTGGGGAGGAGAAGCTGGCTCAGTCCCTCAGGTGTTTGCCCCATGTCTGCCCAGTCACACCTGCATGGCAAGGACTCAGTCTCTTCCATTGGCAGACTCCTTCACAGCCCTCTTCTTTCACCAGCCAGAAGGCTTTCAAAAATACACAGTTCATGTTCATGAACAGAGTAAAACAAAGCCCAGTCTAGCAAACAGGCTCTCTCCAGGCCTTTCCACGCCAGTTCTGCTCCTGGGTATCAGAGAGATCTGACTGCCAGCAGCAGGACCCCCACTCTGGAAGCATGATCCTAAAATAAAAAAACACTTTTTTTTTTTTCTTCTTCAGAGCAGAGACCTCAGGAATTTTCACAAGAGAACTGAGGCAGCAGAAAGGGAGAATGGGACAACTAAATTCAGGAGAGAATACAAGCTGCAGGTACACAACATGAACTGGACTGTCAGGAAAATCAGTACAGCACTTTCAAACCAGGAGGCAGCAAACGACCCTGGCTCTCTCTTGTCCACTGACTTACACAAATTTTGGAAGAGGACAAGTAAAAAACATGTATGACATGATCTTTCCTTATATCTGCCTGGTACTTACTCATTTACTACTGCTCTGTCAGCACTTGCAGCCAGAAGAAAAACATTAAGAAAACATTTAGACAAAAAGTTGAGTGGACAAGTGTCCTAAAAGACATCAAACAGCTGGCAGCACCTGTGCCAAGAGGCTGGTATGCATGAAAAGTGATGGGTCAGAGCTTGTTTCCTTGTGCCTGCAGACAACACGGGAGAAAGTAGAACCCTGAAGAGGAACAAGAGTCCTAAATACACAAGTAAATTATTAGTAGGGCTTAGATAATCACCTGTTATACCTGAGCCACTTCATTGGTGTTATTCAGTCATCCCTTTCTAAAAGAAGTCTGGTCCAATATCCATAAAGAGTTAAGCAGGTGCTCTGGCAGGACAGCAACAAAGGTGGATTAGTAGTATTGGTTCTGGTACCCTCTGGACAGAAACACTGCAGAGGTGAAATGTACTCCCTGGAGGAGCAGTGTGATGCCACCTTGCCATCTCAGCCAAGGCCAAGTTGTCATCTGTCTGTCCCTGAGGCTGTGGAGGTTCACCTAATGCACATCACTGCATGCCTAGGCAGATCACCCTCCCTCAGGCAGAGGCTGGGGCCTCCAGCCCCACTGAGGTTTGGGAAGTGATGGCTCTATGCCTCTGGAAGGCTCTTGTGACATGTGGGAGAGTTTTCAGGTCTTCCTTGGCACTGGAAGAAAGCTGATTTTAATTTGTTCTCTGCCCTCCACGGAAGAGGGTAGTTTTTCCAGTCTCTGTATCACCAACAGGCTGCAAGGATCCTCCATGCTCCTGGACACAGACACATGTCCCAAGACTGCCAAAGTGACTTTCTCCAAGGAGCTCAGAGGTTTGAGACACAAACAGGATGATGCTCCACTCTCAGAGTCCCAGTAAGGAAGCTTTTGTTACCCCACTGCTCACTCCTGGACGCTTCCAGCAATCTGTCAGGAGAGCAATTTCAAAGATCCTCCCCCATCATCCTGTTCCAGGAAGGGTATGCCAGGCTGATCTTCAGCACTACTGAGCTGACCATGATAGCTGATTTTTTCCTGAAGCAAGTAAGAACTCAGGCAAACTGATCTCTCAGCAAAGTTGCCCTCAGAATGTCCCTTTTTTAGCAAGCTAATACATAAAACACAAAGTTATAGGTGTTAATTACCAGATCTTTATTATCAGAGAAGGAAAACAATGAGCTTTCAGTCTAACAGGCAGCTCACAAAACAGCCAAAGATTTCTACTTTCTTGCCACTGACACATTAAATTTGCCTCAGATTTAGCCCAAAGTGAGAGCAAAATGACCATGACTCTCTCCAAGGCCCTGCAATGGTCAGGAATAAAGCAAAATCTGGCCAGCAAACAAGCCAAGATTAGGCTTGCCAGCCCTACTCACCAGGCTCCGCAAGGGAGAAATTATTCCTTTTCAAACTCAATTCCATCCATTAGTGCCATCCTGAGCACATAAGCAAAGCTCCCAACTGGCATCCAAGTTATATTTATCCATAAAACATTTGGCTGTTTTGTCTGGATTGTGGTTTCCAATCTCGCGTTTTATAATCATTGGCTCCTCCTTTCCTCCCAGGAAGTCACATTTCTGATGGATTTATTGCTTGAGGTGTTTTTAAGGATGTGAAAACAAATGACAAAAGCTTTGAAGCATGACTGGACTTCTTCCCTTAGAGCTGAAGGAATGCTGGGCCACAGCAAACATGAGGACACTAGATTTGGGGGTCCTAAAAATCAGAGGGATCAACTGGCCCATCTAACCCAAAGTGAAGACATTTATCGGAGTTTTCACCTGGGGTAGGACTGCCAGTCCCTCTTACAGGTATGAAGCAATGAACGTGGCAGGTGAGAGAAGCACATAGGATGGCTCTTGTGGGTGGCACTGAATAAAGAAAGCCCTTTAATGATCACCATGTGCTTTTACTGCATAAGCCACAAAGCACATGCTCCTCCAGCCTAGAGGTTTCTTGTTTCATGGAAGAAAAGAACCCAAACCCAGTTTTTTTTTTCACACCTGTAAGCCACCCAGCATTATCCTGAGCATATCTTCCAGCATACAGGACACAGGCTGGAAGTGGGTGCACCCACACGGACGGCTCTAAAGTGGGATTTCTGGTGTCCTTTCAGACGTGCCAGGTGGGTTTGAAAGATTTTACAAGGCCACAGCAGCATGTCAGAAGAGACAGAACTGGGAGAGTCACAGAAGTACTCACCACTTGTTGTCCCTCTGGAGGCTGCTGCGTTACCCGTGATCCCTTAAAACGTGTTAGTGATATCCAGCACTCCCAAAACAAGCCAACTCCCCCGCAAGAAGGGATTTGAGAGACTACAGTAACCAGATGAAAAATCTGTGTTTGCTAGGGGAATTTACATCTCTGAGAAACAAATCAGGCTCTTTATAAAACAACGATGACTTGGAATCTAGGCCTTTCAAGGCAAGACTGAAAAATACGACAGTCCTACCACTGACTCCACAAACCAGAGTCCTAAATCCCCTTTCCTCCTGTGCCCTCCTTTGTTTGCCAGGTAGGAGGCTGAAGAAAACCTGTCCGTTTTTCTGTTACAAAGCAGCCACCTGCAGGGCCCATTCACCAGAACAGCTGAGCAGGTCTAATTGCTCACTGCTGGAGGGCACAGTCCTGCCCATTTCCCCAACCTCCTCCCAGCCCAGGCACCAGTCTGACTCACCAAGAACATCCATGAAGGCCATGGATAGTTTTCCCAGGGTTAGCCAGGCGAGCTGACTCACTGAGGACTTGGATGATCCCCAGAGATCCCTTCCTACCAATATTATTCCATGAGCACTGCAGTAGATGCACCAGGGAACCACAAGGAGCACAGGGCTGGAAATCAGGTGGGAAAGAAGCTTGTTCCTATCAGTGTCAGAGAGCTCTGCTCTCAGGGGAGCTTGGCTGCCTTGCTGAGCTGTCCGTGCATCATTGCTGCCTTTGCACGATGACTGGCACAGGGAGCCCACTGCCACGTGCCCCTGGCCCCAAGGGCTGACAGCAAAAGCTGCTGAAGCAGCTGGTGGTGAGCACAAGCACCCTCAGAGTGGCACAGCTTGCACATCTCGGCAGGAAGGGCTACTTGGTTGGGGGAGCTGCCTCCTTCCAGGAGCATTTAGCCAATATAATGATTTTGCTAGGCTGTTAATGCAACTCCTTCAAAGATGGCACAAGGGAAACCAAGAAAAGTGAGGTAGGCAGAGAAATTTAGAGAACAAAAAGAACAATCTTCTCCTTTTAGCATTTGTTAGACCTTTGGCATAGTTTGTAACAGAGCCAGGTCACTTTTCAGAGAGAATTGCAGCATTTCCATTGATAGATTTCAACATGATGGTCATGCAAAACCAAGAAGTCCATCTTCAAACTTGGCATAGGTTACAACCTCATGCAAACTGCACTTACCATGCCATAATCTGAGGTGAAGAGAACATTTCCGTTGGCACACAAGCCAACAGTGCATGGCTGCAGCTGGTCCTGCTCCCGCAGCCATACCCTGGCACCCTGCAAAAACCAGAAGACATCACATTAGAAAGAACTGGAGCCTGTGAGATCTGCACACAGGGTGCAAACATCCAAGGAAAGCTGGGGGAAGCTTCAGTATTCAGAGGCTACTTCCAAGCTACAGCTGCTTAAAATATTTAACTAAGTCCTACCTACATTTTCAGAGAAACTGGTTTTGTTTTTTTTTAATGCAATGTGAGCGGAAAAAAAAGCAGTTTTAATGAGCTTCATGCAGAAACCAAAGTAAGGAAACACCAATTTTTATAGAAAGTGTCATGGAAAGATACCAACACATCAAATAGTTGGTTTGACTGTCTAAATATTTTAAAACTTGGAATAGCTGGTCATTAAAAGTCATGCTATAATAATAATAGAAAATATAAATAAAGCATGTTTACAATTTCATACACCCACGCATCATTGTAAGTCAAAATGCTTCCAGAAATCACCAGCAAACAGCTAAGAGGATTTCACAGAGCTTTGTTTGCAAACTCTGGCAAGAGTTTCCTTTGGTAAATGACATGACCTGAGTGTTTCTCTGATGTGTATATACACTGATGTATACATGATGGCCCTGATGTCTGATGTATGTATGCACTGGTGTTTATATATGTTTATATAGATGATGATGTTTCACATACATTACAACATCTTAAACTGCTCTGTGTCTCTCAAGACAAGTCTGAGCACAAAATCAGATTTCTGGTAACACACATGCAGGGATCTGCAGGACAGGTAAATCCCATAGCTCGCCTACTAAAATAGTAGAGAAAACAAGTTTGCTGGATTGGCCTCTTCTGCCCTGTCTGCCTGTGGGACCTGGTGCAAGGGGAAGAGCAGGAGCATGAAGACAGATCAGGGCAAGCATGACTTGCAATTACAGAGCTAGAGATGAAGTCACACCACATTTCAGTTATTGCAAACTAATCACTTCCATGTCTTCCCATAGAAATCACATAAACTCTGCTTAGATAAATACTGAGAAAAATCCAAAGTGCTCAACTGTTGAGTAACATTAGGGCCATTCTACCTTTCATCGATTCATAGACTGACTTTCTTCCTAATTTTTTTTATGCCCCTAAATTATTGATCGTGAGCTTTAAGCCCTTCCTATCCTCTTAATCCCATCAGCACCATTAGCTCTTTGCTTGTAGGCTTAATATGTTTGAAGAAATGGAATAGTGTTTCTATATTACATTATACAAAATGTGGAACACTAATTTTATTTTTAATGATTTGTTTTTAGTTTAGGTGGGTTTTTTTTAAACTGCTTAAGTCACTTTAAATACTTTAGTACTCTGGACTTTCCTTACTGTAGGAGATGTATCTATTGGCCATCCTCCAGTCCTCCCAATAAAAGAACTGGGTTTAATGACATTAAAAAGGTGTACATAATTCTAGCTTTACTGTTGTGCTCTGGTCTAGAGTTTCCACATCAAGCAGATTAATCTCTCCTCACCAAGTGAATGAAAAGCACCATTGCATCTGATCAGCACCTAAACCCATGGATGGTCTGCAAAGATCATCCTCATAGCCAGTGAACAGTAGCAATAGAAAAAAATGGAATCTTACGTTACAGATTTGAGATCCCAGAGAGCTGGTATGAACAATACATCACACACAGATTTTGAGGAACTATATACAGGAATTGTTACATTCTCTTAGGTTTTCCCGAAACTCTTGATGCTTGAAACAAAGTGTCCTGAGGCATTTGGGCAAGACATTGCTGTTGAAGAATCATCAATTCCCCAAATCACATTCTGACTATTCTGCATTAACACATCAACAGCAACATGTGTTTAAAGATTTTTTTGCTACTTTCACCAAAGACTCCTACTACCACCATGGTAGAAAGCAGAGTCAGAAAACAGGAAGGCTGTGTCTCCAAACAGTGGGATGAAAGAAAGCCTTTTATAAGACATTTAGTGTAAACATCCCTAACAGTGCATTTCAATGCCTTCAGACACCAGTAACCCAGGATGGCAGAGATGAGAGCCTGAGGCAAGTGCAGTTTAATCAGGAGACGAGCCTGCACCCTGCCTTGCACACTGTACCCCGATGCCGCAGCATGCACACCCTGCTACAGTAGTGTGCCATGATCACAGCACCCTACACGGTCTGTCCCTGAAGACCAGGGGGGTCCAGGTTACAGACTTTCCACTCCCTGAGCTCAGGAATTAACTTGGAGCTACAGGCTCCAAGTTGATAATCTGACACAGAAGAGACAATCCATGGGCAAGAACACTGTTACTTAACAGGTACCATTTAGAAGGGAAAAGAGGGGAGATAGGCAATGGGATCACTTGGCTATCTTCAACGCATAGAAATTATCTAAAAGTCCAGACTGATCCAGACCCCTTTCCCAGCAGAAGTCCATGTGCAAAAGTATTAACAAATACTCCTCCAAGGAGACATAGTTCTTTTGTACAACACCACACGAACTTATGGCAGATCCTTCTGTGTGCTGCTAAGGAGTAAAAGGCAACATGCTGAAACTCCCAGGCACTGGGGAATTTCAGCTGCCCAGAATGACTTACTTCGGTTTACTCTGATGTTGTAGCTGTTTGTACAACAGCAATTGCCTCTGCACAGCGAAATAATGGCACCCAGTTCTGCAGTTTCCAAAAGGAATATTGTGCTGAGACAGCCAGAAAAGAAACCACAGAGCAAATAATTATTGTAACTTCTGCCCAGCACAGCCATAGCCCCATTTCCTGAAAGGCAGAGTTTGTTTTAGTGCATCTCCTTCCACCAGCCCTTTTTTCTAAACGTGAAATTCCCCAAGGAGCCTTGACTATATACGGGAGCAGATGGTGACACCAAAGAGACTGCCCTCACTTTACTCCCCTCTCCCCCAGTGCCACACATCTCATTGATCAGTTGAAAGGATTAAATTGAGCAGAAAACTTCCAAAAACTGCCAGGCAGCAAGGCTGAACTTCCATAGGAGAAGCAAGGTCAGCAGGACCGAGCACTGCCCAGCAGCAAGGTGCCAGCTCTGGGCGGCCCCAGTTCCCACAGGCACCACAGATGATGGGAAAACCCTGCTCTTCTAGGACAAGAGTAAAAACCCTTCAACTTTCATTCTGGGATATAGAAGGTCCACCCTCACCCAGAGGAGAAACAATTTAACAAAATGAAGCAACAAGCAATCACCGATTTGAAGAGAACACCTTAAAAAACAGAGGAGGAACAGCAGTGATGATTTCGTGTAACCACTTTCCATCAAATAAAGCTGGCTGAGTAGTAATCATACCGTTAACTCAAGCCCCTTATATAATGAGCTCATCCCCTCACAATTATTCTTTTACTAGGAGTTTATTAGGTTGGTCTATTGCTTTGGTTTTAAAGGGAACAACAGCAGGAACTGCAAGGAAGAATAGTAATGTACTAATTCCTATATCAACGGTAGGTCACTCAAATGTTAAACAAACTCTGAGACCAACATCCTCATTCCTATGGCCTCAGTAAAAATCTGTCCATGAACTTGCCTTGCCACAAAGTGCACAGCAAAGCACAATCCTGAAAACTGATCCTGTACCATGGGGTTGTAATTTAGAAAATAAAGTTGCTTGCATACGGAGAGCAGTGTTTCATCAGTACTGGCCCACGGTCACGCTGTCATGCCTTCCAAGGTGGACAATAAACTCTAAGATGTCATTTCTCATTTCAAATACCATGTGGCACTTTGGGATCTTAGACTCAGAAATAAATAACATTTCCTGCTATTCATGATATCAAAAAATCAACTGAAGCCACAGATTTCTTTGGCCTTCTATGCCTTTTTTTTTATAGTGACCGAAACCGGAAGTTCTCCCTTGCATTCACATGCCTGTATCTCATCTCAGCAAATGCAGCAGAGTGTGTCAGCAGGGAAAGAAGAAGGGAGATCTTGTGTGCTGTACTCAGGGAACGGGCAGAGAGGCAGACAGGCAGCACACAGCCCTTACTGCCGCAGCAAGGCATCCACGCATTAAAGCGGAGTGCGTAGCCAGCAGCTACACCCTCCTCATCAGTTATCCAGCTATCGAAGGCAGAAAGGTAAGCTCCAGAGCACAAGACACAAAACTCTGTACCTGCAAGTGCCTTGGCCTCTCCAGGGCCTCCCAGCCCATCAGGAGACCATTCAGGGACTGACATTAGAAAGCACTCCACAACTGTACCACTCTTCAGAAACAAGTCTTCATATTCTGTTCTCCTTACTCGCATGTTCTGGACTCCTGTTGAAACGTCACGCTTTCCCAGGATGTTCTCTGTCTTCTGGAAACTGCTTTATCCCAGGCACAAGCAAAAGTGACCTGCCCCAGCTATAGTTCAGGATATAGCAGTGCTGCCTCTCTCTGAGTGCACTCAGACATCTCATTCCTCCTTGTGCACAAACCTACAGAACTCCCAGGACTAACATGCTCAGGAGAGGCTAAACCCTGCATCAATTTTCCAGTGGTTATTCAGAGAGAAAAGTGATTTTGGTTGGAAGACACCTTTCAGTGTGTAAAAGGAGCACACATCTGCTTTTTCCAGTACAGGATGTTTTTAATGTTTTCTTTGTGATTGAACTTGGCTGTCTCAGCCTCCAGATCTACCTACAAACACACTGCTACAAGAGGCTCTTGCAGCGCCTTCCTTGATTTAGGTAACTACACCCAATCAGCCATTCTGCAAGGGGCAGGGATGTCTAAATATGTACACCTCTGCACTGAGAGTCTGAGACAAAAACTCTGTGGGTGCTACGAGTTTTCAACTACAAGTACTATATTCATAACTTACCTTTGTCCTCCTAGCACACTGAGGCTGTTCAGTGGGCACTGGGCATCCAAGCCTTGTGTTTCTCCTGGCGATGGATCCACATGCTCCTAGGCTTAGAAAGGGCTCTCCTAGCAGCATAGTGCTGAGCCAGCTCTTTTCCCAGCCTCAGTGGGCTTTGTGGTTATAAACCACGAGGCAGAGACTGGGCTAGAAAGGCCCTCACAATTCAGACAAAGCCGGAATCAGGTTTCAATAAATGCACTTTTCAACAGATTGATCTGGATGATCATGAATAAGTGATAGGACAAATATAAAGAGCCTTAGCTAATGGATGTGATATTCGTGGGGAGGAGGAGTCCCTGGCAGCCTAAACCCATATGGCGAGGAATGCAACTTTGCTGTTTTTCTGATGGCAGGCTGAAATGAAGCCATGGGTTGTATCTGATCAGCAAAACCGGGACCAGCTGCTGGAAGGGAGGGGCAGCCCAGGAGGCCACAGGTAAGAGAGACAGAAACAACAACAGCTCAGTTGGCAGCAGCCCACATGGAGTAGCTGAGAAGAGGGATAATACCTGCAACAGCAGTAGGGGTAACAGAAACAAAAGTCTGCTTCTTGTAAGGCATGAGGATGACACGCTGCAGAGCACAAAGGGACTGGATTGTACCTGTCTGGTCCCACAATTCCCACGCAGCAGCTCACTGAGCTCAGGCAGCCCCTGCAAGCCAGCCGGGCTCATAGAGCTGCGCACAAACTGCAGCCATGGGTCCTGCTGCTCCAGAGCTGCAGCCTAGGCTGAGCCCATGACTCATTCTAGTTCTGCCAGCTAGCAGCCCCATTCCTTGCTAATTAAGGAGCAGAGCCCTCAGTCTGCCAGCAGCTTTGCAGAATAGCAGTATCAGGAAAAGGTTTGTGCATTTTAAATAATCTAAGAGCAGTTTGTCACTTCTGGTCACTGATATATGTGCACCGCTTCCCACTCCCCTTTCGCCTCCCCCTCCCATCTGTTCTGTTCCTGTCTACTCCCCCAGTTTGGCTGCTGCACAGCTTCTCACTCTCCAGAACATCTCCAACTTCAAATATTTCCCAGGAAATGCCTGGTCCATGGAGGTAATTCTTCATCTTCTCAAAGAAGCAACTATACACCACAACAACCCCACCAACTGCTTGTCGTGGGAATGGAGGGAATGAGCCCCCAGCTGTTTTTCACATCCTTCAGAGCTGCCCTTTGCCATGAGCACAAGGTGCAAAGAAAGGAGGCAGGTGTGAATCCTTCCGGACTTCACTGTACACTCTCTCCAGGCTCCGTTTAAAATGAGCTGCCCCCTGATATTCCACCATGGGTGGTGGAGTCACTCTGCTTCTCAGGTGAAGTAATAGTCCTACAGAGTTTGCAACCACCTGAGAAATTGTCACCATTCTTGAAAACACATACTGAATTTCATTATGTTCATAAAAGTAAATACCACTTCCACGCCTTCGTAACAAGCTCTTCCCTACCTAAAACTTTAATTAGGAACTGAATTAAAATGAGTTGTTCCCTAAGCACATTAGTCACATGGATATCTACAGATGTGTATTCCCTGTCACATCACAGCAACACTGGCTTTCCTACATCTCCTCTGTAGTCCTGAAAGAAAGGAGGTAACATGGCATGTCCTAAAGCCCAGCTTTGCCATAGCAAAACTTTCCCTGACCAGCCTGCAGCTCCAAACTGAGCAAGTAAAAAGGTATTCCTGCCCTGCTCTCAACTTGGACAGTGCTTCTCAAAAAAACCTCTCCCTCTTGCCACCAAATATATGGTGAGGTGGCTTCCTTGCAGTTCCCTCCCTGTCTCAAATTCAGCCAGTGGCTTCAAGGGTGAGGCTAGGCTGATGCACAGTTGGGAAGTCTTCAAGGTCCACAGAACAGAGCTCGGGGCCTCAGGAAGCCACAAGAATACAGTGCTCTGTCACCAAGCAGCCACAGTGCCACACATTTTGTAAAAATCTCAGACAAGAGCCCTGAAACAGTATTTCTTCTGCAGTGTTTATTATGCATAATTTGGGATTATGTCCAATACCTTTTTGCGTCTTGCCACATCCTTGACTTCAATAATTCCCTGCTTTGTGGAGTTCTACCACCTACTCACACATTATACAGAAACGTACGCTTTTAAACCAGTCTCATCACTGTGAAGCAGAAAATCCCTTTTTCTTGCGGTCAGAGGTAGAGGCACGGAGGAGTTCAATCCACCTTCTCTGTCTCATCCATTATTTTCTGCTCTTTTGCCATGTCTCCCCCTATTTGTCATTTCACGAATAAAGTAATCTCAGGTTTTTTAAACTCTTCATGTGAGGCATTTTCCTGGTGTTTGCTCGTCCTCAGTGTCCTTCCTTCAAACACCACACAGAAGGCAAGTGGAGTGCCTCTGAGCTGGGATACACTGTCAGTCAATCTGAAGTAAGAGTGGAAGTTGGGAAAAATGGGGGAAACAATCCATGTAAGAAAGAAGTTGGGAGACAGGAAAGACAGAAGAGTCTATGTTTCACTATTTTCTAAAATCACTGGGTACAAAGGTGTGTGCTAGTAGCAGCATCCAACTACTAGATGTGGATGGCAGCATTGTGAGTAATCATAGAATCACAGAATAAGCTGAGTTGGCGGGGGCCCGCAAGGATTATCAAGTCCAGCTCCTGGCCCTGCACAGGACCATGCCCAAGAGTCACACCATGCCCTCAAGAGTATCATCCAAACACTTCCTGAACTCTGGCAGGCTTGGTGCTGTGATGATGGAGACATACAGAAGTTTTTAACAAACATCCCTGGAAAGTACCCATCTTGCGTCATACTGCAATGCTGAAGTGCTTTCCCATGTATTAGTAAATGGAAAGGGCACAAAACATTTTAAAAATCAACAGATCCAAGAGTTCCCAGAGATCTGTCCAATAAAGTTTCTCAACAGCTGATATTAATTTTTTATAGGTCTGGTAATGCTGAGGAAATTCCAAGAGATTGAAAGAGTCAGAGTCTAAATGGGAGTGATACCAGGATAATCCCTAGCAACCATGGGTTGCTTAGTCTGAGAACCCCAGGGAAAATACAGAGGTTTTGCTGTCAGCTGCTTCATCTTAAGGATACTCTGGCTTGAACTGTTGTCCGGTGCCAGTTAACATGTAGAAAGAAATCTAGTCAAAAAGGCTTCTTCTTCCTTAGCATCCAAGCATACAAGATAAATACGACCGTGATTGACTCTCATGGCGTTGCCCATGCAGAACACAGTATTTCAGTAAAAGTCAGCTCTTGAGGAGCAAACAGCAGCAAAGGGATCTCAACACTGTTGTTATGAATGGGGAAAATCACTATTAATTGAGGGAGTTTCCAACAAATGTCTGCAGCGACAAGGTCAGTACTATTTTGTATTCTCATCAAGGACCTAAAATCTAAAGTAGTACTGAGAGTACCAGCAGACGCCAACATCTGGTAGATAAGTAAGTACCCACAAGGATGCGACCATCAGAGCAGTGTGGATTCCACAGCCCCTTGTTAGAGCAAAACAGGATTAAAGTACAGCCAAACCGAAAGGTCATCGTCAGGAGAGAAGGAATACAAGAAGTACTTCAAACAGAAGAATGTCTTCTGGAAAGTCACAGACCCAAAGAGGATTGTGAATTGCTCAGCAGAAACTCCCAGGACATTTGGTTACAACACGCGCTGATGCATGTCTGGGATGCATAAACAGGAGTAAGGAAGTTTACTGCTTACTTATGCTTTGAGGTGTGAGAAAGAAGCCTTCCAGAGACAACATAAAAGGCTCAGTCATTTTTGCTATTCAGAAAGATCCCTTGTAGTGCAAAAGTATTTGTGAAGATGTTAATGTCATTATGTAGATTTGCCAGAGCTAGGGCTGACCTATCTAGCTCAGACAGCGATAGTGAGGAGATTAGAGCAGCATGTGGCCCAGCACGGGCTGCAAACCTCATCTCTGTCCCTGCATCCTCAACTGACTCAACCCTGCTGAGAGGACACGGCAGCCAGTAGCACTGAGACCCCTCTCTGCTACCTGCTGGCTCACCTTTGCCAGCAACCCAGAGGCAACCCGGTGCCAGAAAATAATTTTTCGCAGACAGAGAAGTTATTTGGGACAAAGCGACTCTCATGAAGCAGAAGAAAAGTAGGACCTGAAAATGGATGGATCTGCCAGACGCTTTAGAAATGAAGCAGGATTTATTTTAAAACAAGGTTGTGTAACCACTTGAAGAAACTGCAAAAAGCAGAGGATCCTCCAGAAATAAAAAGCCCTTCTAGAAAGTGTGATTCAGCCAAATCTTCATCATTGGCTCAAGATGCAAGTAACAGGAATAAACAGGACTAATACACCCCCCTCATCCTAACCCTAATTTCCACCTTCTCATCAAATACACTGATGACTGGATCCATGAGAGGCCCCACTACCAGCTCTGTTGCTGTGATAATTATTGCACTTGTATGACGGGACCTCTCAGTCCCCCGGGCACTGTACCAAGTGAGGCATAACAGACAGGCCCTCCATAGGTGTTTTTCCTGAGACTTGGCTCTACAGCACTGCTGAACTATGGGTGATCTCAGACGGAAATGAGGAGGCGGAACTGCAGAGTTTAGGGTAACTGGAAGATAACCAGGAAATCTAGACTCTCACAAGTTTCAGTCTTAATGATTACATTTAGATAGTTCGCTTATTCTCCTTAAAGCAAAACGGGAAAAAGAAATTGCAAAACACTTGTCATTATTATGTTAAATTTAAGTGTGGCAAGAAGTGAAACCAAAGCAGAACAGCGTGGTTTTGGAGGCCACAATGGGGCAGCTGCAGGCTAGCCCAGGGCAACCTGTCTTCCCTTTATGTGGAGGCTCTCATTGAGAGCCCACCCTCTTGCTGCTGATGGGATCTGACAAGGTCGCAGCTCACGCAGCCTGGCTCCAGATGAATGCCCTAAGGAGGGAGCTAGCAGGACTCCCTCTCTTCCGCCAGACACTTCTTCATGTCACCTTTGGCACAAGAGCTTTCCTCCTTGCAATTGCTGCTCCAAAACAGGGCAGTAGAACCCTTTTGTCCTGTATCTGCCTCTTTATCACTCTGAATGGTTTAGGGGAGGCGCAGCTTGGATAGAGGATTCTGTGTGTAGGAACATCCATGCTACACTAGCTGCATCGATATCTTCAAGGACAGTGGTACTTCTCTTTAGCTGCCCTACACAGGCTAATTAAACAGAGAGGGGTTGCTCTGTTTGGTACTGACACAGAGAGCATTACATTTACAAGATGGATGTAACAGTCAGCATTTCTCTGTCTCTTCTTAATCTCTATGGGTCCTCTTTCTGAGAGGTCACAATATTCTCAGTAGAGTGAGAGAAGGTTGTCAGGGGAAGCTGGCAAAGCACATGTTCGTGAGAGGTGGAGAGAGGCTTGGCGGGGATACTCCTTCAAAGAGCAGCCTCACTGCTAAAGAAGATGATGTTCTACGTACCTTTTCTTTCTAAGATGGCATTTTCCTAAGACAATGGTTGTTAACACATGGGCATTCAGCTTACTGTTATCTGTAAAGACAGCACATCACTCATGGTCAGCATCATCCACATCGGCTGAACCATTTCCCTCATCTCAGACAAGAGTCTCGGGATAGATTCTCCCAGACATCTGGCCATGGTGCTCTCTCACAGGAACTTCTCCCACCTGCAGGGAGCATGGGAAGGGCAAACCAAGCTGTTGAGAAACCTAATCCAGCCATGTACAAACTCTTCCCACCCAGCACAACCTGGGCTCCCTGGGGACACAGGTCTCTGGATGATGCATCCAGGCAGCTTCAACAGAGAGCCCAAAGCTGGTGGGTATCGCATGCGCAACCAAAAATCAGACCAGTCCTGTACCTGCTGCACCCATGAATGAGGCAGGCTCCACACTGCAAAGATGCATTCACAGTCAAGTCTTTTCAGTTGTTCTCCTTACCCAAATTCCCTGCCTGCAGATGTTTACACACATTTACACTGGGACTAAGAAGCCATTCAGTGCCCAAAGGATAGGGAATTCAGTTGAGTGTCTTGTGGCCAGTAAAGGGCCACACTCTGTAGACTCCCTGATGGCTTTGTGGAGCAGTCAGGCACTTCCCACTTGCATCAAGCAGTCAGCAGTCAGGGCAAAGCTGCCAGAGCAAAAGAAGCCTGGCAAAGGTAGTTGCTCCCCACCTCAGTTTGGGGCCAAGGAAGCAGCTCAGCTGCATGTATGGTGGCAACTCCAGTAGCCTTAGTACTCCTCCATAGCCTTAACTCAGGCTCCCTCCTGCTCTGCGTGTATCCCCGGGAGAGATGGATCCTCTCCCTGTCTCCACGGCAGATGTCCCAGGCCACAAAGAAGAGAAGGGCTGTGGCCAGAGAAGGATGGGGAACATGGAGAATAGTAAGTGAAGACCACGACAGCTGTAGAGAAGACAGTTCCAACCACCACAGCCATGTAGGACATGAACACAGAATTCCCCCGCCCTTCTCTCTCCATGTCAGAAAGCTTAAGAACTTTAGGGGATTTATTTTACAACACAGATGAAAAGCTTTGGATTTCACCACAAGAGCAATGAGGAAATCTGTTTAACACTTAAAATGCCAGCATTTCTAGGCCAGTGGCACATAAGAAAGAGAACAGCATCTGTGACTCCACTGGATGCTGCTCCTCAGTGCAGACTGACTATGAGATTGTGCTAACTGGTCACTCCAACTGGAGTGCAGAAGGACAGGATGGGAGAAGTGTCTCCTTTGACCCTGGCCACGACATTCCTGCTCCTTAGGGGGGAATTGGAGAGCGAGTCACATCCTCTGTGTCACCCCACATCCTGCCCACACTTCAGACACACAGGGAAACCGTCATCTGTCACCATGCCACAGCCCTGGCCTCCAGGGCCCCTCCTCCCTGCCTGGGCACAGGACTCGCTGCAGCAGCCAAGCAAGGAGATGGCGGAGCACACACACACACACACACAGACACACACGGCTCCTGCACTCACACCCGGCTGGAGCAAAGGCGTCATCCGTCACATCTCTGAGCCATGCTGCACAGCAGACCTCAGATGGCAGAGGCACACACACATCTTTGTGCTGTACCACTTGCTGAGGATGAAGGTTTTCTAATCTGGCCCGCTTGGGACACTGCAGGAGAAGAGCAGCAGCAGCACACACTCCAGCAGCTCGCTGTCCCTGGGGTCTGCAAGCAGAGGAGGGCACAGCACAAGGGAAACCCTTCAGCAGTGTCAAGCTGGCACAACTGGCCGAAACTATTCCTCCCTTGGCAGAACCAGGATGAGCAGTAGGTTGAACCCTTCACATTTTGGTCTCCAGCATGCCAAAGGGGGAACTAGGGGAGCTGTGAAGACCCATGGCATCCCCACCTAACCCCAGATACTGACCACATAGATGAGTGCGATCATCTAAATGCTGCAAGCACAGCATGGGAGCCTGCTAAGGCAAGACCAACAGCACGCTGGGGTTTAAGCTATTCACTGTAAGACATGACATGCATCCCCTGGGACAAGCTCATCTTCTGCTGCTGCAGAAAGAAGTGAAGCAACTCCTTCTACTCAGGCTTTCCCTCCCACCAAGAACCCCCCATGGAGAAGGAGGAAGAGTGGCTGGGGTGCAGCAAATGCCAAACATTCCGGCTCTGGGGAAGCCACATTCCCTCTCTCCCACCCCCACTGCCTTTCCTGCAAAGCAGTCTGATGCTTTCCTGCACATGCTCACCCCAGTTCTCCAGCCTCGGCTACCTTGCTTCATCAGGATTTAAGTCTGTGATTTACAAGAGATGTGTGACTCTTAGAGAGACTCTGGCTCCAGGACTGCCCCTAAGCCCTTCCCTGGAAATCTCTGTTTCTTCAGATAATGGCAGAATCATGCCTGGACAGGTGGAGCTGGACAAAACAGGCAGTTCTCTGATGGGTACTGCTTGCTGAGACGTGCACCTCTGGGCATTCCCTTTCCAGCCTCCCATTCCCATCAGTTCCTTCAGGCTCCTCAGCGGCTACTCCTGTTGCAAGAGGCTAGGAGGTTCCTCCTGACAGAGGAGTGGGCATAAAGGCTCTGGTGAAATGGCCCTTTGGGAAACCCTGGCCTTCATCTGATTAGATACAGACGGCCCAGACTTCCAGGAGCAGCAGGTTAATCAGTTAATGGCTGAAGGATGCTGGGCAATGCGCTGCCGCATGCTGCGGGTCAGCCCCAGCCGCACAGCCCGGGGGCAGCCACTCCTTCCTCTCTGGGGCCAGATCTGGGAAAACATCTGTTCTGATAAAGAAAGTGCTTCACCAGGGAGGGGGCAGGCCCGAGCCCATCAGTTGCTCCAGCCCAGCGACCACGGGCTGCTCCGGAGCACTGCTAGCTCCCACTCCACACCCATGACTCGCAAGGCCAGACACGGGGGTTAATGGCCTGGAAACCATCTAGGGGCTGGAGGGGGCAGATGTGTCTGCCCCAAACAGGAGGCTTTCAGACCTCAGCCGCGGACCTCGAGAAGGCCCCGTCACCCCATTGGCCGTGCCCACTGCCAATGCCAAGGGCACCCACTGTCACCCATGAGTCCAGAAAGGGCTGCCCTGGCCTTGCACCCACCTGCCCCTCACAACCAAAGGCATCACGAGGCTGGGCTGGAAACCCGTGTATGCTCAGGCAAGAAAAAGGGCACAGAGAATTTCGGAGCGTCTGGGCTGTGCACGGCACCCGGCCCCGCGCACTCCATCACTCGTTCCCGTGGCAGCACAGTGCCCGCACGGCTGTGTGCTCACCCGGGGAAGGCACCGCGGCCAGGCGGGACCAGAGCCCGGGCTAACAGGTACGGGTCCGGCCCCGTGCAGCCGCTCTGCCCGCCGGCGTGACGGTGACTGGGCAGCGGCACCGAGGGCCAGGGGACTCCCGCCGCACGCTGCCCGCCTGCTCACCGGCCCGGTGCCTCGGGGGCCAGCCGCTCTGTGACACGCACACGCAGGCAGGAGCAGGCTCCGGACCTGAAGTCGTTCCAGAGGATTAAGGAGCCGGCTCTGGGCAGCCATGACTATCATGCGACAAACCCTCTCCTCCCGCAAGCAGCCTTCGGTCGGCATTGCCGGCACCGCACATCGCTTGGGCTCCGGCTCCCGCAACCCCTTCAACCCCTCGCATGGTTTGCGCGGTGCCGCGCTGGGCTGAGGAGCGCTCGGGGACAAAACCCTCCGCATCCCATCGCTCCAGAGAAAGTGTAACCGGGACCGCCTCGACGAGGGGGCAGCGGGGGCGCGGCGAGGCCCGCGGGGAGCGCAGCGTCCCACGGCCCCGGGGCCGCTCCTTGCCCGGGGCACAGCACCCCGATGCCCATCTCGCCCCGGGACCCGATCCTGCCG